>JBBBVU010000018.1:22760286-22784036 GCA_037177055.1 Atherinosoma microstoma
TGTTTAGGTGGCCGATATATGTTAAGGAACAGCACACGGCCAGGGGAATTCATCTGGAGAGCTACATATTCGAATGACTGAATGAATGAGTGCTGGAGCTCTGATGCTCGCAGGGGAATCGGGGGAGGAGGAAAAGATGGGATGTTGCGACACGGGGTCATTTTGGTCAGATGATGTGCAGCTTTTACACTACATATACTCAGCACTCCGTTTTCCAGGGAACATCATGCATTTTTTGTAATACCTATTGGGCTTTTGTGCAAGTGCTATGACCAGCCTCAGACCATGAATTTCTCTGTTATAAAGGTGTTATATGAACTTGTGTCAGTCAGCTCTCACAACTAAGGTTTTTAATGAAAAAAGTTCTAAAGAACTTTCCACCATATAGACTAAGTTCATTTTCAATAGGCTATGTTTATGTTTCATTTTGGGTAGTGGTTATGGTGCGTTCAGGTCTGGAGGACCCAGGAGAAAGGGACTTAACCCCCCCCCCCCCCCCACCACTCACTTGTGGGCGGAGCAGATTATGAGAGGCATACAAAAAAATTTACTTGAAAAAATAGAATATGCAATAAAGACGAGAATCAGATCTTAATTGTTCTGTCTTTCTAGGATCAGCTGGCATGTTGGTGTGAATGAAAAGATTTTAAAAAAGCTGCTGACTTTGGTGTCTGTGTGTGGTCTTTTATCCCTCCTTTGCCTCAGTCTGAGTGATTTATGAAACATCGCTGTGGTTTCCCCTCACAAACCGCAGGCGAGTCTGAACATGAACTCCGTGATGCTGCGACCTCAAGCAGTGACTGATGGTGTCAGCCTCGGCGCTGTTTTCCTGCTCCACACATCACTCGTCAAATAAAAACAGACAACGCAGTGAGAAGACCAAGAGAGTTGTTTTGCCTGAGGAGAAAGTGGTGCTATGGAGGGATACTCCTTAAACCATTTAACATGATCTGGATGAATGAATTAATAATAATCTATTAGAACTAAATGGAAATTTAATGGAGCAGACATAAAGCAGGAATAACCCACATGCTCTTTCAACTCTTCTTACTCTGATTCTTAATCTAATTGGTTCCAATTTGCTTTTAAACTTCTTAAGATTTAAATGACTCTCCTCTAGAAAGTATTTTAATGAAGCACTCACAGTAGAATTGATTTTTTCTTTCTCAATGTCTTGGCCATCATTACTCCATTTGAGCCTCATGTGCTTGGCTCATTGCACATTTGAAAACAAGAGCTCATGTAATTACATTATATTTCAGACGATTTACCCTTTAAATACAACCATGTTGTACCTTGGCTCAGGATTTACTTTCCCATTTATTAATTCATATATTTAGCTGTATTATTAGCAGCAGTGATGTTTACATATATCACTAAAATTAATTGGATCCTCATTTACTACAACTCTTTAAGAAAGAAAGCCTGCTAAATGGGATTAGTGAATACTACATGGACTATAAATTGAATAAACACATAAACCAAATAAGAGAAAGTAGAAGACAGAGTAAAGAAAAATTAGGGGAAAAGATATATGAAATGTGGTAATACCTTTTTTTTTTTTTTGCCAAACCAGAGCAGAGAGACTGCTGTAGTTAAGACCTTCAATGACATCTGCTTGAACACAGAAGGCTGTTCTAAATGTTGTGCCCACATGATTTCCAGAATAACCCAAAAGCCTTTCAGACACTCATTGTGAGAAAATGCAGCCGTGATATTTCATTTTTCTCTCCATACCACTCCTCGTACAAAACACAGATTGCAATTCTTCTCGTCCTTAGAGACACTCCGGATTAAAAACATCTGACTAATAAGTGGAATTTAAAGGTCACGTCACTAATAACCTGCAACACAAAAAGTCAGAGCATGTAAGCACAGTGGTCTCCTGTACTGTATGTCTGGATGCAGGATGTTTCCATAGAGACCGAGGAGAAATGAAGAAAAGAAAGAATGAAGCCCTCCTGTACTTCAAATCTCTTTTACACTTTCCAACACACACACACACACACACAATTGAACGATCCAGAATGTCTTTTCCTTCTTTCCCATTTCCTTGCTGTGTTTTATGTTTTTTTTTGGAGCAGATGTTACATTTTTCCTTAAGATATTTCTTCCGATTTACTTTTGAAAATTTTGTTTTGTATTTTGTGAAATTAGTTTTTTTTTCCCCATTTCGTTGCTGTTTTCTGAAATGTTTTATCTTTTTTAAAAGTTTTGGATTATTTTCATTATTCTCATTCTCTCTGATATAATGAATTGTCATTTAACACTTTTAAAATTCAAATGACTTATTTTGAAAGCTCACTGTGGCAAATTAAGCAGATGATTAGATTAACACCTAATCATTTTCTGTTTCATGGTGGACTACACATTTAACGCAAGACTTCCTCATAAGTAAAATAAAAACGGATGTGATTGAGACCATGGCTTCCTCTTTGTCAAACCAGCAGCTTGTGGGCTGGAAAAAAGGGAAAGTTTTAAAGGTCATGAAGTTATCAAAGAGAAATCTATTTGAAAAGAGAAAATGAAACAATCTGGTCTAACCATGGATTGTTTAACCCCTTTATGTGGTCTGTGGTTTAACTACACAATAGAGTTGGATACAGCAACAGCTTATTGCTATTTTCTCCTAGACTTTGTCTTTATCTTGTGTATTTTTTAGCCATCATCAAAGCGTTTATAATCAATATTTCATACAATACCACTATAAAAATAACAATGCAAATGTTCCTTTGTTATGATTGCCCTATATAGCCAAACTTTTACTGCTCCTTGTGTCTACCCATACATTCAGTGGCGGAGCTAGACTTTTAGAAGGTGGCCAAAGAAAGACTCTTTACAAGTAAGTCAGAAATTCTTCCTCTCTTTTCATTCTTACATCTTCTTATACAAAATAAGACTGATTAAAGGCTATATTTCTCCACATTTTCCTACCATAGCTTACTTTACAATCAACTAGCAGCCTTGCTAGCTTCTTGTTTAAATTGGCTCATGTAGCTCAAGCTTAGTCAGTTCTAAGTAACTTGGATACGGAGGTACACTAAGCTCTCTTAAAAGTTTATTTTCAGCTCCATGAATATCTTTATTAGCTGAGTTGATGTGTAGTACCTAAATACACTCACTAAAAACTAAATATGAATGGTTCCCCCACATTATCTTAAAACTAATCTAGTGCTAGCATATAAATAGATTAGCACTGCTATGCAGCTTCATGCTAACATCAGGTTAATAGTACATAACATTAGTAGTTGTACTTGCGCAGACAGAAATTCTTATAGAAATGTGCAGCCAAGTGTAAATATTTTTAAACGATGACTATTAAGGAAACTAGTTTAGACATAGGGTGTCCAATTAGATTTCAGAGGTGACCAGTGCCACCCTTGCCACCGCTCTAGCTCCACCCCTGCATGCATTTACTGTTCAGGTTAGCTAACATGGCTCTTATTTTATTTTTCAGATGTAGAAGTCAGGAACTCACAGCAAACATTAACATTCAGAAAGTTTAAAGGGCTTCCGAAAAAAAAATCAGAAGAAAACCGTCAACAGGTTTATAAAAACTGCAGAGAAGAAAAGTTGCTAAAACGTGAAGCTGATGAGATTAATATGAACCTGCTGGGAAAGTTGAACCCTGCAGCACCGACATACTCACGAACGGCAACTTTTCAGAAGAGTTTAAAAGTAAAAGGCGTCAGGTATCTAGAGACATCACCACGGTAAAGAAAGATGAAACATGATCCCCTTTGAGTAATACTCACAAAGTAGCATCAAGTTCATGCTAAGAAATCCTAGATGGGGAAAAATGAGGCCGACTCTGGATTGAGCAGTTTTTATAAATTAATTATTTTTCTAAATGAATGAGAGCAAGACTCCCATGTCTTTTATTCTAAACATTTAGGTTTTCTGTTCAGAAGAATGTTGGATTTATTACAAACACTTTGTGATTCATGTTTGATAATCAGACAGCAGGAAAATATATTACATCAAAATAAACAACTTTAAATCTTTGAATATTAATTTCAGTGCCACGTTTGGGTCAGGAGTTGAACTGAAGTTGAATCAGGCACAGCACAGTCGTGCAGCCTCCCTCCTGTTGGTAATTAATATTTTAAAAGCAGATATATTCATAGCCTGGTTCGAGCATCGCGAGCTGAAAGCGGAGGTGTGATATTGAGCCAGGTGGTCCAGCCCTCCGGCAGGTTTCCAATCAGCTTCCAGCAGCTTGGAGCTCCAAAAGGTTTCACGTCTCATCTTAAAGCTACCTGCTTAATTCATCTTTAATTAGACCTCACAGCTCCGTCACATCTCCTGCTGAGAGACAGCAACATATTTTCCAATCTCTGCACACACACACACACGCACACACACACACAAACACAGTCGACACCAACGCTTGTACTTCAGTTTTATTGTTCTGGAAAAACACAAAAAACAAAACACCAAGTAAAAAATAAATTACTTCCTTGAATTTATTTTTAAACTTCCTGGTCAGAGGCTGATGGACCAGGAAACCGACTCAACTGAGATGACGACGAAAAAGATTTTAAAACTGTGCTTAAAATTCTGGCTCATTTTATTCACTCCGATCGAGACAACATCAGATTCAGGGCTGAATAAATGCACCTTCTTCCAAACAACTGGAGGTCATAACGGGTATCCGGCAACTAAACTGATCTAATGACTCAGAAACATAAATTAATCCAAAGTCATATCATCTTCAAACTGACTGCTGTTGAGTTTCTTTCATAAAGTCAGTCTCGAGTTCCTGCTTGAAGATCCACAGAATTTAGTCCTGGTTAATTTATGTCGTGTTTAGGGTAATAATAGATGTTACACATTGAGACAGGATGTGTTGAAGGGTAAAGTTCAAGAACAGGAAAATGAAATACTTTTTAAAAAATCCCACGATAAGAGACAGGCGTTAAAAAAAACAACTGCTTTGATCAAATATTTGTTCAATTTGTTTTCTGCTTCACTGACTGAAACTAATTCTTTCCCACGGAGCTCGCCAGATTCTGCTGACACAACTTAACAGAAGCAGAAAACATTTACACACAAACAAAATCTCTTTCTCCTGGAGTAAACTATCATTGTGTGGTTGATACGTGTAAGACTTTTATCAGCCTTCTGAAACACAGAGCATCATCAGATAGAGCTTAATACTGTAATAACTGCTCATACAAACAAAATATATGCACCTGTAAAATGTTTCTGTGGCTCTATGAGATCAAACAGTAAAAGGTAAATCAAAATGAAACATGCAAAACATAAATAATTGCGATGAAACTGTTAAAAAAAAAAGCCTGGTTGCGAAGTTTAGGAGCCTTGAATACAAAAAGATGGAGCTGATTGATGCAAACATGAAGAACACATTGATTTAAAGGAGTTATGTATCTTTACGAGATGGCTTTACATAAAATCCCTTTTATCTTTTTACTTACTAATTATTAAAATTGAAGGCTAAAGTGAAACATTACAACACTAAGAAACATTAAACGATAAGAAGGATGGTAATGCTCAGCAGTTCACCATGACAAGGACAAGATTTTCCAGAAAAAATGAAGAAAAGAAAAAGGTTGTTGTACTTGTGGGACCATTAGGAGGCACTTAAGCAACCAGAAGGGGGTGAAAAAACAGCATAAAAACAAAAACAATATTCATAAAAACATACATCTGTTTTCTTGAAGTTAATTCAATAGCATAGGTGAGTTAAAACAGTCCCAAGCTCATACCCCATCCCGTTTCCTCTACAATGTCCGTAAGAAATCCTCTACATCAGGCACTTGTTGAGTAGTTCATAACGGCTCCAAGCTGGCCAATCAGAAACAGCAAGCGGCCCGCCGTCCTCCAATCACCTCCTCTCAGTTAGTTAGTCCAGACACTGTCTTCCCTCCTCTCTTTAGCCTCCTCTTCGACCCAACTTTCTCTTCTTCCTCCCCTACGCTCCTGGAGCTTCGGTACACGCCAGGGGACCTCAGCTCGACTTCATCGAGCGAGGGGTCGTCGGGCGATACGGGCTGCGGGGCCGGGTAGTTGGGCTGGTAGTAGCGGTACGGGTCGTCCTCCTCCACCTCGCCGTAGTTTTGGAAGACGTTGGGCGGGAGTTGGACTGAGGGGACAGCGCCACCGTCAGTGTTATCTTCGCCTTCTGCATTTCCAGCCAACCAGCACCCAGCCAGTCAGACAGTCAGCGAAAGCCCAAAACAAAGATGGCCGCCACCATAGGAAAGTGTTTTGGAGCCATTTGTTGGGTTTTGATTTGGTTAGCAGGAAGAGAGGGGGTTTGGATAAAAAGGAAGGAGCAAGAGACAGATGGACAAGGGTTACCGAGGGTTACCAAAGGTTACCAAGCCGTGGTTGCCAAGGTTATAAAGTTGCTAAACTGAAAGCAGTTAGAAGAAAGTTCCAGACAAAGAGCGTTATGTTAAAAGTTAGAATAAGCACCAATGGTTGAGTTTAACAGCGAGTATTAGATCTGTTACCTTTTAGCTGACATTCAAATAGTCACAATTAGAATTAATTTTATGTTTTCAAGTATCATTATTAATATCAAAGGTTTCTTGATGCTAAATTATGTTCAAACGTGCATAATATAAATACAATATTGGAGGTTTTAGTTGCTCTACAAAGGTGCATGGTGTTATAGGAATTTACAGTATAAAGTCTGTGATGCCTGCGGATTAAAAAAGAGGAACCGGGTGATCATAATCTAGAAGAAAAAGTCAGGAAAGGATGATTGTGTCAGTGCAGGTTCATTTTATATCAGGGGAAGATACTGTTTAGCCAATTTAAATGTATTTTTTCCCAAATTCTACTAACCATAAAACTATCATTTCATAGTAAAACCATCATTGGAAAAATGACTTTGACTATGAAACTAGATAAACAGATTAATGTGTTCAGAGTTTCAGATGCAGAGTAAAAAAGTCTACATCTTCTGTGAAATGCGAGATAGACATGTTAAGTCATCTTTTTGAGGGAGTTATCGATAATGGAAATAACGGTTATCGTAAATAAAGAGCAATTTGTAAAATTCATTGAGCTCTTTAGACTGTTAAATAATGATAATTTAAAAAAAATGGCAATAACAGCCCAGAAATTCAGTTTTCTACCAGGTCTAACCATGACAAGTGGCAAATATGCATTATATAATTACAGCAGCTCTGCGTGTACATAAACATGATATAACATCATATTCATGTTAGCTTGAGGCTAATTAACTAACGCACTGACACCATCTCCATCTATAATATTTTGCAGCAGTTAAAGCTATGACTCCTTGCTATTATTGCTTTGGATGTTTGTGAACATGGCTCAGTAGTCACGAAGATGCTGTGCTGGTTAAGAGCAAAAATCATTAGACCAGGAGATGGTGGGGGCACGCACGGATGAAAAGACACAAACAGAGAGACAGAAAAATGATTACAACATGCAGACGTTACTCACAGATTCCCCCCCCCGCAGGCTGCAAGCTGCACAGCGGCTTTTAGGCTGCTGTGTTACCTTTAACCTCAACACACATTAAACCCGAACATAATCATGCATTTAACGGCTAATTATGACTCCTGCAGGGTTTTCTGTAGTTTAATGTTTGCTGATTTCTACATGTGCTGAGAATCAACTCAGTGGTCCGTAATGCTCTGAATGCCCTGGAAGCATGCAGAGGTGTCTGCTTACTAACTGTGAAATTGTTCAAATATAGTTAAGTTATGTATTTAATTAGTGTATACGTCAGAAAACCCCACGTGGAGCATATTTTTCTAGTATCTGATTAAACCCACACTCACCACGGCTGAGTGATCTAACACCACAGCTTAAATAAAACATGTGAAGATGCAGATTTCAGTAGTCATGTGGTTACCGTGTGGTCACAGTTTGCGGATGTGTGGAGCAAACCATGCAGTGTCACACACATACTGCAGAAAGGCACTGAAGAATGACAAAAACTAAACTACAAATGTTTTTCCACCCAATTCATCAGACATTTTCTCATGATTTTGGATTTTATTCATTTTCTCGATCTTGTTGGGTTTTTTTTCAAGCAAATACTAAAAAGCCGTGGACCCCCCTGCTTCACCCTGTGCTGAAACCATGCTGGTTTTATGCTTCCAAAAGTGAGAGTCTACCCATAAATAATGTATTCTGGCTGAGTCCTGTCCTTCCATAAAGCCAAAGTTAAATTAACAACATATAGCATTACTTTTTTTTCAATGTGTATACATGAATTACAATGGCTCTGAATGGTCAAGCCTCAGGGACCCTCTGTGCTCTCCAGGGGACCCCAGGTCAGGAACCACTGATTTAGAGAGACCATTTAACCTAACATGCATGTCTTTGGACTGTGGGATTCCCGCAGCTTCCCGCAACCCTGAATTAGACTAAGCTGTATAGAAAAAGGATGGATTGATAAAGATTGATGGATAGTTAAAGAAACAGTTCCAACAAATGTCTAATGTTTTGGGTGAAATGACCATCTGAGAACTGAGACTGCTGATGTGCAGAAGATTCTTGTTTTCCTTATAGTTGATGCTTTATTTGTGGCACCTTGTTGTCTGGATGGTTACGATCGTGTCCCATCCAAAACAAGCCGAGTGTGTCGTGTGAAACATCACACACTTTGATGACAAACATCTGGTGTGTTTCAGAGATGCAACTTAAATACACACACACATGCAGGCTGATAATGAAGCAGAATTCTGCATCTTAACTGTGTATTTCAAAGGGTTTTGTGTTACTCTTTAAAATACAGCGAGTGTGGGATGAAATGACTTTAATGGCATGCGGTCTGTTTAACTCAGTGGCAGCTTTAGAACATGAAAAGCAACCGAGTGAATTAAACAGTTCACCTGATGACCCTCAATCAGAGAGACATGAGCAGTATCGGGATGCTTTCATGCTTGGTTACACTCTGTACATTATCAACACATTTAAAGGCACATGGTACTCATCACGGTCAAATACAGCACAAGCAAATGTTGTATTTCTGTTTTACCCCTGCTTTAAGGTTCTACGTATGTGATGCTACAGCCTCCAGTGAGTGGCTGTGACTATGCAGTGATAACAGTGACGACCGGTGTCGCTAATAATCCGTCTGACAAAAAGATAAGCTCGGACTATAAACTCTAGAATCAGTATTTCTAGCTAATGAATTCTGGGAGCTACGTACCTCCAACATTGTAGCCCACGCAGGAGTTCTGGTCGCAGTATCCTGGAGGCCCTGGAGGGCCAACTGGTCCAGGAACTCCAGGCCGACCAGAAGTTCCAGGATTTCCAGGTCGCCCTGACGGACCCTGGTTGCCAGGTCTGCCTTGTCCTTGGGCACCTGGAGAAAAAAAAAAGGACATTAAAGATTTCAATGTAAAGTATCTATTTCAGAAGTTATTTACTATGCAGGCAGTATTAAGTATTCTCATAAATATGCAAGAAAATTAAATAAATCTAGAATGAGAGAACTTCTAAAAAACCCAGGGTTTTATTTACCAGGAGGTCCAGGGGCTCCTCTGGGGCCTTGGACACCAACTCCTGCAGATCCCTTCTCGCCCTTCTCTCCTGGTGTGCCTGGATACAGATAAACATTTCTGATTACAATCATTTACAGAAAATATTTTGTTGATGCAAAAGATAGTTCATTAATACATAATGTCCACAACAGCTGGCACCAATTTAAACACTGTTTTATAGTATATACAGGACTGAATACATTTGTAGATTAGCGACTTCGGCAGTGTTGTGTAGTGTGACCTAACATATATTTGACCTAACATAATTGTAGATGTACTGGTAAGGTTCAAAAGTTGAAGCTAACTTGACCCGTACTAGTGTAAAAGCCGTGTTTGTGTCACTAGTGACAGGCTGAACTTCCTCTTTTTAATGAAAGCCTGAAGGCTGAGTGCAGGATGCGGTTAAAGATGCGGAAACATGATACTGATTCTACTGCTGTAAAGATGTGTTAGAGCAAAGGCCCGGGCTTTTCGACATGACCTTTTTAGGAATGGTCCGGTTCTGACCGTTTCTGAGCCTACGTAACGGCAACGAAAGGGCGAACAGGAAGAGTAAACTAAAGCCGCTTTCAGACTTGCATTACGGAATATTTGTGGTAAAATCCATCCACTGTTTTACCGGAGTTGTCTTTTCAAACATGTCACTTCCTCGCGGCTACGTTCAGATATGGGGAAATCTTCCGGATAAGTTGATTGTCAAAACAGGGTAGGACGTCTTTGTGTTGCGACCTGTCTGGAACATTTCATGTGCGTTCAGTCAAAACGACGTAGCGCAACATTTCCGCTCTTATGACACGGGGGGGCTAGCCGGTAAATGTCCGCTACAGCTCTGAGGTAAAGGAGCGGAACGTTTGTCTGAATGCAACCGGTATAAAAGACAAAGTCCGAAACATTACCGCTTTTCAGAGCATGTCTGAAAGGGGCTTAAGATAGAATGAATAAAAGCAGCTTGCTTAGAGGAGAGAAGAGTTTTACATCCTCTTTTTGAGCTTTTTGGAGCTTTTGGGAACCTTTTCAAGGTCTTTTGAGTTTTCAGCTTGTTGTAGCTTTGTTACCGATTGGAAAAAGGCACCCAGCAGCTTTTTTTAGGCTTAAAATAGGGCATCAATTTATTTTTTTAAGATTATATTTACTTGTACCTTGCTTTTCATTGCTTAAACAAAAGATCTCAGAATTTTCTGCGGAAAACCCTGATTCCCTTGAAGGTCCCCAACTCATCCTTGTGTAAGGTTAGTTTAAAAGGCGATGGGGGCCTCCCGACAGACGACCAGGATCAGATTCTAACTCTATGTGGAGGTGGTGAGGGTTGCTCCACGTTTAAATTGAGAGAGAATAAAAACCGGGGAAGATACAATCATAGATTGAAGATCCAGAAAAGGTTCTGCTGTAAGACTTTGATTTTAGACCTCCCGTACCAAGAAAAGGATTTACTATGGTACTGCTGTCATACACATGGTAATTACCAAGTCTGCCTGAGGAAAAAGGAACAGAAAATGAAAGTGCAATATTTTTAGCTAAATATTCGTATCATAGGAATGTGATCACAAATTGTTTTACACACTTTTTTGCAGAATAGATGAAAAAAAACAATTGATAAACAGTCACATGTGAAACAAAAAAACATCAATGTATATATCTGTAGAAGTTAAATAGAGCGTGGGAAAATGTAGCACTGTTTTATATTTTAAAAAATCTATGAAAGGGTTCATTCCAAATTCTCTAATAATTTGTATGTGGATGTGTTTTGCTTCTTGCTCAGCAGAAACCCGGACAGACATGTAGTGTTCTTTGTAAACATCAACATTTCTGTATTAAAGCACAAAAAACATTTTGTACCATGACACGTGGTGCGAATGTCACTCCATTTTAACTGACTTTAATCAAACTTCCATATGTGATTCTTCCCAGTACCTATTATCACCTGACAGCCTGTCTAGGGACTATGGATGCAAACTTGTAACCACTGACTCATATCTCTCTAAATTATAACCCTTTCTATTTTCTAAAGGTTCTGACTAAATGTGTGTTTGTGTCTGGGTGGGTTGGAGGGTCTATATGGGATTTGTATGTTTTATTTTAGTGTGCCCTGTAAGGGGATAATCTGGCATGCTGACATTGATTGTTTTATATATGTTCATTAACATGACCGTCCCTATCACATAAACTACAGTTGTCCTCAAAATTCTTCAAACCCTCCCGTTAAAGAAAGAAAAAAACAGATCTCACTGAAATAAGCTGAAACTGACAAAAGTAATAATAAATCAAAATTTAATGAAAATAATGACATTGTTTTTTAATTGTGGTTCAATAGAAATATTTTTAAAAAGAATCTTTGCTTGTTTTTTTGTTTTTTGTTTTTTTAAATCTTTTTTTTACTAATTTAAATTAATAACAATGTCTTATTTCACTAAACTATAATTTAGCCCAATTTTATTCATTATTACGTTTTTCAGTCTCCAGTTATTTGAGTGACTATTGAGAATATACCTTTTCTTTAACGGAAGGGTAGGAATAATTTTGAGGGTGACAAATAAATTTTTGAATCCTAAACAGGTGGTATTATGGCTTCTGTATTTTTGGCTCTGTTTGGAGTTATTTAGCTTTAAACATGTGAAGAGTAACAAAGCTTTGAATCCTCAAGGGACAAAGGGAATTTATTTCTTGCACAGAGGAAAATGCTCCTGAACTGCATTTACTGTATACTGAAACCTTTTCTTCCTTTAACTAATGACATCATTCAGGAACATGTTTGCATAAACTTAAAAATAACTGACCTACAAATGTTTCTTTAAAGAGTTACTACTCCAAGCTTGACATATGAACTATGAGTGGCAGTTGGATACTTCCACACTATGTACGGATGTGATACACTGTGGCTTTCAGGTGGAACGCAGTTCACAGCTTACTGTGGTTCAACAAACCGCAGACCATTTCCTTCCTCTAACAGTCTATGCGACGGTCTTACCTCTTTCTCCTGGGTTGCCATTCTGCCCATTCTGTCCTGGGAAGCCTGGTCTTCCTGGTGGTCCCTGTTCTCCTTGGGGTCCTGGGGTGCCCTGTCGACCAGGCTCGCCTGGGGGTCCAGGTACCGTGCGGATGGACACCGGTGGACTGGGAACTTGGTTCAGGATGGAGTTGTAGCGCGCCATGTGGCCTAAAAAACAGAAAAATGCAACAATTTCATATTTTTGAGCCAAAATGGAAGAAAGATAAATAAACACAGTTTAAGCATCACATCTCAAGTTAAACATATTGATTATCCGATGTATAAGCAAGACAAAACATCATGGCCACTCTGCGTGACGAGATATAACACAAATATCTGGTCTGTGTGATGGATGAGGGAGAAACAAGCATCTCTAAAGACCTGAACAACCTGATGTTGCAGCGATGCTATCATGTTATTGGTCTAGTTCAAGCACTGTGGAGAATGGTGATCATAAAGTTCTAGTTCATAGGTGTGCAACACTACGAGGCTATAAAACATCAGGATCATGAAGACGTGATCAAATATCTGATACATATAAAAAACTGTGGCATTCTTTTTACATCTACAGGTGTGATATCCCCACAAACAATGCATTCCTTCACACGAGAACCAGCTTTTAACACAACACCCTGAAGCTCAATTGATCATAGTTTGAGTTACACAGTAAATGTTGTTACTCACTTTGGATGAGCTGCTCACAAACCTGCCTGGCGATGGCCTGAACCGATGCCGTCGACTGAAGGTCACCCTGAAAACGCAAAGAATCGTTTATTTCAAGTTCTGTAGTTTTTTTCTGATCTGCTGCAAAAAATGTCCGACATTTCTCCAGCTTATGATTATCACTGAATACAGTTTTATTTTTGTTTGCACATCAACACATATCTGTCCCCAAGAGAAAATGTTCATATTGCTTTAATTAAAACTGCTTTTTGCTCACAGGTGATTTAAATACACACTGACAAACTTTTAATCATTTTATGTTGTTGCATTGTGATGATTTGTTTTCTCCTGTTACCTGGGAGTCTTTTATGAAATTTCAGAGTGAGAGATGAAGGTTTTCCAGGATTCCTCATTAAAAAAAAAAGTAATAAACAAACATTGACCATTTTTGTTGTTCACCGGGAGTAGGAGCGTCATTTTTATTTCAAACTGTCTTTAACATGAAAAAAGCATCCTGAGTTACTGAGTTGGATGATTTAGAATTACAAACCTAACAAAGAACTTAATGTTGACTCCGTTCAATCTCACTTAAGTCATTACTGAGGATTATTTTTATTGTTTACTATAATATGTGGGATATAATAATAGTCACATACCAGACTGAGAATGGTTCATTTATAGAAGAAATTTTCAAGGTGGTATAAAGTGAGAAATCTGCTGGTGTGTTAACCTCATGACCTCTGCTTACAGTAACCTTTCAAACTGCAACTGTTGAAGCATCTTTGGATGAAAGTAAAGAGGATGCTGGTACCGTCTCAGTTATACCTGGAAGATCTTTATGCATCTTCATTTAGTTTTTTTTCTTAGAGAAGATGCTGAACACAGATTCAAAATCCTATGAGTAGGATGTTGTGACATATTATTCAAAGAAAACATCTGAAACTAGATGTATATCTCTTACTCCTTCAAGTATGTAATAAAAACCCACAAAAATAAAAAAACAAAGTGGTAGAAAATTTGACATGGCCTTTTATAAAATGGTTTGTTTTTTCTTTTTTACTGTAGTGAAGATTAAGAAAAGTCTGCAGACTCTGACTTATACCTACGGTTAAGCTTTTCTTCCCCTTCTAATCAGACCATGTATCTCTTAATATCCAACCCTAACCATGTGTTTTCTATGCCTAATGAGTAGGATGAGGGAAAAAAAGAAAAGTCAATCTATAACTAGGATATTTTTATTATAAAAAATGTTGCTTTTTGGAGTCTTGAAAATAGTAATTTCAACTTTTCTTATTTAACATAATTTCATGTCATGGAACTTGCCGGTGTGTGTTATGAATTGGAAAGGAAAACATCGGCAAAAATGTTCCTGGAGCAAAGAAAGTGTACGAGACTTACCCGTTCACCCTTATCCCCTTTGCCTCCAATAGGACCCTGCAGCATAAAAAGAAAAAGGAAAATGTGTCAGATTTAACAAAGAGCTGATTATCATGGCACATGATAAACATCCATAAACACCAAAGATCCCAAATCCTTCACTTTAAATTCTTTCCATTTCTCTTTCTGATTTAGATGAATCACACCCTCAGGACTTTATTGTAATCTCTGTAATGTGAGAAATGCATATTTGAATTTAAGATTTTTGGTAGATATACATTTTCCCCTTTAAGCTTATATATAAAAAAAAGAGAAGTAAAAACTGAAAAACACATAAAAATGGTGAAGGTGACCCTCTGCAGCACAAATGCATAAATATTTACGCCACATGCAGACAGAATCCAAACTCAGAAAATACAAATGATGGTAAAAATGTGAAGAATTGAATCTTTTGTTGTGACGAAACCTCCCTTTGCTGAATAACAGCCTTTTATAAAACAGATCCATTAATTACCAGAAACTTATGAAGTGTTTATTTTCCTCCACTAGGTCCTCATTAGGACTTTAAACTGACAATAGTGTTAATTAGCTAATAAGTGCTGCCTGCCGTCCACCCACAGACCTGGAATTACAAACTTCACAACATTTTCTCAGAGTGATTAATCAGCTGCTCGTACCACCTCCCACAGAGTCTCGTCTCTTCACTGGAGACACGCTAGAAATGGGATTTATCTAATTAAAAACAGGAGAAAATACCAAAGCAAAGAGAGATCTCATGCTGAGGTAAAATGTCACAAACAGGATCTGCTACGGTGGAAAACAACACAGTAAACAGAATGAACTTGCATGTTTCTACACTAAAGACAATGAAAAACTTGCTGTCTCACACAGTAATGGAAGCAGAGCTGCGTTGCAGTCTGTTCATCAGAACCAGAGCAACGTGCAGAGAGGACGAGTTCAAAAGGAAATAATAACCCCGGCCTGTTGCAGATAAGCAAAGCAGAGGTTTCTTTGTTTTTAAAATGATAAAAGACATTTAAATCTTTGATATTTTAACTCTGAATCTCCAGGTTTTGCTTCTCTAGTCTCAGATTTGCATATCATAATTTAATTCATTACAATTCAACTTTATTTGTACGGCGTCAGTTCACGACAATGTCGCCTCAGGGCGCTTCACAGACGATCAGTTTGAGCCAATCTGTTGTCATCTGTCAGTATTTGAAAGATTGTAAAGCATTAAAATCCTCTCTATGGAATCTATTGAACCAGGGATGAAAGTTACATAGAAGAAAAGGCTGTGTGAGTGTGTGGGGCGTGTCGGGTTATAGCGGCGTATTACCGCCACCAACCAATGTCCGAGACTGACGGCAGGACGTGGGAATGAACTCAGAACTGACTCCGTAACCATGGCAACGGGTTATGGAGTCCTGAGACTCAGGAAAAAGAGTTTTCCTGTTTCACAAAGTGGTCTCGACTGCTGTCTGTCAGGTGCCGACATGAATACTCTTCACTCTGCCTTACATCTCGGTGTGTGTCAGACAAACCGGCAGAGCGTCAGGCTGGACAGGAAGATGTTAATCCAGCTGACAGACACTTTGGTCACCTTGTTGTGCTCTCCGTGTTCAGCTGACAGACTGTTAAGCCTGACTGACACCGCTTCCTGCTGCCTCCTGGATGTTTACAGAGTCCACATTTTTTCCAGTGGTTGTGAAAAAGGTGATGAAAAACAACTAAATGAGGTTTTTCTGTATAACAAGTAAAAAAAAAAAAAAAAACAGTCTGGGAGACAAATGAAAAGCTTCATGAGGAGTGACATCTTTACTGTGTTATCCGACTCACCGGTGGTCCCAGTAATCCCTGTTTTCCTGGAGAGCCTGCATTTCCTGGGGAACCTGGAGCTCCCGGAGTTCCCTGAACAGGAAGAATATTGTTAAATCCTGCAGCTGCAATAGAAATCTCCTTTTATGAGAATAATTTAGATTTTTTTAATAGAGGAATCTGCAGGATGTGTTTTATCTGTTGTGGAAATCTGACACAACACAGAGAATGCAGTATATTCTCACCCATATGCCTTTCTAAAAAATCTTCCCTTGGTTTGTTTTTATTTTGAATTTCTTTACATCAGACTTTTAAAAACCTCACAGTAATATCTAAAGATAATATTATTTCAAACATGCATTCATTAGGACGACAGTTCGGCCATCTTTAACATCTGGATTCTTACTCGCACAGAAACACAGCTGGAATATCTGCAGATAAGGGTTCAGCTTTGTGAATCCAAATAAAAAAATAAAACTACGTTGGTCCCTGAGAAAGATGATCCTGATGGTGGATTCAATTGTTTGGAAACTTAGACATATCCTTCAGCATGGTTGATGCAGGGATGTTGCATTTCTAACCCCTATCTGTTTTCCAGATTTCATATTATTTATTCAAAATTGACGTCTTCTATCTTTTCCTGTGAAGTCTGTTTAAATATGAGACATTTTTTTCAGGGGAATGTGTTTAACTTTGTGGTGGATGTATAAAATTTCAACAATTCAAGAGGAAAATATCTGACTCATTTTCTTTTTTTAAGAGTTAAAAGTAAAAAAGACTCTTGAGGCCTTTATGGGGAAGTTGCTTGAGAGGAAAGGGGGTTAGAGAAAGAGGGGGGTGACCTGTTGCAAAGGTCCCCGGGCTGGGATTCGAACCCAGGTAAGCTGCATTGAGGAGCTCCAGCCTCTGTATATGATCCAGCTGCTCAACCAGCCATAAACATCCTGTTTTTGATTTGTTTTTTCAGTTCAGGTGACGTTACACAGAAAGGAGGCTGCAGTGTCAAAATCATTTCAACTCTCATCGAACTTTCATTGTTCATCTGGCTTAGGCACCATGAAAACTCCGAAACTGGTGGGAAAAACAGATCCACCCACATCGGAGCAAATTCCATGTTGTTCCACATTTTACACATGATTCCAGTTTCACTGTTAAATTCCACAATTCCCTCCTTTTCCACATGTTTAAGTCATAATTATCTGCTGGGAAAGTGCCATATTGACTTACCATGGGTCCTGGGGGACCCGGTCTGCCTGATGGGCCGTCTTTGCCTGTAAGACCCTGTTAAGGTGAAAGTAGACAGTGAAACGTGTTCTGTGTTCAGAAAAGTGAGTCAGCCTGTTGCTTTTCTCCACACATGGCATGTAGATCTTCATGTCTCTAACTATGTGTTTGTTTTAATATATAGATGAGTTTGTCTTTATATTCAGCCTTAAAACATTTAGTAAACAGACTTTAGACTGTGCAACATTAAGAAGTAACATTAAGAATACTGTTGGTAGATTTCATCTGATTTATTGCTGCTAGTTCATCTATGAGAGAGTTTAAGTTGTTGCTTTTACATGTTCAGTATTTTAAGTGTTTAGAGTTTCAGTCGAGACTCACTCTGGGTCCTGGAGGTCCTTCTCTACCTTGAACTCCACCTCTCCCACTGACTCCCTGAAACACAAGCAGAGATAAAAGTCAACTCCAAATCTCTTTATTTGAACTAAATTACAGCAGTCCAAGATTTAAACTTATGATAAGTAATGATTTTAATACATTTTTATCTTTTCTGCACTTGAACATAATATGACACCAGATTTCTTTTTATTCCTTCACTCAAACTGTGATGCAGCACAGATAGAATATTGGATCTGAATTGAATGTGACAAACCAGGGAACAGGAATCAATCTTCTTGATTTTCCTTCGCAAATGGAAACAAAACCAAAAATTTGATGAATTTGTTCTAAAATATTTGCAGAGACCTTAAATCTTGCAGCAGAAATAGTTCTATTTTTTTTCCCTTAAACTAATCCAGGCTCTTTTAAAGCAAAACCAAGAAAAAAGGTGCACTGACATCAACTAGCTGAATTATTTCCCAGCTAAAACCCTCAGAAAGAAAGGAAAATTAAAACATGTGAAAACAAAGTAAAAAAAACAGAAAATTTAAATGATCAAATATTTTTGGGAACATTAAGAACCACCATAATTAATTTCATTATTATGTATATGGAAAAACTGTGTGATTTACATGCTGAACATGTTGAATCCTCTCAGTGTTTTGGTAATATTTCTATAATCCCAGAGTAAATTAGGTGCTGAGGTGAAGACAGTTAATACCTGTGGTCCTTGCTGTCCAGGATCTCCTTTCTGTCCCCTCTCTCCTTGACCGCCCTGCACATAAAGTAACAATATGTTTGAATGGAAGAGTTGTGATAACAGTGAGACTGAGAATATGAAGACAGAGGGCCTTGTGTCCTACCGGGGGTCCAATAATGGAGCGCCCACTGGGTCCTTGTGGTCCAGGGGGTCCCTGAGGCCCAGGTACACCTGTATCTCCAACAGCACCAGCTGGCCCCTGAAGAGAAAGAGAGACAAGGAAAGGGAAAAAAAGAAGATATACGTCAACTTCAGTTGCTTGATGTTAGGACAATCCTGAAACTGGTCATGTGGTCCAGTTTCCTAAAAAAATGCAGAGAGGATTTTACTAAAACTTCTACTTTTAAATGTTAAGCTTTATGAAATCTGCCTGTTATTCTGCAAGATTACATCAATGTTCGAAACTTTAAAAAGTCAACGTATCTGGTGTGTTGAGGTTTAAAACATGATAATATCTACAAGTAAACAGCCGAGGACTTGTGTTGCTTCCTGTGTCTCTTTGCTGTCCCGTTAAAATCAAGAAGAAAAAGAAGTGCTAAGATGAAATGTGTGTGCAGTCCTACACTCTGCACATAGTTTATCAGAATTAATCTTTGTTACATAAACTACATGCAGTTATTAGAAGAAAGAAGAATAACTTAATTTGTTGCAAGGTAACCAAATGCTTTGACGTAACTGGCGGTTAAAAGCTTTCTTAATGATCTGTGAAGCGGTGAAGCTTTCATTTCCTGAAAACATGCAGTAGTGGAAAATGACGGCATGAAAACACATTTGTACTGATAAGCATGCTCAGCATGACACGTTTGCGATAAAGATCAGAAAAAAAAGAGACTAAGGTACATTTTTACATCGACATCTAAATGTTATGCAATCTTTTTCCTAAATATTGTGTATTTATTCTGTCATTTAACTTGGCTATAAATCAAACAGTCTCGTAATGCAAACTAATATTTACTCCTCTGTGGTCTGACCTATCAACACAAATGTATGCATTTATTTATTTATTTATTTATATGTTTATTTAACAGGGAAAATAAATAAAACATTGTTTCATAAGATTATACATGGTAAATGCAGAGCCAGCTTTATTAATAAAGCACAGTAGGTCCAAACCAGTGCTGAACAGTAAGAATAAATGATATCAATTTAAAATACATGATGTACATTTTAGAACATAAATAAGAAAAAATATGATCATATAGTTTGAATCAAGTTTTTACTCTTGGTAAAGGCTTTTATAGGCTCAACTGTTAGCTGAGAAAATATAAATATATATATTTTTAGATATGCTGCTTTTACTGTTCAGTGATGAAACTTAGGCATGTGTGTGTTTATGTCTTCCTGCCACAACTTCCTCTGTACTTTTTGTTGAAACCAGTGTAGCTCAAAATAGGCACAGACACGGAAGTCTGAATACTTGTTGGCCTCAAGATGTCTTCCAACACTTATGAGAATCCAGATTTTACAACTGTGCAATACGACGGAAGAGTAAGGGAAGCTGACGGGGAGAGAGTGGAGAGAGACGGTGCTGTCACCTTCACCAGCGGTCAGGCTGTTGCAGTACAGTGTGGAGGTAAATCTAAGCCAGATATCACAAGTTAATGTTTAATCTGCTAAATATTAAGGATCCCACATTTTCAACAGCAAAACGATATTCAAGGCATTTATCAACAAATTTACAAGGTAAAAAAAAAACTCTACAAATGGAAACAGATTGTGGATTTGTTTCATAACATCATGTTTGGCTTTTAAAGTAGTGAAAGGCCCGGTGTGATGGCCTTATAGAAACAAAGAGGCTAAATAATTAGTTTAAAAGATTAAATTGAAATGATTGTGAACTCAAGAGTGAGAACAAGCAAAAGCAAACACCAAGAAACACTGAAAAATGAAATGAATATGTTGAAAGTCGTCTAATGAGAGCTTTGTGTTCTTCTGTTTCAGTACCTAGTATGGTTTTAATCTGGACTGGCCTGCTTCCAGCTTTTTGTGTGTTAAATTAACCGATGATACTTCACTGTTTTCTTTGTTTCTCACTTTTCTAAGGGTTGTTTTTGTTTTGCATTACTAATGTTTGCAGTTATTTTTTACCCATTTCATTTAGTGTATTTCTTAAACTTAAACTTTTAATTCTAAGCAGCACTTTCTTTGGCTTCCTCCATTTTTTTGATAATGTATTCAACCTTTATTTACATGGGCAATCCAATTGAGAGAGAAACCTGTTTTGGATAGACAAAAAATAAAAACCCTAGTTATATTCAATTCTAACTACATAGAATATAATTTAGATTTCTTATAAAAGTTAAATACTGAAAAGAACAACTCATTCCATCTGTAACTGTGTTTTACATGGGAATTATTTTGTCTTCTAAGATCCAGAATACTTGGATCCAAAACCTATTTGTGTCCTCTACTTTGTCGTCGCAGGGACAAAAACAGACAACAATCTTCCAGCTACCAAAAAAACCCCTTTCAGGCCAGCTCCAGTAATTCTTGGTCTCCTGTGTCTCCTGCTGTTAGTGGGCATCAGTGTCCTGTTTAAACTCTGTAAGGACCCGTACTCCATTTTAAGATAATATCGTGATTAACTTAAAGACCTTCATGCATGCACACCTGTTTATTATATTTTTTTCTCAGGTGTTGCAGAAAAACAGCTCACAGCCAGGCTTGAAGAGCAGATGAGATACAATTCTGACTACTGTCAGTTTGGTGCAGAGAACCAGACAGAAGAGCAAACAGTAGGTGAGAAATACTTTTAAAAAAATCATGAGAAACTCTTTTAAAGATCTCACTAAATAACACCTGATTGACAAAACACCTGTGTTTGAAGAATGGAAGAAGGTACAATGCCACTGTTACTACACATCTACGGAGAAGAAGAACTGGACTGAGAGCAAGAAAGACTGTGAGAGAAGAGGAGGAAACCTGCTCTTAATAAAGAGCAAACGTAAACAAGTAAGTGTAATAACTAAAATAATTTCTAAGTAATTCAGAAATGAAGAAACAAGCCAACAAAACCTTAAAACGAGAACGTGTTTGTGTTGTAATGTTAATCTGGACATGTGAACGTGAATGAGTATTTTCACTTGGTGAAGATTTTCATTTCTACTTAAATAAGGGGATAATGTTAAAATGATTGTCACGACATTGCTAACATGAAGGTTCAACACTGATTTGTTTTCACAAAACAAAAAAGCCAAACAACTTAGATCAGTGTACGACTTTAAAGATGACCCGTTTCTCTGAAAAATGACATAGGAACTTTTAAGTAAGCTGATTAAACGTGGAGATGATGAAGATTCCTGGATCGGTCTGGAAACAGTACAAGCAAAAGATTGTAAAATGAAATGGCGATGGGTGGATGGATCAGAAGTGACTTATGGGTAAGAAAGTCTTGATTATCTTTATTGTTATATTGAGGCCTTTGTTTATATGTACAGTGATACATTTTTAATTCTCAGTACCTTTTTATTTATTCTATTTTTGTCCATTCTACAAAATACTTAATGATAAATATTCTATCAACACAGTTTCTGTCCGATTGTCACTGTAGCCCACAGGATATATGTATATCGTGTACATACACGCGCACATACACGCGCACATACACATGCATATATATTTATTATATATATAATCTACAGTGAACGGCAGGATATTGGATGACCACCTGATGTCCAATGAAGTGGCTAATTTATATCATCCTCAAACATACATATAGGCTACTAGAAAACAGCTTTAAGTGTTCATGCACAAAAGGATGAGTTCTTCAACTAAACTAGCTGCAAGACAAATAAACTGAGTTCTTCAAATTTAGTGCCAGTCATCCATGATTTTGTCCTGATCGATTATAAGTGTGTTTGGAAAAACTGTTTTATGGCTTTTGTCTAACAGTGTGTTGCGTGTTCAACAGGGCCTGGGACATTGGAGTAAATGTGGACCCTGAGGAAAACTCCAAAGTATACACTGACCCACATGGAAACTGGAATCGCAGCACGACCGGCTCAAAACACTGGATCTGTGAGAGGAAGCTATACGAAGTCTCCAAATGAAGTTATAGCCTAGCATGCACCAACTAAGTCCAATTTTTGGATCAATCTTAGCAGATGCTTTCTTTTAAATGTTTTATTTCTATTCCTCATTGAAATCCATCTAATGGAACCAAAAATAAGAAGAAAACGAATTAACTGAATGTCATCATTCCAGAGTGTAAAAGCACAAAAAGGCATTTAACAGGTCCATATACCATTATATTGAAACATTTATGCTTCTTAGAGCACGGGAAGCTAAAAAGACAGACTTTCCACAGGGGAAATGTACAGGAAGTCATAAAATGTGTTTAGAAGAGAATTAATCTTAATCATTATAAATGGTATATATCCAGTGCCATGTATTCCATGCTGGCAGAGTTTGCTTTGAAAGGATGCAAACTAAGCAACTTGGGTTAAAATGAGTAACAATTGACCTAAAACTTTAACGTGAGGAGCTTATTTTCATGACTAACCAAAAACCAGCAGAAGCGTTGCCGTTGGTTGTTGTTGCAGAGAGGTTTCTTTTTTTGCAGGTAAATAAAGACAAATAAATGCTTTTACATAACTAGCAAATCAAATCTTCCTCTGTTTCATTTCTTGTTTATTTTTTTTCCTGGAACCAATACCAGTGAAGAAATATGTGATAAGAGCTCAGCACACTACATTTGTGATAAAGTTCGGATAAAAAAAATAGGGGAGTAAACCAGTACATGTTTTACACGTTAGACTATTAATGCACTACTTAGATCTGACGCAATCTTTTCTCTGTAGTGTTTTTATGACATTATTTAACTTGGCTGTAATTCAAACAGTTCAGTGCTGTTTGCTAATATTTAATTATTTGTAGTTTGTTCTACAAATGTCAAATCTGATATTTGCAAATAGGAAGCAACTTGAACTCCACTAGTGTCGCTGAAATAGCACAGAGACAGCACTGGTGAGGGTTACCAATGATCTTCTCATGGCCTCAGATAAAGGACTCCTGTCTGTACTTATCTTGTTAGATCTCAGTGCTGCAT
>JBBBVU010000018.1:22801908-22814688 GCA_037177055.1 Atherinosoma microstoma
GACGGAGATGAATCCCGTTTTGCCAGCAGTGGACTTATGAAGTGTAAATCAGTATGACTTACCACTGGGCCCGGCTCGCCACGATCACCTCTGGTTCCTCTGATTCCAGGGCCTCCCTGTTGGAAATAAAAAAATGATGATCAAAAACACAAGATCAACAAGTTGGATTAACAAGTTGTTACTGATTAGCAGATTATCTTAAAGCCCAGAAAACTGACAAGCTTTTAATAATATATTCACTTGGTTTATTAGAAGCTTTGGTTGTGCATGTCCCGTTAAATGCAGCATGGAAACATGCATCTGCATCTTTTTCTGCTGTGATCTCAACATCAACCAAACATTAATATTACTTATGATCCCTCTCTTCATTGTTTACATCTTGTTAATCTAGAAGTTCCACATTTTGTGGAGCGTCTGCTCGAGAAATCCTCCAGTCCCCCAGGTACAGTATCAGCTAAGTACTTCAATAATTATGACAACAATGGATTGAGTTGCTGTGAGCTGTGACAATGAAAAGGAAATGATTTCAAGATTTCTTTTGCCAAAAAAACAAAAACAAAACACAAACATGAAAAATCATTTGACTGAACAAAAGCTGGTCAAACTGTGTAACATGAGGTGTGCTATGATCTCATGTCTTCAGCTACTTGTGTCACTGGCTCTGTGTGTGTGTGTGTGTGTGTGCTTGCGACCCTGAAGTCCTACTACAAGTTATATTTACAATATTTACAGATATAAATCTGTGAGAATATGAGTATCATTTTAATGTTGGTGTTACTTTAAGCCTCAAGCATGTTAGACAGGACTTTATCAGTAGCCATGTTTACATGCGCCAATCTCTTCGATCAGGTTACAATTCTGATCAGACTTGTACTGTTATTCCGATTATGATGTACGTTTACATGCATCTCATTTTTGAATCATTTTGACATACGTAAAACTGAACCACTGTCTGACTTACCGGAAATAGAAGTAAAAGAGGACACTATGATTTCCATTGTAAACAAACACTGCGTGTGGCATCTATTGTAATTTCTACTCCTTTATAATTCTTTTAAAATCTCAGTTTTCCACTACATGCAACTTTTTTTTTGTTTTCAAATAAAACTTTAATGAGTAAAGCGAACAGTACCATATAAACCGTACACGCTGGTGCAGTATGGGTCATTCCTACCTGACATTGGAAAAATGTGCTTTTTTGCACGCTGATCGGAACAACCATCGGCATACCTCAACCCTCTAATTCAGAATAAAACTGATCAGAATGAGCGTGATCGGACATGAATCTTCTGATTGGCATGTTTACATGAAGCATTTTTATTCTCATCAGGCTTTTAATCCGTATATTTATGTCCATGTAGAACATGGCCAGCCACTGTAGATATGTGGGTGTGTCTGTGTGTGGCTCACTGGTTGTCCAGGAGGGCCGGGCGGGCCCTTGCTGTCCTGGGTGCAGGTGCAGGCTTTGGGCAAGGCCGGGCAGTCCACCTCCTTCCTCTGGATGACCACAGCATGGTTCGAATAAAGAATAAAGAAGCATGATGTGGTAATGAAATGGCATGAAATGTGACACAGTGAAAGAAACAAAGTGGTTTCAGTCCATCAGTTATACTGGACAACAACAACAAACAAATGACGGAAAAAGGTGATAAATAGATTTAGCCAGAAGCTTTCAAGCAAACACTGTAAAAGACTTCAACATGTAAATTACTACTCCTTCAGCTTTGGACAGTTCTTATTTGGTGAAAACATATTCTTTATGCAGACAGGGGATGAACTGGGACCTCACCAGACCAGGAAGTTCACAACACTTGTCTCTGCTGGCCCATGAAGTGCTGCAGACAATGTCAAAGTTCTGGAGCTGGAACTGCAGGAAGAAAAATGTTCATTTTATTTGAAATGAAAATACTGGAACAACTGAAATCTTAAGCAAAGACTCAGCTTTTAATACAACAGCTAAAAATGTAAAATTAAGTCTATAAAGCTTTCTTTTAAAACATTTGATACACTTTTGTGTTTTCACTCATTTAATGAGGTATTTGGTGTAAAATAAGATGAACAGCCTTGTCAAAGCCTTGTCTTTAAATCATGGAAGTATTCAAAATATTTCCACAATTAAAGACAAGATGAAGGTGAACACGTCCAGCTGTTCCTGAAGGTCAGTACCTGAAAACATTGCATGTTTCACTTTTCTTTCGAGCACTTAAAATATCTGGTAATAATCAGCAGTAAGGATGCACTGACTGAGATTCTGGGCTGATACTGATGTTAAAGAAATTAATGTAACCCAGGGATCACGAGCCCTAGTCCTAGAGGCCCTCCGTCCAGCAGGTTTTAGCCGATTCCCAGCTGCAACACACCTCACTCTAATTAATGGGTCATTAACAGGCTTGTGCAGAGCTTGACATCAAGGTGCTGGAGATCCATTTCATTGGAATCAGCCATTAGGAATAAAGAGGAAAAAGATGAGCAGCTCAGTTAATGCAAATGTTTCTTTCCTCACATCTGCAGTATGTTTTGTAATGAAACACTCAGACATACATGAAACTATGGCAGGTGGAGGGGATACTGATGGGTAGTCCATAACACAAAAGGTGGAATCCCTCTGCATCAGATTAAAGTTGTTATCAAGGATTTAGGGATTGGTAGAGGTTGAACGGTCACATTTAGGGGTCAGCCCTTCTAAAATCTGATTAATATGGATTAATAAAAACAGATTAAAGAAATTGCTCAATTTTGATTAAGAATTAATATACGAGACCACAGCGGTGACACATAATTGAAAACTGTAAATCAAGTAGGACAAACATTATCAAATCACCCAGGAGCGGTGATGGTGGAAGTGAAGATGTTTGTTTGTCATTCATCACAAAATGAACATTTCGTTGCCATGACAATTACTTATTCTTTTAAAATTCAAGTTTATTTTCTGCTTTAATGAACTCTGGCAATGCAATTTTAATATCCAATGATAATTTGACCGTCAATTCTGAAAACTAAAGAAAATGGCTTTTTTTCTGCACTTAGTGTAACTTTCTGCATCAGAGATGATCGGAAAGTGAACATGTGATAACACAGCGTGCATGCAGTCCATAGCATGTATGTGTGTGCTTTTCCTCACCGGTGCAGAGTTGTCCTTGTTCTCTCTGGAGCGAACCATCCTGCCCAGAACTTCCACTCCATCAGTGGAGATGTTTCCTGCTGCATTGATGACTTTCTCTGTCACCATCTTGCAGTCGATGAAGACTTTGGCACTCGTTTTGCTGATTGCAATGTGAAGCTGGAAGAGGGAGAAAAAAAGTCTTTAAAGCTGCTTTCCATGTGTTTTGTTTTATTATTATGAGACAAGAAATTCATGTCATCATTAGTAATGACCTGTTGATTTAGAGCAGTGTTTCTCAATCCTGGTCCAAAGGACTCACTGTCCTGCTTGTTTTAGAGGTAATCCTACTTTAACACACCTGAATTAAATGAATGGCTCGCTAACAGGCTTGCAAAGAACTTGATGAGGAAGTTCATTTATCTGATTCAGATGTTTTGTAGTAGGAATACGTCTAGATAAAACATGCAGGGCAGTGGGGCAGGTATTTAGAGGCAGGTAACAGATTAGATGCCTTTACTTTAGAAATCAGTAAATTTCACATCGTTCAGCAACAACTTCAAACAATGGAAGTTATAATTAATATGAGGCTATGAGGTAGTGTTAGTTCAAAAAAAGTTGGAATCTCTGTAGGGTTTCAGCTCCATATGACGTGGGAGAACAGCTCCCTCTGCCTGTGTGAAGCAGTCACTTCATTTCCCTGCAAATCTGACAACTTACCAGAGGCTCACAGCCAAAGGAGATGGAGAATAGTTCCAGTTATTCACATCATTTTCAAAATTATATTATATGTCTCAGTTTTTGACAAAGGGTAGTTTTTTGTAGTCCCTGAGTGGGTGGATACTAAACTGCACATTGAATAGATTGAGATATTATCATAGGAAGGATATTATACAAGAAATGTGTGTCAGATGTCTTGTATTGGATGTCTGAACCATTGTTCTGCATCATCCTGAGATATGCATAAATTCTTCAAGTGAATGTTTAGGGAGAGGTTCCTATGTTTGAACTAAAAGTGTTCTTTAATCCAGAATGATGAAGTCAATAAAGAGGTCAAAATTTTTAAAGACAAAGAAAACTGGACCATCATATATCTACTAATTGGTATTTTTTTCAGTTATTTCAGAAAAAAAAACAAAAAAAAAAACATGACTCATCAACAGAATAACCAAAAAATAACTATACTTTTTACTATTACTATAAAGTCCATAAAGGAGCAGGATGAATTAAAAACTTTAAACATAACTGCAAGAAACAGATGACATGAACATATAAAAGTAAACATCCCATGAAGACCCCACAGGTCCTCAAAACACGAGTCCAGGCATACTCATACTCATATGATGTATCAGGTCTTACTGGGTTCAGTGGGAGCTACTTTTTTTAAAATTCATATTGTACAGATAGTTGTAAAAAGTAATTTATGTTTATTTTTAGGAGAAATTAATGCAACAAAAGTTATTTTAAATCACAACTTCTTCTTATGTAAAAGAATTCAAACTTTATATAAAAATGACTTCAATGGCAAGTACAGTTGTATCTAGTTTATATACACTTACAGTCATAAGTTTGGCCATACTTACTGGGTTTAATGGGAAAGTGTGTCCAAACTCGTGGCTGGTGAGATTTATATAAGAAAGAAAGTATTCGTAGTGTATATGCTTCTTTTTTAGGCTCGCTAATGATAAAGTAGCCTGTCTGCATTTCGAAGTGGCTTTTTCAGTTTTAAACACGGCTCATTTATATCACCAGCACAACACTGGATCTGGAGCTGGGACATAAATCAGGGGAGAACATGGCACTAAAACTAAAATTATCTCCCCGAGTGGCACTACTACTTATAATTACAGGTCCAGATATTACTGTCAGCATCACGGACAGTCGAGTGCTGAACTGTGAAGCAGATGAAATACAGCCTGTCAGAGCCGAGTGGTTTCTAAAACCCATTAACCCTCCTCTTGTATAAATGTGACACACTGCTGAGCTGCTGCCTGTTACTCTGCATACTGGTGTCACACACACATTTAAACTTTTCACCCTCTACTTCCTGCACTAGGCCACATTATAAATCAGAGAGGTTTTATAAAAAGATTAGTGCCTCTCTTAACTTCCTGGAAGGAAGAATATATACGAAAGAAGTAAAAATAAAGAGGAAATCGAACTGTGTGAGTTCCTGTTTTGGCTTATAATTTGCCATCTGGGTGTTTCTTTATAAATTAAAATTTCAAGTTTGTAATGAAAAGAATAATAAAACAGCACCTAAACGTATAAAACTTGGCCTGTAATTTCGACTGTGAAGCTCTAAATAAATGTTGATTCAAGTTGCCAAAGAAATGTAAGAATTTTCTTTGACACCAAAGACAAAAAAGTCAAATTTAACTGTTTCGGAAGCCTTTAATTGAACCCTACGGGCCCCAGATTTGGGGCTTCTAGTCAGTACTTATCAATCAGATCTAAAAAATGTACTCACCAGACAGATTATAGTGATGTTTTACATCAAATTGAACAGCACAACATGACTGTAAGTACCTTTTTTATTTTTTCCAAACACAATTTGAATTATAAATGAAATACAATATATCAAACTTATTTAGCGGGCACTATAGCAACCCACACACGGTATTTCTGGCTCCACATGACGAAACTATGCAATATTCCAAAGAGTTAGTGTGTTTTGTTTTAGGGGAGGTTTACATTTTTTCCTGTTTGCCATCTTAATTCATTCTTCACTAGTAACACATACACTGATTTACACATATTGACAAATCTCACAAGTGTTCCTTTTAATATGACACCAAAACTATCCAAATACCTTCAATGGTTGCAAAAATATGCTCATTTTATTAAAAGTTTGCAATTTTGGGCAAAATAGACGAAGAGTTCAAATTCTTTAAGCTCTGGTAAAAGTTTGAAGCAAAGGGAATTATTTTCCTCAAAACTAAGACAACACATTTATCTCCAAAATAAACAGTCACTAGGCAACACAAAAATATGGTAATAAGACAAAGCTTTTTACCCCATTCAAACCGTATGTAGACCAACAGTTTGAGCAGGATTACTGGTGAATTTCTGCAGCATGATAAGAGCTGAGAAGCAGCAGATAAAATCGGTACAGCTTTTATGATGAGACTTGTTTACTGCAGGGATGGATTGTGTTTCATTTATCTATTCATTTATTCATTCAGCCTGTTAATTTGAGTCCGCTGCTGCTGTGAAATTTGCTGTAAATGTCAGAGCCATTTCTCCTGCACACTCGCATCAACACACTCAGCAGGCAAACAAACTCATGGTGGTGCACTTAGCGAGTAAAACAAATTCTAAAAGCAAGCAGCAATGTTTACTGAGACAATATGAAAACCCTGAAGTGTTTAACAACGACTAAATGCTATTAATAACAAGAAAAATGTGGTTGCTGTTTAACAGAGTTAAAATGTTTATGTTACTAACCCATTATGATCAGATGCAACATATATGTACTTTTAGGTTTTACTGGATAGCTAACTGTGGGAAAAAAACCTCAAGGATTAAAAAGTAAAGTTCAAAAAGTTCATTTTAAAGGCCAACTGAGCAAAACATTTCTGAAACAAACAAAAACATAGAATCATACAAAATATATCCCTTTCAATCAGGTGTCTGACCCATTATAAGTGTGGGGTGGTGATTTTCTCTACAGTCCCTCACCTGCTGCATCAGGATTGTTTGATCTTATTTTAGGGCATGTATGTGCTGAATCCTTTCAACAAAAGGCATGCATTTGGGACGGGTGATACCTACATTTTTCCTGTCGATACCATACCATTAAGTTAAAGTACTTTCAATCAATATTGATACTGATATTGATTTTTTTGCCCTTTAAAATATAATAATGATTGTACAGTGTGCATTTATATCTTTCTTGCAAGGGCAATATGCATTACACCAGTAAAATATCAAAACAAAACATCACCACTAACAGTAGCAGCATCATCATGACATCTGATAGGCTGCCACAACCATGTGACACAGAAGGAAAACTATGTCTGGACTTCGCATGCAGTTTAATTGCTTAAAACTGAAAACAAATGGCATGTATTGTTTCAGTAGAGTGGTATCTCGATATTCAAGAGTATTGAATCCGATACTTTGACCGGCTGGTATCAAAGTATCAACTCCAAAGTACGGCCATCCCTAGCACATAAAAGCAAGCCAACCAAAGAAAAAAGGGTGATCTAAAGATGCAGAATCTTCCAACGGGTGCATAGTTGTGGAAGTGTTTACAAGCAAACTGCTATGAAAAAAAACGTGTGCTTTCTGGTACGTAGCAAAGCTTAAATGCTGCATCTGCAACCTGCTTGATGCACTTAAAAAGTCATATTTACACTATTATATCAAAAGCCTTTCTCCTTAACATTGTCACTTTTCTCAAATTCTAAAAATAGTCAAACTTAAGATGTAAATCTGTGCTGAAAACCTGCTCTGCTGTATCTGCTGCATGCTCACTTGTGTGTGCACATGTAAATAAATCCATATTTATGTACACACATACGGACAGCGAAGCCGTCCTTCTGACCTACATTAAATCATGTTAAGGGTGTGAAGTGTGAAGCAAAACTAGCTTATCAGAGCGTACGGCTCTCGAAGTATTTCCAAATGTCACCTTTTCAGGAACTGAAATACAAACATATCTGTTAGATATAAGAGAAGAGTTTCAAAAGCTGAACAAGTGAACTTTTGAAACCTGAAGGTATCTGGTTCATCTTCACAATGAGTTAGGACAGGACGCCTGACAGAATTAGCCGACTATGACATTATGTCTTCTGATCCTGAATTGTATAGACCCACGCAAATGTCACACAGACTTATCAAGAAAGCATGGGAGGCGCTGGTCTTTTAAGATTATAAGATCCACTGTGTATTCAATGAGAGAGACACACACACATACACACCTAGCAGATCAAAAGGTGAAAAGGTAAGCAGGATAAGCTCTGCTGACAGTGAGCAGACAGAAGTGACAGGAGATCAGTCAGCAAGTCCCTCCGCACTTAAACACTGACAATAACGCAACACGACGGCGAGCGGGTTCAGGTTTCGGGCAGGACCCGACTACAATCAGCCTGTCAGCACTCAGACTGCTGTCTCGTTGCATGCCTGACAAGGTTTTTGATAACAGGGGACTGGGTGCAAGTGAAGGAGAAGGAAGACTTTGGAAGAAAAAAGCACCTCAACTGAACAAATTATTGAGCCAGTACAACAACGATCATTTTAAACATCAGTGAGATAACAAGTCAGTTTGTTCTCATATCAATTAATCAAGCAACCACTCGTTAAGTCACATAAAACATGTCATGTGTGTTAGTCATTGTGAAGAAGTGCTATGTTCGTGTGATGAAAGGTAAACGTTGTCTTGACTACAGCAGGTTCTGTAAATACTGTGTTTAACTGCTGCGGCATGTACTGTTATCATGCTGATAATAACTTTTACTAACACTAAAGTACTAAGAATGACATCATCCTCCACATAACCTCACACTTAATGACAGCTGTGTCATACCAATGCAGACTTTATGACTGTAGAAAACAAAAACAGGAAATAGTTGCTTCAAGAACGTTGAGCGCTGCATTATGTTTGTACCAAGGTATCCAGGTGAACTCGTTGATCTTAAAGTCTGAAATGAATTTAGTACTCTGGAAGAGTGTGAATCAGTCAGCCCACGGGGAATCAGTCAGTGTATCTTTGATACCTTATGGAAACTGCCGTAGAAGAGCTTTTTCACTTCTGGTCCTTCGAAGGTGACTGTCTGAAACTCTCCTTTGTAGTCGTTGTTGAAGAACGTCAGAGTTTTTCCTCCATCTGCAGAAAGACGTGCAAACAATATGTAAAAATGTAAATAATACAATTTTATTGCTAAACTACCTGGAGACTGAACAGAAAAGAAAAGTTGTAATGCTGAAACAATGTGGAGCTGCCTTGTTTTCTCTAATGAACTTATCATAGGTGTTTGGTTTCATTGATAGTGAACCTTTAACCTTTTAAAGCCTGAGCCAAGAAAAAAATGGTGAAAAAGTGAAATTTTTTAATCTGTAGTCTTTATTTGCCCCTTTAATAAAATGTAAAAAAAACTCCATTAAAATATAATATATATATTTTTTTATATTCACCATTTATTACCATGTTATATGTATTAATTATTGTAGTGCATTATTGTAACATTGTCTCCACCAGGGGGCATAAGACAAGTATCAGATTGTGTACAACAGGGTTTTGAGGCAAATTTTTACCATGAAGTGATGCAAAATGTCTCAGAAACTGCATGTATTAAAAACGGTGCACACAGCATTAAAGGGTTAATATTCCTAACTGTCCACAGATGGTTATCAGCTGATTATAATGTTGTCCAAACAGATAATGTTTTCTCTGTGATGACTCTTGCCGACAGAGTGAAAGTCCCACAACACAAACTGTGTTGATTGATATTCATTCCAAAAAAGTTAAACATAAATCTCACTGCTGTAGTGCTTCAAGTTGCCATAAAACCACTGAGTTTCTACCAGTTTTCATTAATAATTTCACAGACAGACATGGGGGAATAAATGCAATAAAAAGAATAAACGAGTGATTTCTCACTGTCCAGTATGACTCCAGCCAGCGGCTCATTGTTCCTGTTGAGGATTTCCCAGAGGGCAAAGGGCTCCTCTGGAGTATCGGGCAGCAGTCTGAACAGCAGGGTGATGGTGTAGTCAGAAGGAAGTCCCTCCGGATGGATGTACCTGTAAGTGAGGATGGAAACAGCAGACCTGAGTAAACCTCTTTGGGAATGATATTTTTATATGTCAAACAGTGTGGAATACAGTTCCGGGATAAGGTCAATGCTCTGCTGGAGAAATCCAAACACCATCAGCTGCCCTTTCATCTCACAAAACATACTATGGGTGTCTCACCTGGCAGGTCCAACATGCAGTTAACAAGAAAACATCAATTGCATTCAACACTATCTTTTCTTTTTAAGATAAATAACTGGCATACCTGGTTGGCTGTGCCAGCAATGCATCATTATGCAGGTGGAAGCAGGGAAATGCATTAAAGGTGCCGGGAACCATGGAAACACCAGAGAGGCTGTTGTACCGTTCCTCAACAAGCCCGAAAAGCTCCATCATACGGAAACCTAAAGACAGGATCAGTGATACAATGTTAGTAAAATATAAAATCCATCCTGAAAACATGTGGTAATCTCATGGTATTCTGCAGCGAGCAGATCATCACGACGTAAAATTAAACTTAAACCAAAATGCAAATGACAACTTTTCTATGGGAAGTCTTGTTATGTTAACTTCACCCCTCCATGAGTCCACGCGTGCATGACAACTCTGCTCCAAACACAGAATTTACCACAGAACCATTTATACACAACAAAATGTCCCTGAAAGGTACGTAGCATCTCTAAAGGGCAGTTTTTAAGCAGCGCCTCGTGTTGGTGTTTCACCACCCGACTGCACAGCTTGCATTATTAACACTATTATTCAGTCCTGTATGTGACGCCACACATCAAAAGGAAAAGAGAACAGCAGTTAAAGAGCAGGAGCCGGCTAATGTTATACAGGGCTGTTTTGTTGTGCTTCTGTTTATATTAATAAAGGTTATTTCACTTCTATTATGTGCAAAACAGGATTCTGTCGACTTAAAAGGTTCCAAAATGAGGACACAAAGCTGAAAATGGGATGGAGAACATCTTGCATATTCTCATATTTGTTATAGTTATATAGACTTTACTCCTCATTTAATCTCATTCTCAGGATTTATTTTGTATGCATTAACATTAAAAGGCCTGGGACACCGGCTGGAGGAAAAACTTTTACCTGGAGTTGTGCTGCCACTCATCGGAACAGATGGACAGGCTGGTGAAGACAAAAACATGTTTCAATAGTGCATCTAAGCAAAGTTCTATGATGTATTACATCTGTCTTTATTATTAAAGAGTTGAAAGTTCATTCTGACAGATACTCACTGGCGGTGGCGGCTTCGCACACAAAGGTCACCAGCTTCTCTTCGATCTTCTGGAAGGCGTCCAGGTCGTCCACGAAGAAGACGTGCCTGTCGCTGGGTTTACTGGCGATGCTCACCAACTCCCCGTAATCAGCGTCAGCAAAGCCAATAGCGAAGACGATGTAACCTTTACAGGAGAATACAAAGGATGTAAAAATATTCCAGCATTAGCATGGGAACCACCAGGGATGAGGACTTAATATGGTCATTTTTTTCATGATGTAAATCAAATCCAACTTTTGTTTTTGAGTCAGCTTCAGCCCTTGAGTTCAGCTCAAATGCAAACACAAAAAACAATCCGGTGCCGCAAATATGTGAGAAATGCTTCTTTTTAAAAAATAAAACTAAACATTTAATAAAACCCGATGGAGAAAATCCCTCAGATTTGTTCTGTCTTCGACTAGTAAAGGTGCTGTTTTTATTGCAGAAAAATGCAAGAAATGAATCCAAAACTGAGGCAGATCACTTACTTCAAATATAATGACTTAAATAAGATAAATGTGGAGTGAAATAAACAAGTTAATTATTCCAAACTTTTGAGAAACAAAAAGATTTTCTGGGCCTCCTAAAAGACAAAAAAAGAAAAACTCAAAACCACAAACAGCACAGCTCAGACCTTCCATCTGCATCTCTTTGGAAACCTTGTTGACATCGTCCTGGGATCGGCCGTCGGTGAGAACCACGAGGACGTTAGGGATCCCCCTCCTGACTCCTCCCTCCGCGGTGAAGATGTTCTCCTTTACATGCTGGATGGCTCGACCTGATCAAAAACAACAACCATCAAACCAGAAACAAACATTTTGGTTTAAATCCACCACATGCCGTCTTTTCCTCAGTGATCGTTTATGTAAATAAAAAGGTCCTTGAAATGAATGTTGGGGGAAGAGCTATTTTTTTACAGTGACTGGCAGATAAACACTAAATTTATATTTTAGTTTAGAGCAGAAAAAAGTACTTCATGGGGTTTAAATTGTAGAACATTTATGTGTTTTGGTGTACTATCAAATCTAATTGATGCATTTCATAAAGAAGTTTAAAATAAATATCTTAAATAATCTAAATAATACGGCTGTAAAGACATGCTAAATTAGTAAACAAAATCTTCTTCACAAATCTATATTAATTTGGTAAATGTGATCCAAGATTTGACCATTAAACTGAAAGCGTTCTCGTCCCGTTTAGTTTCCACCAGAGGAGAAACTTTCCCTGCATGCTTAGATTTCTCTGAGGCTGCAGGACTTTAATTTGGCGCTGGTTTAATTGCTACGTCTCGGTTATTCGTGGCTGTAGCTCTTTAATCAGCAGCTAAACTTTACGTTTTCTTCTGCTGTTTCTCAGTTTCCCTTTAACTTGAAGATGCAATGAAAACATCTGATGAGTCACTGCAGAAGTTTACGTAAAGAAGTAAGACATAAGTGACAGAATAATTGTATGTTTTCTCCAAGTTGAAATCACTAAAAATTCTAACATTTAGTGTGATGAAAGGCCAAGATATTTCATGCATTAAATGTTTGTGTGAATAAACATCAGAGCATCAAACCAGCAGGCAACCCCCCCCAAACACACACACACACACACACACACACACACACACAATCACAGCTGCAATCCCCAGTTGCTTGTGCCGACAGGAAACAGCGTACTTGTCACTCTGTCTGGA
>JBBBVU010000018.1:22839239-22857169 GCA_037177055.1 Atherinosoma microstoma
ATCTTTATATATATATATATTGTTAGTAGAGCATGTTGGGCAGTTTATTATGTTTGTAAATTACCAGAAAGAGGTTGGTAGACGACTCTGTAACCCATGGTGGGCGAAGGTGGTACGTCCCAGCTGATCCTGAAGCGGTTGTACCATTCTTCTGACACTCGCAGGTTCTTCGGTGCTGAAAGGGGAACTGATGAGGCAGGAGTAGAAAGAAAGGAGAGATGATTTGTTTTCTCATGAAATGTCACAAATGTGGTCAAATAATACATGAATCATGTAATTGTCCATACATCACTTTAAAAGAGCAGATATCATTAATTTGGGCCATTTCAGCCATGAATATCATTCTGCACATCCATCAGTTTTTACTGGAATTTTTTGGAAGGAGGAAGGACAGACAGAGCCACAATCTTTACAGGAAAGTTAGAGAAAATCTACTTTATTAAAACTAAATCTGCTAATAATTTGTATAATCCTCAAGAAAGGCTGGTTGATTAAAAAGTGCTTTAATAATGGACAATGTCTTCATGTAGCAGAAAGGGAAAGTACAGGGAGAAACTAAAGGTACAGGAACAAAGATGGCAAGAAATGAAGAGTCAGAAAAATTGTAGTAGTTTGATAAAACTTCAGTTTTATTCTCAGCCTAATGAAAAGTTTGAAGTACCTCAAGCATTTCCTAGTGCACAATTAAATTAATATATCAGAAACATATTAAACTCGAGGATTTATCACTAGATTACAAGAGGGACGGGGATTTTAGAAAGAGCTGAGTAGTAATACAATATTTTAAAATGAAGTGCTTTCATTCTTTAAGGAACATGTGATTTTCAAGCAAGCTTTACATTCACATTCTGTCCATTTCTAATCTCTCTACTGCTCCTTCTGATAGATTCAGATCCTCAGCAGATCCCTTTGGTTAATGGGAAACGTGAGACTTCTCAGGTCTAAATCCCTGTATGAATCTACTAGCTGTTCAGTTGTGCATTTAAAGTGCTGAAAACCTTCCATTATTCTCTCCATGTTCCATCATTCCTCCCTGAGCTGAGTATCAGAGCTTCTCATGAGTTGAAACCTTTAAATTACACCGGCTCTTCTGCCTCATTTTCCCTCTTCACCCTCCGTGGTTGTTCGCCATTAGAAAACCAATCATACTTTCTGCGCTGTACTCCCCATCACTAGTCGCTGTGTTCAAATCCCCATGTTATAACCTCCTCCTCTGTTGTATTATCCATCTTCACTGTGCCCTTCCTACACCTGAGAAAATTCCCATCATCCTCTGTGTGCTCCCTTCCTTCCCTCTCGTGAGGTGTTCACCCAATTTGAGAAAGTGGAGATTTAATTAAACTTTTGGGCATAAATGCGTTTTCATGAGTCAATGACCTATTTTTCATAGGCAAGGCTAATAATTCAGCAAGAAAAGACTCAATTTTGGTGCATGTAACTGTTACTTATTGGTTCTTTGAATGGCACAAAAGTAACCCAATTCCTATGGCAAAAAAAACCCCATATTTTTCATGGCTGGATTTTTAGGGTTTCATAACACCTGTGGTGCAGCCAACTAGAACTAGATGATAAGCCACAGTCAGGAAGGCAACTTGATTATTTCATTTTAATATAAAGAAAAGTTTAATATTCCAAGGTTTTCTATTTATTTTTAAACACTGTTTTGCTATTTGGTCTTATCTTATTTAATGTATAAATCCGCTAACAGCTTTTGTCCTTTCCTGCCTTTAACATATATGGGATGTTAAGATTGAAGAGAAAGCACCCAACCAAAATTCCCCAAATAAAATAAGATAAAATAAATCTCTCAAAGTAAACAACTGTCTAATTTTCCATCGCACCTCCCTCGGGGGTAGCGTATAAGGGTGAATTGTGGGATATAAGAGGCCCTTCAGAGAATTTAACATTTGATGGGTGTACTCTGCCTCCAGTCAGTGTTGTGATTGATGATTGACAGGTGCTGTCCATCACAAAGACAGAATACCTAATGCAAGCTGCACCTGACCGTGCTGACACTCTCACTACTAGCCTGTCTAGTCCTAGAATGCAGACCTGGCCAACATGGCAGCTCAACTGGAAAATCTCTCTTGTAACACACAGAACAACACACCAACATGAGTCTTTGGAAAAAACTTGAGAAAAGGATTTTTATCTTCTTTTCAAACTAAAACTCAATGATTTAAATGTGTCGTCATGAGTTTTCGAAAAGCAGAAAGCAAAACTGGATGCCTCTGATTTGCATGAAGTAGCCTAAACTTTGTACAAAATAGAAAAAAACAAATGTGATGCTCCTTTTCTCGAAATGTGACGCAGCACTAATAGAATTCACTGCAGCACTTCATCTAAAGACAATGAGTGACCCTTTGCTTATGTATTATTAATGATTGACTCATCATTTTTGAGTTCAGCTGTCCAGTTTGCCCAGAACTTTCTGTCACATTAAGTTTTTTCTACCTCTTCCTTTGACTACTAAAAAGCCTGTTTCCCTCTCTATATTCCTTCCACACATCTTTTACTAATCACCCCATCCCTCAGTGGATCAGACTCTCAGATTAGTCTGGCTCTTCTGTCATATTATCTATCTTCAGTTTGGGGCAGAAAAACCCAATCACCCCCTCTGCATTCCCCTCCATGCCTCCCTCGCTGTTCGTCCCATCCTTCACAGGTTCAAATCCCCAGATCACACCAGCTCCCTTCATCACGGCATCCATCTTCACTCTTAAACCCCCCACCCTCTGCATTCCTTGTCATTTTTCCCCGGGCGATCATCTCATCCCTCACTTGCTAACAGGATCTATTCATCATCACCAGGTGTCGAAGACCCGTCGTTTAAAAAGCGGGGAACGTCGTTAGCGCCTGCTAATGTGTGTAATGTGCTGCACAGGGAGACATGACGGGGGGAGTGGAAAGTAGAAAGATAAATTACTTAATTTTTGAGTCTCTTTCTTGCTGAATGTCAAGTGTTTGTTCTGTAACCCAGTTGGCAGCACAGAAAATCATTAGCTCCTTCTTTAGCGTTTATGGCATTAAGTTACATCGAAGGAGAAAAAAACTATTATTCACACATATTTCTGTTCTCAGCTCCATGGTAAGTGCACAGTATCTTTTTCATCTCTTAAAATGTTCTTGAGAGTAAATAGCTACTTAGACATGGGGGGGGGAATTTACATTTAATGCTCCTGAACTTTTCTTTTTCCATCACATTGACCTAAACTTTCTTTATTTAGACACAATAATCATGGTCTTTTCTAGTCCACAAGATAAATGCAACTGAACGGTATCAAAGAGAAACAACATGATCAGTGAAGGGAATAAACAACTAGAAGGCAACATCACAGATATTTGGGACTGCTGCAGATATCTTGGTGTCGCACAGCTAATTGGCAGCCATGAAGCCGCAGGAAAGTCAACCACACAACCAAATGTATGCAGGTCCGGCAGGTCCCGAAGATTCAGCGGAATGGGAAGAACAAAATTGAATCTATCAACACGTATGCTTTGCTTGTTATTAGATACCCAGCTGGAATAATAACTTGGCTGAAGAAGGAGATAGAGGCCACTGAGAGCTTTGCTTTGAGTCCAGAATGCTAAGACTGTGACGGGGGATAGCAAGCAACACAGCCAATATCCAGGCAAAAACAACCAAGATCTAGGAAAACATCAGATAGATGGCCTCTGGTGATGAATTCCCTCAGACAGCTGAAACCCGATGAGGGAGAGGAGGAACCATCATTGAAGAATAAGCATTGGCATGTAACAGTATTAGAGAAGAACTGGTAGAGTCTTTTCAGAGGCTGGAAAAGGCTGATGGCACTAATCATGGCAGCACATGAGCAACTGTGGCCATGATCTATCACAGACAGGATCCTAAAGTCAAGAAATATCTTCAAATTTATCGGACTGACAGACCTAAGATCCTGAAACACACTTTTTTTAAATTTATTTTTTTATGTTTTGATAAATAAATCTCATCAGCAGAATACAAAAATAAAACATGTATCTTTCATCCAGAACTATATTTTCTTTTGACAAATTATTCTCCCTAAACTTTTTGTTTTTCATTTACTTGGATTAAGCAACATCATTCAGTAATGTGATGCCGACACATGCAGCTACAAAGTCATCAGTTTCTTAGGTTCTGTCTTCCATAGGTACAAGTAATGTTGAAATGAATTTAGCCTTTTTTTCTGTCAAGTGTTGAAGATATTGCTCTTACTTTCCAATTCAAATTTATCTTTTTAAGAGCATGCCCTCTATTAAAATAAAACAATGATGCAGTGTTTGCAGAACATGATCAATTCAAAGAAAATAAATCTCCTGTTCACTTTTAAAGTAAAATGGTCACAATGTTTACCATTCAGAAATCAATATTTGGTGGAACAACAATGATTTACAATCACATCTGTCATGGGTTTTGCCCTGCTCTCCATCAGTTTTTCCACATTAAGTAGCTTTCTACAACTCTTTCTGCAGACAGAAACAGCTCAGTTTTGCTCAGGTTTATGTCCATCCATCTTCCTTTTGATGTATTTCCATAGATTTTCAACAGGGTTTAAATCTGGAGATTGAGCCGTCTATATTATGTTCTTGATGTGGTGATCCTCCATCCAGACCTTGATACTCCAGACTGTGTGGCATGGAGCATTGTCCTGCTGGAAATACTAATTCTCTGAGTTGGGGCACACTGTATTAACATAAAGAAGTTTTTCAACAGTAACCTTGTATGTGACTTTATCAATGCATCCTCCACAAAGACACATCTGTCTGATTCCAGCACAGCCTTTCATATCTAAGTGTTTGTCTGAGACTCTGTGGGTTTTAGGTCTCTCCAGGTCTCCATCTAACCATAAGACTACTGGGTGTTGGGCAAAACTGAAAACTGAATTGATCAGAGAAGATTGCCTGACTCCACTCTTCTACAGTCCAGCTCCTGTGGTCTTTTTCAAACCAAAGTTTTTTTTAGTTTTTTTTTTTAGTTTGCATGACTTCAGGCCTTCATGTGGGAGCTTCTTTCCTACTATTGCATGCAATCCACCCCCGTCTCAGTTTGCCACTGTGTTTGAAGGTCATTTGGTGTCAGCCTACAGTTTTTGAGTGATGACTTTGCCATCATAAAGCATTATGTTATCCTCATAAAGCAGAATGAGATGTGCTTGTGTAGGAATTTCAGTTTTAGAAGTAATCTTTAGAGATTCTGCAGCAGTCTCTTGCTGTAGTTCTTGATTAGGGCCTGATTGTTTTGAGTTATCTCAGATAAATTGCTGACAATTCAACATTTGCTCACCTTTTAATTATGGTCCAAATAAACTTGACAATAATAATCAGTTCCCTGATCAGGCCTTCATTCTCATCTATTCGTGTTTATGCCCTCTACCAACTTCTCTCATCAAATCTTTAGTGTCTGAATGCTCCACTGCATTTAGCACTTAGTTTTAATCTGCTAGTCCCCCCAATCAAACCGCCCCCCTCTCCTCATCAATACTCTGTGATCAGACTGTAAAAAAAACAGACAAGTGCTTTCAATATCTGGGTACACACATCGATGATAGGCCGAGGCTGTTTTTAATTAGGAAGGTAAAAGAGATTAAAACTAGTCCTGAAGTTTTAGGAAAGGTGTTTGATTCAGAGCATCCTTGTTGTTTGGACATACGACTCCAACAAACAGAAACAAACTGAACAGGGTGCTGAAAACAGCGGGGATGATAGTCGGCCACCAACAAAAGACTTTAGAGGCAGGGGTGGGAACCCCTGGTCCTCAAGGGCTGCATTCGTGCAAGTTTCCCATGCATCCCTGATCCAAAACACCCGATTCATAGCAAATGGATCCAACAGCCTATCACAGTGGCTCATTAATTTGAGTCAGGTGTATTGGAGCAGGGATGCATGAGAAACTTGCAGGATGAGGGCCAAGGTTCCCCACCACTGCTTGAGAGGAACTTGACAGCTCTGCAGTTCAGAGGAAATTTCCATCAAGAATTACACCCTCTGCATGAGGAGGTTGAGTAACTCCACTCAGGGTGTTGCCATAGAGCAAAGAAAAAGAAATACAAGTGGGGGTTTTTTTGTTTTGTTTTTTATCATGAAGGCTGTTTGTAGACAGTTGAATGGGTTTGTATGCTTAATGACTCTTTGAGATATTTATTGCTGTGTTTTGCACAACAACTAACATTTGTGTTCTAGCGTGTGATGCATGTATTTACTTTTATTTATTTCCCGTCTTGGTTTTAAACTACATCATCTTTCTTTTGTTTGCAACTGAGCAGGATAATATTTTTTTCCCAGAGAAATTGTGTCAAGTGTCAGCTGTGAGCAGAGATGATGCTAAGATATAGAAACTATGAACAAACAGTTCTTGGTATATGAACACATTTAAAGAGTAAAACAGCGGAACTTACGCGTCCGTCCCATTTGTGAGGCCGTTGGCCCGTCTCCTTCAGGATAAACTGGAGTGATGGCGATTTTGTACTCAGTATCTGACAGGAGGGGCTGCAGAACCAGGCTGTTCTGACCAGTGGGAACCGTCCTCTGTAAGAAAAATAAATATTAAAACTGGTTTGAAGGAAAACTAAAGCTACTGATGTTCTTCAATGTCTTAAAAATATTGAAATTTCCCCATTTTCAGTCTCTCTGCACTGATGCGATATTTCCATTTCCAAAGTTCACCTGCCAATCAAAAAGTTAAAAAGGCTCTGATACCATCTTTTTTTTAATATTCAGTTGAAGCACTTTATTTTTGCACCTCACCACCCAAGGAGCCCCCACAGAGGATAAATGACATCACATTCAATACATTCATTCATATAATACTTTTTTCAATCACTTCTGAGATTCCCTCATTTCCTCAAACTAATTAGCTTTTCCCATTAGATTCATTATCACTGCCAGGTTATATGGGTTGATTTCCTACAGCATTATCAGACATAAAAAGATGTGCTGATAGCAGACACATGCTGACAGTTTCAACACAACCTCGGCTTCACTCGGAGAAGTGCTTCGTACATTTTAAGCCTAAAATTCCAAAGACACAATAAAAAAGATGGCTTGGCTTTTTCTCCCCTCATTGTTAAATGACATCAACTCTTCAGAGGGATGAATTCAAGAATGAAATAAAAAGTTATTTTCAGGACTCAGTGCTGAACAAACAAACAAAACTGCATTAGCCTTTTAATAGAGGTGAGGCAGTGTGAGTTTCTGCAGATGAGTTTGAGCTTCCAGGTGCTGCAGAGGTTAATTGTGTCCAAGTTTCTGTCTTGGATGTCAGCAAAGTCGGCCTTTTGTTTAAACTGATCCTTAAATGAGTCATCCCTCTCAGTGAAGCATCACATGCTGCAGACATGTTAATCTGTTTTGTACCCTGAAGGCTCCTTTCCTCTCTTCAAATCTGCTTTTTTTTCTCCTGCTCCTCTGATGCTTCTTCTACTACTATTTGTTCCTCTTTGCTTCTCTTTACACATCTTTTGATCCTTAATTATGATTACTTAAGGGTATACATGATATCTTACTCTCCCTCTCTTGATTAAAAAAACCCACAGGAGTTGTCTGCATTTGCTTTAATCTCCTTTTTGGTGTCTTTTAAATGGCATATCACCAATATCCATTCTGTACTATAACAGCAAGTTCCCATCACAGAGGAGTTTGCATAAAACCCCAAAAAATGATGTCAAGGTTTGGCTGGTACAGTTAAGTCTATGTCAAATAAAGTGAGTTCTGCGAGTAGATAAGAATCGGTCTTCAGATTCCAATAATAGCATCCCCCGATGATAATCTCTGCGTTTCTCTGCCTCCCTCTCCCCATTGGGCCAGTCTGCATTCTGAGCATGCACAGTCTAGCCTGGCTCCATCCACAAACCTTTATACTTTCTACTGAAAACTCTTTCTCAGACATGTCAGACACTGTGGGCTCTAACAAATCAATTTCAGCCTGCTCTGATGAAAAAGTCAGTAAGTCTCAAAAACTTTCACAGAGTCGCATAGTTTGAGTAAACCACCTTCAGCTGCACCCTTGCTTTTTAGTCAGACTCTTGTAAATGCAAATATATTCCATCAGGAACTTTCAGAATGCATAAAACCCAGCGCTGTTTTGAACAAAAAGGCCACAGACGGACTAAGGATGACAAGTTTCATCCACTTCTTTTTCCTGCTGGAGCTGCATGGCTTACAGCAGGTAGCATTGTCAAGCACATAGGTGATAGAAATCTATTTCATAGGAGTATTTGAAAAGGCAATATATCTGTTACACTGCAGAGAAACGTAGCCCAACAAAACTCACTTTGAAAAGGAAAGGCAGATTTGAAATCCTCAGGAACATTTCAGAGCGAACCACAATAAGAGGCGAAGTAAATTTGTGACAACTAAACAACTTAGGGATTGTAAATCTCCAACTCTCTGGTCACTCCGCCTGGATGCATTCTGTGTTGGGTTCTTCAAAACTATATTTAAGCTCCAGAAACTTGAATTCTGCTTTTACTAAGTTTTTACCTCCTGGAACTTGATTTGGTGGCAGAACAGTAATAACCAGAACTTTGTTGACACACAGCGGAATTGCGCTTGATGCCCGGCAGCTTTGGTTTATTGGACTCTGAATGAGGCAGCGCAGGGAAATAATGAAGCTTCAGTGAGTTCAGGATCACAGCTGCCTGTGGACAGATGGCTGCAGACTTGGGTTACCCCATGGCTACTCTGCAGACAGTGACATCTGGTAAAACAGTGGCAGAGCTATCTGAATGGACATAATCATTAAGCTGTATATTTATAAGCTTGCAAGGAGCTCTGAGCGCTTCTTACTCACTAAACATTCTTGACTAAATGCAGTTTGAATGGAAATATAAGTACTTTTGCAAATGAGTTAACAAGTGTGTGTGTACTTCTTAAAGTAACACTACATAAGTTTTCAACTTTGAAACTCTCGCTTCTGACTCATTTTGGTGACACGCCGACATTCACTATGCACATTCCTGGAGTTGCTACTGCCCTGCAGTGTCCCAATGATGAGAAACCGCATTTCACAACTTTTCTAGCCGTGGGCATCATGTGAGCGATCTGCAGCCATCCCGGAGCCACCCAACTACGAAGATAACCCTGCATCCACCCAGGAAGCAGCAGAGGGAGGCCCCAGTCAGAGCCACCACAGCTACGGGCCGAGATAAGCAGCCGGCAACTCCACCGGGCACCGGTCACCCAGGGTAGACAGAGCAGGGCCCAGGGCCCCGAGAGCCCGAGAGTACCCTCCACCACCACAGGCAGAGGGCCCGCACCACGCTCAGATGTACCAGGCCCAGACGATCACCCCGCGGGGGTCTGTCCCAACCACAGTGCCCCAACCGTTCTCCAGACTCCCTGAAAGCCTCAAAGTTTATCTTTGAACATTGGCTGCATTTTCTAATGAATTTTTTGTTTTGTTTGTTTATTAAGTTACGTGACTGATAAATCATTCAAGCACAAAAAGACTCCTAACTCAAGGGATGAACCAGTGTTGTGTTGGGAATTAAAAAAAAAAAAAAGACATTTAGTTGCTTTGTTAAAGCCACCTGTCACAAAGACACATTTATAATTTACATTTCTTTAGTTGATTCACAAACGGCTATTAGCTATCAGTGTGATGGAGTCTGTCCTTCAGAAAGAGACAAAACTGGACAAGCGGAAGACAAAGTAAGAAGTCAGGCCTAGAAAAACTATTTACAGCAGATGAATGAAATGTGAAAGTGATGTCCTCAAGAAAAAAGGCAAAACATCCAGTAAAGGCCTGAAACAGGACCTGAGACATAAATCTGGACCTGCAGCTGATCCATCTACTGTTGGCTGAAGCCTCATTAAAAATGATTTCCGTGGAAAAGCGGGTGTCAAGAAGACACTCTTAGAGAAACAGAGAGAAAAGACTGTTGAGGTATACCACATGACACAAGGACTGGACTGAAAATAAGCAGCAACAGTTCTGGTGGAGCGATGAATCTACCCCAGAGCCTGGACCCACAGTGTGGGATCATCTTGACAGAAAACGAAATAAAAGGAAGCCAACATCGAAAGAAAAGCATTAGAAAGCTCTTTAAGGAGCTTGAAGTTAGAACTAGAGAACTATTCCTGAAAATTTACACAAGATCTGAGAGGGTTCAGACTGCCTCTAAGAATAAAATCGGCCATAACATTCTCAGTAATCCATTTTCAGTGTTTTTCAGGTTATTGTGATTTAAGTATCTAACAAAATTACAAATGACAGGTAGATGGAACAAATGAGGATGTTTTACTGCATAAAATCAGCAGGAAGACAACAAATTAAAAACCGCTGCTGAAAACTTGACAATAACAATGAAAATATTTGTCATGACTCGGAGACAGGCAGTCAGAAAGACATAAAACTAAGACAAAAAGTACTTTGATGAAAGACTTTAAATCATAAAAAAAGGGAACAAGGAGTCAATATGAATCAAAATTTTTACAAAAAGAGAAAAATTTGAATCATTTTAGAGACTTAAACTCCAAACACCCAGATGGAGAATATAAACCCGATCAGTGTAATCGTAAGGTTACACCTTTTGAGCTTATTGGAGATTTTTTTTAAATCTTGTGTATTGTTTTTCCTTTTTAAGAAGTTTGCAAAGTTTGCAAAGAAGAAAAACTGATTTTCTTTTTTTTACACCTCTTCTAGTTTTGCTTCAAAACATTTAAAAATTTCTTCAAAATACTGAACCGTTTGCATAAACCAGATTTGGACCATCTGCAGTTCTTAACAAACTCAGACAAGATTCCAACAGTGAATATAAGCTGGAATAATCGACAGCCAGACAACAATTGCATGTAATGAGTTATTCCTCAAATAATCATCATTTATTTCATGTATGGTAGCCCCCCATTGGCAGCTAAGAACCAGGAAGTTAAACTTGCAGAGAAGCAAAGAAAACATGCCAGTTTTTTTTTCCTGTCCTATTTAGAAGGTAGCTATTGAGTGCAGCACTTGGTGATTCATAACCTGACCGGACTGCCAAACAGAGCTCACAGCTGTTCGCACTTTGATAAGAGATCTCATTTAACAAGCTGCTGGTGCGAGCAGCTGGCAGCTCTTTATGGTCAGGATGAAAAGGCTGAGGTGGTACCCGTTTCCAGAGTCCACCACAGGGAGACCGGAGCCACTGGTGGGGTGATGCCACAAATCGACATACACAGATACACACCTGTCAACTCGTGGTTACAAAAATATGGGGAGTTTTATGAGGTAATCACAAGTTATTAACCTGATATAATGTACACACACCATTATGAAGCCTTAAACACAAGGATAAAGGCAGCATCTTGTCAGTAAGACAGGTTAAGCTAGAGATATATTCATCATGATATGAAGTTTTAAATGGAGAGGAAAAGAAAGTGTTCTCTATGAGGGTGTGTACAGCAATCTTTGGTTTGAATGGAAGGATATCAGGGAGTCCATATTTATCTCAGATGAAGTGTAACAATTTATTCTTCATTGAAACTTGTTGGATTATAAAAGAAAAGTCTTCCTTTCAGCAAAAAAAGTTAAACAAGCTCCCAGTTAAAGCAAGAACTGAATTTAAAATTCTCCTACTCATATAAAGCTATTCATAATCAAGCTTCATTGTATCTTAAAGATCTAATAGCTCCATATTTCCCAACCGAGCACTTCACTCTCAAACAGCACATTTCCTTGTGGCTCCTAGAGTTTCTAAAAGTAAACTATAAAAGTAAGTGATGTTGAAATGAACCAAAAACTCATAAAATTGAACATTATGACTAAACTTAAAGCAGTTACAAGCAGTCTCTTCTCCCCCAACTTCCACAAACATGGAAACTGATATCCAATCTTGACTTGACATAAACATCTTCTTTGGCATTTTAATGCTTCTTAAACTTGCTTTCACTCAGGTAAGAACAAATAAGCAACGATTGAGGAAAACCACCAGGCGGGAAGTTTGTTTTTGAATCGGGGTTTGTTTTTTTGTCAGTCTGCACACTTTCTCTCTCTCTCGCTCGCTCTCTGTCTGTTGAGGCTCATTAGTGTGAAACCTGTCATTCTCTCTCTCTCTTTCTCTCTCCGTCTCATGAAACAAAGTCTTTGAAGATCTGACATAGTTTTCATCATCGTTATTATCCTCCTCTCCCTCTCTTTTCTTCTCCGTCACAAGGCCCGCCATCAGTTTCAGTCTCCCCTCCTTCCTCCTCTCCAAGGAAGGCTTAAGGCCTGCCATCGTTTTCATCAACAACCTCCCTCTCTCCTCTGTTGGGAGTACGACAAATTTCATCCATTTCATCAGTCCCCAGGCACCTTGAACACCTTTTACTGTTCAGTTGACGAGCAGTAGCAGCCAATGTCAAACTCTAAACCTCGGCCTAATGTAGCCCTTCATTCTTGATTCGTGTACTCATCAGATGCTCAGTCATTGTTCCAAAAGAACAGAAATAAATAATTAATTACAGCAGTATGTAGGACCTGCTGTGAGCGTCAATCACCGAGTATTGAGCATACCCAAGACGCACATCGCTTGGTAAAGTAGTTGATGTGGAACAGTCATGTTCATCGTCTGCTAGTCAGACTTCAGGAGTTTTTGAAGCCTGTTTAAAAATCTAGTTACATCACACAAATAAAAGAAACCATACAAAATATTTTTCCAAATATCAAACATAGTAGAGGTCATATTTGGTTATATTTTATCAAAATGACTACTAAATATATTATCATTTTCCTTTTGGGGATTAATGGTATATTATTTAATTATTTTAACCCTTTAATGCTGTATGTATCATACTTGATACAGTTACTGAGACATATTGGCTGTTGTACACGATCAGTTTTCATGTGAACTAGCTAGTACCAGCTGTTAGCTTTGTGTACTACCTGTTGTACCTCAAAATGACGTAGTAAATCAGTGTAGTACGCCTTCAGTCCAACATGAGAGGAATAAGAATTAGCTGGCAATAAATCCTCTCTTCATATATATATATATATTTTTACAGTCTTTCCTGCTTCCTAGATGTTGAAGGACATGACGTCAATCAGAATCATTTCATAGAAACACCAGCAACCCCTTCCACTGAAAAACATCCTACAAATTGCACATTTATAGTCAATTCTTATAAAGTCAGGAGTTCCATGAAGTAAAAGTTGTCTGTCCTACCGTCTCCTCTGCTCTGTCCCCCCTGGCGCTGACGTAGTTCAGTCGATAATGCCTGATGTTTCTGGAGTCGACAGCCTGCCAGGACACCCGCATACTAAATGTGGTTTCTTCATCGATCCTCATATTCTTCACCCCGTAACGAGGAGCTGGAGGATCAGAAAGGGGGAAAAAAGTGAGTCAAACAACTCTCTGAAGCTCCAAACTGTATAAATGTACACCACCCACCCCCCAAAAAAAAGAAAAGAAATGATGATATGAACATGTCATCATTCTGACATCTAAATTACGCAGCTCTACAAATCCATATCAGTCTTTTGTCAATATGAAAACTTTTCCCTGGTGAATACAGGGTGGAAGATAGAGTTCCTGTTCGATGATGTGGGGAGAGATGTAGAAAGAGAATCGGTGAAAAACACACCTGGAAACTTGTAATCAGATATTTTCAGCCTGATAAGTGAGAAATTCTCACAAACACATTCATCAAAACCTGTTTTCTATGTCATCAGGTCAGATTACAATCTGCTTTTCCAGCATGAGATGGAAACGCATTCGTTTCCAAAACAGATTTTTTTTCTATTTTTTTTATTTATTATTACACTTTTGAAATTAATCAAAGATTATCTGCAATCCAAACGTGGGGAAAAGATGAAAGCAGGCAAAGAGCAACGGCTGAAATACTTACTTGCTGTTGTGGTGGTTGTCGTGGCAACAGTAGTTGTTTTCTTAGCTGTAAATTCAATAAAAAAGCATTTACTCGATCTGCCCGATAAAGCAGCGAATTAAATTCAACGGATAATTTGTTTCAATTTAGGGGAAACTGGCTTCTTCTAAATGCTTTACAGACATGATAATATCACATGGAAATCCCATTTGGCTCAATAATAAACAAGAAATAAGTCAAAGTCTTTATAGTGCAGGTTGAGAAACAACTAGAACAGCAGAAATCCCCCAAGATGAGGGGAGATTTTATTCACCGGTAGTTTCTATCAGGACCATTTCATCACTTTCAACCTCGTTGGCGTACATGGCGGCCAGGAGGACTTCATACTCCGAGTTGGGATCTAGTCCTTTTATCAGGTAGGTGTTAACATTCCCGTTCACCATGACCTGAAACAGGAATAAAACACCATGTCACATGCACGCATGCACATCTGATGCAGGGGAAGTTGGGAAGGAAATGTTTACAGCCGAGTCGGATCCTGAGGAAACATCCAGTTTTAAGATTGTTTTTTATCTAATAGCAGTGAAGATAAATTAGAGATGGAGAGAAAGGGGAGTTCAGGAAACACAGATTACCATCTTCCTGGTTATCTCCCAGAGAGAGACTCATTAGCGAGACACAGCAAGTAAGAAGAGAGAGAGTTGACTTTTTATCTCCTCCTCAACTCCATTTCGTTCTATATCGTAATGGAATCGTCTGAGATAAAACTGAGTGTGTTTTAATCAATTTGAAGAAAATGGAGTGAGACAGCGGCAGCACACAGCTGAACGTGTTCGTATTGGTATCGTTGTGAGGACTTTTACAGCTTCGGCTGAGCGTTTTCTCTTCGGTATTTATTTACTGATGGAAGATGACACAAATAAGGAAATTATCAGGAGCTAAATATAAAGATTTCTAAACAGGTGATCTGCAGGAAAACGGAGAATATTTCAAACATGCGACATCACAAAGCTTCAAGTCCTTTTCCTCGGAGACTGAAGAGGTAGGACAGCTAACACTGAATGTCTAAAAAAGTGTGTTTGGTTGAGTGAAGCCATGTCCCGAAGTAATCGAATTGAACAGTTGGAGCGACAAAACACTCATATTATTTGACTGTGCTGTTGGGAGTTTCTTAATGTTAAAAGACAAGTCATTCTAAACTTTCAGCTGATGCATTTCCACTAAAAATGACTCCTTTCCTCAAGTATGAGTTCTCGCAACCTTGCTACTTTATGGAAATAATTCTACTCTCAAGCTTTCAAGAAAATGAATGGAAAGGATTGAAGTTAAAATACTTGAACTCTAATAACATCCGCCTTCAAGTGCAATCATTTTTCAGTGAACTTCCAGACAAACCTGGAGGGTTTTTTAGAGATGTAAATGCACTCTTTCAAGAATTCTTTTCTTTACAGCGATCCCATGAAACTAAAAAGCCCTATCGGTAATGTCCTCTCGTTCAAGAAAGCTGTTTAAAGAAACGGTCAACTCCACTGAACTTTGACACCTTCTTCGTGTTTGAACTATTACAGCATTAAATTTGATCTAATGACAAGCTTCCAATGTCATTTATTACATTCTTATCCAAACCTTTAAGGCATCTATCAGAATGTGCTTTGTGATAATGAAAAAATATCAACATGTGGACAAACCTCCTCGCTGTCTCCTCCGTCTGTCAGCATCCAGGTGATCCGATACATCACCACGTCAGAGGCTGGGTGTTGCCATGACACCCTGAAGCTGTCTGTGGAGACGTCGCTGCTCCGCAGATTTAATGGGTCTGGGACTGTCTCTAAAAAAAAAAAGCCACACCAATAGTTACTGTTAAGGTCAGAAGACACTGAACTGAACCCTTTACAAAGTTTATATATCACAGAAATGGCAATTATTTTTGGCCCTACTTGTAGTAAAGCTCTCAGTCACAGCTTCAGCTTGTCCTTCATTGTAGAGAGCAAAGACACCAACCGTGTACTCCGTCAGGGAAGTCAGGTTTTTAAGCATGTAGGACGTTACCGTGCCAACATCCACCTGTAGACACAGAACCAAGTAGCCATTACATGTGTTGGATCATCCTAAGTGGTAAAAGCATGAACACATTTTGTGACCTCTGCCCTCATGTGGCTGAAACCTGCAGGTTCTGCTCACCTCAGTGGTTTGGACCCCGTTGGTCTTGACATACATGATGCGGTAGCCTAAGACCAACCTGGAGGCGGCGTCCCACATGAGCCGGGCGGAACTGTGGTCCACATCTGAGAAACGGAGGTTCCTTGCCGGGAGCAGCGGTACTGAGGGAGTGAAGGAAAATCAAACATTGTCGTTTTAACGGCACAATTTTGATGAGACAGGCTCTTTTCTATCTGCTGCTTTGAAAAGAAACAGATTTGAAACCAAATTTTTCAAACATAAAATTAATATTTCGACCACTCAAAACAGCATATGAGCAATGAAGAAAAGCTACAAAGGAAAAACCTCATTGTTAAAGCATGTTTTAAATGTATTAAATCTAATATGATCTACAGTAGAATTTATAAAAACACACTTAAGGTTTTCATAACTGAAACATCTTTGGTGTTATCAGAGCTCATGATTTCCAACTTTCTCTTTCACAAAGACACACACTCTTGGGGTTTTGAACAAGACTTATTGGACTCTACTATCGTAATTATCAAGTGGACAGAACCTCATTACATCACTCTCGCTCCCTCAGGCTCTGCTTCAACTACTCCTCTTGCTTTAATTCCTGCAGGCTGTCTCAGAGGCACTACAAAGGTATAAAAACCCCTCTTGCCCTCGCTGTTTTGAAATTCAGCCAAGGAACCTGATTTATCCTGGTACTCAATCTTTTTCTGCTTAGAATACCTGATATGTTTTCTTATTAAGAAAAAAAGAAGAAAAAACGTCCTGATGATAGCAGCCGTTTCTTCACCTCAATTATACTGAGGGTCAAAGGAAAGAGAAAGAGAGGAGAGAAGAAAAAACATGGCTGCTTTCAACAAAGGTTTAGCCAAGATCAGTGAATAAAATCAGCAGAAAATGAAATTAAAAAGTTTAAGGATAGAAAAGTCTCCAAATTTGCTCAACGTGCATTTTTAGAAATATTTAAGTTCTTCATTAAATGACTCCGTTTATAAGGCTGCGGTACTACAGGGCTGCTTTAAATGTCACTGCTGCTGGGAGCTTTCCCACAAATATGTGTTTGAGAAAACTACATCTCATTGTTCTTCTATAAATGTTTTAAACCCCAAAAGCTGGGGGTGAAGGGTGTAGCTCAACAGAGGTTCACCTTTATTGAAACTCCGGTGACTCAAACCCAGGTCCTCCACACCCAACCCCACCTCTGCAACCACTAGACTACCACTTCCCCAAAATATGACACACTCCACTCATCTTCCAGACTTCCAGGCTAAGAGCAACACTGACCAACGCTGTTCAGCTTGAATTTTCATGGTGTTGGCATCTTCTGCCAGCGATGCAGCTGAGCTGTCAGCCGTGAGAAATGGAGAGAGTCGATACAGCTTTTTTTTGAATTATATTATATTATCCCATTGGTCTCCAGTGAAAGTGACCGGTTGACAAATGAGGAAGCTGTCGGCAGTAGTCCTCAGCTTTCTACCACCGTGACTCTGCACAAAATTAGTCCCCCGAGCATCCACTTACTCAAGTAGCCCTCTAACCTCTGCAGTGAGCTGTTGATGCTTCACAAAAATACTTGATTAATTTTATTCTTTAAGCACATACAGTTTATAACTTCTGCTCTGTGAGACTCTTAACTGTCCCTTCAATCCACCAAACAGAAGTCTGATTCTCTGAGCTGGTTGCAGCTACCCAGGTATCTGCTGTACCTTGTTTCAACTCAATTAGTCACTAAATTCATCCAATACAACTTCATCTCATTATTTCTTAAAAGTTTAAGTAGTGAGTCCAAGTTCTGCTAATTCTGGTATTCAGGGAAGATGCATTCCAGAATAGTTAGCTAGCTAGCTAGCTCTCAGATCCATGGATAGATGTTTTGGTAGCCCAGCTAGAAGCTGATTAATTGTAGTAGATCTATTTATAACTTTAAGGCATTATGAGCAAGGTCAGCTTTTTTTTTCTTTAAATACTAATCTAAT
>JBBBVU010000018.1:22857400-22871400 GCA_037177055.1 Atherinosoma microstoma
GCTTAATCCATGCAGGGTCGCGGGTGGGCTGGAGCCTATCCCAGCAATGTATCAGGCGAGAGGCAGGGTACACCCTGAACAGGTCGCCAGTCTGTCGCAGGGCCCTTTCACAATATATGTTGACCATTTATCATTATTGAAATATTAACATATTAAATATCAATCTTGCTAATATACAAGCACCAAATACTGAAGTATTTGTTTATATTACACAAGTCATAACATCACTGCAATAAAAAATTATATTTCATATTGATTGTTTTCCAATTATTTTGCAACCAACAAGAAATTATGGTTTATTGTGAAAATGTCTGAAAAGAGTGGATGTCTATCTAAAAAGAAATGGGAGCAATGTACAGGAAAAATTTGTTACTGTTTACAAATATAACAGTAAAACAGTTTGCCAGCAAAAAAACAAACCTGTAGAAATCGTCCCCTTTTTCACATGGAGTGGACAGTCATGCAAAATGATACATGCATTCATTTATGCTAGGGGGAATTACCAAGGTTAAAAGGTGATTTACCTTTAAAAGGAAATAGACTAAAGTAAGATTTTTTGAAAGCTGTGCCAGGCAGAGTTAATGTACTGCAGTAACACGAATAGCCTGTGCAACCACTTACACCGACACCATGAAGATGCTCTGCAACAACCGTTGGTTGGAACTGCGTACTCTTCCTTACTAAATCGATAGCCAAGCATTTAAATAAATATCAAATCAAATCGATATTGAATCGAATTGCAACTCAAAGAATCGAATTGTGACGTTCTAAACAATACCCAGTCCTAATACGTATAAATGTTTGGAAAAGCTATTATTGTTAAGTGCAACCCTTTTTATGCGAAAGCACTTCTTCAAAAGGGACTGAACGCTTTCTTATTCAAAAATGAAACAAAATTAAATTAAATTAAGTGAAATGAAAGACTATTTGTTAACTGCTTGTGTCAAATGTCAAAGTTGGAAACTCATGAACAGAATTCCAATTGCATTTTGGTTGGATGGCACATTTTAAATCTTGTACAATGACAAAGATTTTCTATTTCTATTTCAAAAACACTCAAATATTGTAAGTGAATGATCCTGGATACACTAAATAATAAATGTAACTTGAAAACATATTAAACATATTTGTTTTAAATAGTAACAGTTTATAATAATAGTAATAATAATAATAATAATAATAATAACCTTTATTTAACCAAGTAAGTCAATTGAGAACCAATTCTCATTTACTATGCCGACCTGAGCCATCAGCATTCAGTGTGCCTACAAGATGTGCATTTAACTGTAAACCCTGAAAATGCAAAGATCCATAAACATCTTATATTCATCAGAGTCAATATGAAGTCTCAGCTTGGTAAAAAGGGCCATTTTCTTTCATCTACTTCATGCTGCATTTTTCATCAAGGCCATTTGCATCTGCAGTGGCCTCTTTTCACGGCAATGATCATCAAAGCACATTTTGTCTCAACAATGGAAGAAATAACAGTGAAATGACTTAATGAAATGAGGGATGAGAGGCTTCTGAGATCACAGAGGACGGAGCTGAATGAACTAAAACAGGCGGGAGGAGAAAACACACTAAATCCATCTCCTGCTTTGTCCAAAAGCATCATGTGATGCAGCTGCTGATAGAAAAGCTCTGGTTTTGATCATTCTGATGAAATAGCTTCAGGAACAACTGCACAAAACAAACAGACTGAAACACCTCATATAAACTCTGCATGATAGACATTTATTAGCATGAAGAAAATTTGGTTTTATTAGAGGGAGTTAACGTGGATGTGATCTTGCACTTAATGCATGAATGAGAAATTAGCGGAAATAATCATTTGGATAAACTGAATGGCCGACTTTATGCATGAGTAATGAATGAATTCAGGACGGAAAGCAAAGCCCTGTCTGCATGAGAGGAAGATATTTTACCCTCAAAGGTAATTTGAGTGAATCCTCCATTCATTGCTTCCCAAAAACTACCACTGTCTCCTTCCAGCGTTCGCTAGCGTCCTTATCCGACCTGCATTTAAAGCTTAACACACATCGTAAAGACATAAACATGCCCTGACTTAAAGCCGCGGGCCTCAATCCTTAAAGGAGACTTCATAAAACGTTAATTAGTGAGCACGGTGGGGATTTAGGGGCGGCTGAAGCAGGGAGGTACTTGCATCAAGGTTTCAAAAACTCTCAAGAATGAAAGTGAGGTGGAGAAAATAGCTGGAAGAGAAGAAGTTGGAAGCTGGCGCCATGCAGGGATTTTGGCAAGGCATGCCTGCTAGTTTTGTTGGGAGCAGAAAACGTGCCAAGACGTGACTTCAACATGCCGCAGCTGTCCCAGAAAGGCCAAGAAACTACAATTAAACACTGCAGATGAAAAGCAAACAGAACTGCAGTGGCTGATGCAGAAATATTTCAATCAGAGAAATTAGCCGCTTGAGTGTTAGGGTCCTACTTTCCAGATCTTTACAAGCAGCTTAAGCTCAAATGAAAAAACTAAATCTGAAAGCAAATGTTCTTCTTATAAATAGTGGCATGTCTTTAGGGAGTTGTTTGGTTTTCTTCCAAGTGAGCAGAAGGCATCCGAGTGCAAATCTAAATGTGTTTGGGGGGGGGGGCAAGTGAGCGACAAGATCAGAGATTTATAAAATCTTTGAAAAACTTCAATTAACAGTTATTATGAATGATCATATTCTTCTGTTTTTAATTTCTCTTCGTGCAACAGCAGCAAAAATGCTTCAAGTCAATATTTGTCCGTCACAAAACACTGATATGAGTCGACTGCACTTTAAAGCTCATTACTAAAGTGATAAATACAGCTATAACTCTTGTTCTCTGCCCTCACTGGCCTGTCACCTGAACCATGAGGTGATTTTTAATGACCTGGATGATAACCATGTTATCATTACACCATCTTGGTAGCATGATCTGTCACCTACAATAAATGAGTATTTAACATCTCCTTTGTTTTTATGTTGGAAATTCTAACTATCTGACTAAATCCATGTAGTGAAAATCAATCCATTTAAAAAGAGGGCACAACAAGACAGCTGCTATTAAACTGAAGCTAAAACATAAAAAACACACATCTACAAGCCTGCTGATGATGACTCAGAGCAATGGAGGGTATTCATAAAGGGAATTAAGTTTGAGAAAGTCATTTAGAAGTTGAAAAGCAGTGCAGGGTTAAGACTCACATGTGGTCTGCTGGCTGGTCATGGGGTCACTGGCCTCCTCGCCATACATGGCATAAACTGTCACTGTGTACTCGGTGGCTGGAGTCAATCCCTCAAGCTCCACCTCATTCACAGAGTCTGCCACCTTCACCTGTAAACACACACACACACACAGGGAAGGTATGTACCTTTAATAGAAATAAATACAACATCTTAGATCTCTTTATATCTCTTTACACCATCTTGTTGCCATATCTTATCCATCTGTCTTGCAACATATCTCTACATCTATCACCAACAGTCTCGCCAAGACAAGCAGAGAATCAACATTTGATTGCATAAGATTATTTCTGAAGGAAGCCGTGGATTTCAGCAGCTTGGATGAATCAATCTACTGTAATCTAAGCATTTTATATTCTGATCTGTGACATGTAGCTAAATTAGGACAGGTGGAGGAGGTTATAAAACTCAAGGTAACTGGAAAACCTCCATTAACAGTTTTGTGCATTTTTCATCCCAGCTGACGACGTTGTTATGTACGACAGAGGCCTCTCTGTTTTTCAGAGGCTGCTTACACACAGTGGCCACAAGCCCTGAGCAGATGACAAATGTTTGTCCATCTGCTCGTCTTTTACGCCTATCCCAGAAATAAATTGCTTTCATTTTGGTGCATCAGAAAGTTGAGTTGTACTGCCAAAAACCGAAGACGCACTTCATAACGAACAGACAAATTCAGACAGAGGTCAGTACTAATTAAAAGTCATTCATGCAAGTTCAAGATCTACTTTACTGTTGATTAATCCTACAAGAACATTCAGCCTTTTTTTTGGCTCCTTATTTTACTGCAGATACAAACTGAAAGGCCACTGAGGTAGCACAACACTACTTATTAGATAGACGGATAAACACAAGACATTATTCAGGTTTTCTTTCATGGATATTCATTTAAGTCCATCATGGACTATCTACCTAATGCCTTTTATTCAAAAAATAACCTCATTTCTTGTGCTCCAGAAAGAAAGAACTTGTAAATCTGTGCACCCACCAAAGCCAAGCAGCTCAATAACCTTCCACTGACATTGTTTTAGCTGTGTTGGGACATAAATTCAGGTCAAAGAACCATGCAATGCAATTTAACAGAAGTCATGCTCCATTCATGCATTTGTGAGAGATGTTTTATGTAAAGCACCTTGCATTGTCTTGTAGGCTACATGAAATGTGCGATACACACAAACTTGCCTTGCCTAGTGTTAAGTTTTCTCAAAGGGTACGAATCATATATTTGAGTTATTGGTAGACTACATGCCCATATTTTTGTCTATTCATAGATCGACAAAGAGCTTATTTTGGGGAAACGTGGTATAAGGAAGTTGAAATGTCAACTTCACTGACAGCAAAAAGTAAATTAACACACCCTTTTTATAAAGAATATCAATCATGAAAAAAGAACCATCAAGACTAAAATTATTTTATTTAGTTTCCTTTAAATTTGTTGCATTTTTGTTTTTTCTCTTTTTGATGGCATGAAAACAATTTCTTGTTTTTTTAACATCTTCCTAGTCTAACCCCAACATAAAATCCTTTCTCTTTCTTTTAGGCTCAGACTGCATTGGATGTTGCTTTTGCTCTGGATGAAAGCATTTTCCAAGTCAAACCGGACCTCATCAAGCTCTCAGCTCCCCAAATGGCCTGTGTGGAAACCACACTAACAGAAGCCAGCCAAGCCTGGGCTATGACAGCACTGCCTCAGAGCCAGGATTATCCTCACCACTGGAACACATCCATTCTGATTGTGAATGCTTCACGCAATTGTTTTTATTGCCTTCCACCTGCAGGCGAACATGAAAGCAGGCGTAATGAGGTCTAATGGGAGAGGATATGGTAGACTGGCCAGGCTTTTTACACCTTTCCACCACTACCGTGTTTGTCTGATCGTCCAGAACTGGCAACAGTCTCCATGTTTTAATCATTGTGCTGTTTGGTTTTGGTATTGATCGAGTGCCTCAATGTATGATTGTCCACAAATTCCTTTATTTTTTCAAACATATTTCCAATTTGATATTGATAAGTCTGTTTAAATGTTTACTTTATTAACATTTTTTGGCTCTCATGCGTCACAAATTTACAAATAAAAACCCAATAGTTGTGAGGATATCGAGGGCATTCTCATACAGTCTGATTTTCTGATGGTGTTGGTTAAAATAAATACATTTTTCCTCCTAGCTAAGACTAACCTCATGATAAGAATCTTTTTTTTTTTTCAAATTCATTTCATGCCTTATCCCGGTTTCATATTTCTTACTCAGGGTACAAAGGATTATGTGTTCAATACATAATAATTACAAGCAAATTCTTAAATTAGAAGCAATTCATTTTTAGAAACGAAGGCATCTGAGATGTTTTTTTCGTTCCCACACAACCAGATCCAGTAAGTTAAAGGTTTAAGGTTTGCTTTTCTGCTTAAACAATATCATAATTCATGCCATTATTACTCTTTATTATTCCAAAAGTAGAAGACACATTTTTTTTAGAAAATTGTACTTTTTCTTATCTTTACGGGGTTTACTGGTCCATTTTAGTTCCAACCTTCACCTTTCGGCCATGAGAGTTGAAGAATGACAGATAGAATTAAATTAAGGATATGAGAGTAGCTGAGCTCCATTTACAGATTGGGTCAGGAACTCACTCCTGCGTCTGGGGGGGGGGTAAGCTCAGAGTATAGTCTCAACCCCTCCATATCAAAAGGACTCAGCTGAGGTGGTACCTTCCAGGAAAGGATGCCTCCCAGTTACCTCCATCTGGATGTTTTTTGGAGTGTCCAACTGCAGAGCCAGGACACAGTGAAGGGATTATATCCCTTCTGGCCTAGAATGGCCTATGGATGCCCCAGTAGGAGCTGGAGTATGTCATTCCTGGTCCTGTTTTGTTTTGTTTTTTCTTAAACCTTTATTGAACCAGGTAGGACAGTTGAGAGCGAGTTCTCATTTACAATGATGACCTGGTTTAAACAAGTTCACACAATGCTATATATACCATATAGTAATGATATGGGGGGGCAACAAGGCTAAATAAAACGTATGGTAACGGTTGATAGTGGTTAACGAAGAGAGACCACAGTGTGTTGTATGTCTCAAAATATCAGCATATGACAGTATGAAGCCAAACATGTTACAATGCTGACATTATTTTTGTTGATGGATTCATTAAGGGGGGCAAGCTGAAAAGGTTTGGGAACCACTGCTATATACAATGTCCAATATTTCTTTAAAAAAAGAGTTGCCTCCATGACCTGATGAGTGGAAGAAACTAGATGGTACAGACACAGGGCCATGACATCATAAGAATTTTACATTTTACTTTCTATGAAATATTCATATACAATTTATTTGAACAAAGAGGACAAGTCATTTATGGACATAAATGACTTGTGAATGTGGACAGATCCCAATAAAAGTAAAAACGAGCTGCAGGGGCTTAGCAAAGAACAATTTTGCCTTGTAATGATGCTTTCTTTCATTTTTTCACGAATTCCTTTAGCTTTCTTCTCCTCACTTCAACGCAAATGCCTCACCTCCTTCTCATCTGCGAGGTTCTCCTCCGTCAGCGGGGCGTACAGGATCATGTACCCTGAAGCGCCGGCGGCCGCCTTCCAGCGGACCCTCATGGTACTGTGAGTGATATCAAACAGCTCCAGGTTGTTGACTGTGGGCAAAACCACTGCAGGACACAAGCAGATTTTTTTTAGGTGTAAAATTATTTCTGGCATTTGTAAACTAATATTAAAAAATAAACAATTCTCAAGATCAATCTAAAATTAATTTTAGGACATTATGACTCAATTTAGAATTTAACAACAAATCAAGCTTAAAATTTCACTCTGGTTTCTGCAAATCCAAATGATGATCCCCTTTCAACTTTTTAGAATCACACACCAATCTTAGAAGGCGTTAATGTGATTATTCTTTAGAAATATTGGCAAAACTAACGTGACCAGAATCCTGGCTCAAACATTTTCCTCTTCTGCTCATTAACTGTTAGACACACAGCCAAAAATCAATCAGTGCTTAACATCCCATTTTATTTGCTGCCAGCTAAAGCAGAGGTGGCAGCTTGTATCTACAGACAATGCCCATTAACTTTGCTACAAGGTCAACTTGTGACTTAATGTTCATCCTGGACCATTGGGGAGGAATTCCCGAACATCCGTCAGTGAGTAGGAAGCTAAAAAAGGACAGAAAATCCTGCTGGGCTCTGGCTTAGTGAGGGAACATCAGGACAGGGGCCTCAGGCGACACATCCAGAATTAGAGCCCAGAACAGAAATACTGCCAGAGGTGTGGGATCAGGGATGAATACATAATGGGATACCTGTGCAGTTCTAATGGCACTAAATTTAGTGTTTTCTGCTGTCATATGAACCGGTCAACCATTGTATCTGTAACTGATGCTGGACTTCCACAGTAATGAACAAAGCATGTGGATCTTCTCTTGAGAAAAACAACTTGATTAAACGTTTTGTCCTTTAATCCTCTCGCTTCCTTCAGAGAAGTGGACATTTAACCAAAAGATCTTTAGGAGAGCAGCTATTTCTATGTTTATTCTTTGGGAAATCTGTTGCATTACTGCCGATTCCTAAAAGAAAACAACATATCATATTCAACTTGTATTGGATCAATAATCTATTTGCATTTAAATCACACATCCACTTGGCTAATTCCCATGTGCTCTGTAATTTATTCATTCCGCTCAAGGGCTCAGGTGAAGTGATAATTTACCCAAAGAGTAGCTAGACAAGTTAAAAATACATTTCAATGTTTCATTTCATGATTTTCTCTACTTGCATAAATGAGCTTCTTTTATGATCCTCAGGTAAATGCCCCGTTTAGAAACCGATCAGGAATAATTCCCTGGGCACCGTGCCCCAGTTCATCCTCGAGTGACCGGAAGTAAGAAAGGGAAAGCTAATAGTTCTCAGCCAATGAAAACTGTCAGCATAATCCATGATGGAGGAACTTCATTCCATTTTTCAGCTGATGAGGGAAAGGGGGACTCCTCTATCTAAATGTCGTTTGTTCTTCAAACACCTTTTGGAATCAAGTCCTTTAACTAAATTTCCTAAAAAAACTAAAAAAAAAGAATCTTACATGTGATGGCACTTCCTCTCAGGGCCTCGCTGGCGGAGCTGCGGTAGATGGCGAAAACAGCCACCTGGTACTCGGTCAGAGAGTTTAGGTAGTCCAGCTCCACAGTGTTTTCTGTACCCTGGACCATCTAAGAGACAGATTCCACTGAGTGTTAGTTTTGGAACATTCTTTTACACTCAAATAGAATATTCATAGTGTTGCTCAGTATTGTTTGTCGCGTTCATCCTTTCTGTAGACAGATTTTTATAAGAGCTGTATAAGAACTAACTGAAAATCCCTTTCAACAGGTCTGATGGAGTAAATAGCACAAAAGCTCCTTTAAAAATGACTAAAATGCCTGTATTTCTTTGACCTATTGACAGTGACCTTTAAAAACACTGATGTGTTTCAGCCCACTGGCCTTCATCAGGGAGTTGAATAGATTAGATGAGTTCAAGGTGCCTTTATAGTGGAATTCCGCCAATAGGAATTCTCCACATGTAATGGAACTTTCCATCAAAAGCACTCCTCCCATAGAAAACAAAAAAAACTACAAAGAACAACAAACATGGATGCCTTATTTCAACAGGAGAAGGCATAATCTAACACGTCAGGATGCTCTCATTTACACCTCAAGATAACTACATCGATAGTCAAACAATCCATCATGATAAGTAGCGTAACCTGTCCACTTCTTTTCTTTTTTTGTTGGGTTTTGGGTAAAACATTTCAATAACAAACACCTTGTGTACATGGCAATCCACAAAGGAAACAGGGTTAGCTCAAGACTTTGTTGCAAAGTAGAGCAAATTTATCACCATTTGTCTTCGTGTAGTCATGTTTTAGGTGTTCCCATCATTTCACAGGTGCTGATGATATGCAGTTGTGAAGAAGGAGAATGCAGTGCTCCCCAGTACGAGGGGCGCACTTGGTTTTCTGATTCCCAAACAGCAAATTCTGCAGAATGGTTCCCATTAATCATGCAGATCATTTTGAGAAATTAAGTTGTGGAGGTGACCCTAAAAGGATTTGCCAAGCAGCCTTAATTAAAACGCTACCATTTACATTAGTACCTCAGCATTTTGTTTACACTGTGCTGGGAATTCAGCAGCAAAAGTTTCACCAATTAAGGTGGCAAAATGAAACAATTGTCGGCCATTAATAAGAAGCCAGAGGACCACACGAGCCCCCTAAATAATCATTCAGCTGGATTAATTTACATTTCATTAGAAAACGTTCATAAAAGCTTGGATTCTAGCTGAACTGAAGGCCTAAAATAGAGCATCATTCCTCACTGTGGCAGAATAATTAAAGGGAAGCTTCAAAACTGTTATGAGCAACCAGTGGGAAGAAGGAAGAGGAGGAAGGTAGAAGTTAGTGCACAGCATATGTGTGGAAATTTGCATTTAAAATTCAAATTGATAGAAAAACAGATACTTTTTCTTCTGGTTGTCCTCCGCTGGCAGGATAGTACACCACACGGTATTTCTCCACCTGGCCTGGCGCATGGGTCCACGTCACCCGGAAGCTGCGAGCCGTTATCTCAGATGTCACAAGGTCACGAGGGGGAGCCACGGAGGTGGGAGGGGGGGCTGGTTCTCCTCCACCTGCAGGTGATAAAGGAAATAAAAATCACTGCAAATACAATTAAGTGAGAAAAACAGCTCAATGTGTAGACTTTAAATCTTTGTCTCAAATCTTGAGGGGCATCGATCTTCACACAGATTTAGCCAATAAAGGTCATAGGTGTGTCATTTTGCAGAAAACGCTTAAGAGATCCAATTTTGAACCTTTGATCTGTTTGTCGAGCTGATCCACGCGGTCACAGATGGTCTTGGTCAGACTTTCCACAATGTCACTCATCACACTGAAGTCCGCCACGTTGTAGACGTGAGTTTCCTCGGGAGGAGAAGCGATGGCCTTCAGCTCGTTCTCATCAGCGTTTTTAACACCTGAGGAGACGAGTGAGAAGAATCAGAGATGAATAAGAGAGGACGCAGCCTTTAGAATGTGAGGGAGAGGATACATGAAAGGTGTCTCTGATGATGCAACACTCAGACAAATATAGGCAGTATTTCATTTACCTAAAAAGGCAGACATATTTGTCAAACCCAATAGTGTGCTCCCTCAGAGAATTTCTGATTAAAGAAGCAAAATATCTGTAATATAAGACTTAACCTTTTTCATTTTCTTCTCCAGATAGTGTGCTCTGCTTGAAAACAAAGCTTCTAAAACCCTAATTCAACACATCGGTTGCATAACACAAATTTTACACTATTTATTTTCCTTTCAGATAATTCATTTCATTTCCACGAACCTCAATCAACTCAAACAATCCATTACAAAAAAAAATATTTACTTAAATTCATGTTTGAGTTTGTACGTTATAATATGTAAATCAATACTTTCACAGCTGATTGAGCTTTCATTAAGGAAAAAGCTTTTCTATTACATCTTCCCAGGGACCAGGCTGACGTCTTTTAAGTTATTAAATGTCCCAAATGAAACTGTATTCAGCTTACAATAATGTGAATACAAAGTGGAAAAACAGCAACAAAATGAAGTAAACCTGAATCATTTGGTATGTTCGCTCTGAAGATGTGAATTGATGCATCAATTATAAAAGCTGTCAAATGACTAGTAAACAAAATATTTCGGCACAAAAGACTTACAGCTTTGCTGAATAGAGCCATTAAAGGAAGAACTTAAATTCTCCAAACAGACAGAAATATGTTTTCTTCTTTTAATGTTCCTCTTCAATCAGTTTGTGGTGTCATAAGGATGATAATATATAAATCATATACAGGGGTCTGGCTTTTTAAGTATCACAGAGTTTTTCTGGAAAATTTGCACCAATGTCTGTGTGTCTTCTTTTACACCATTAGTTATTATATTTTGTAATTAACTGAACAATTACTGTTAATAGTGGTAAGGCATACCAATTGCAAACAGTTCTATCCCAGAATCCTTCAGGCTCTGTGCGGGGGGGATCACATCATCCTGGGACTTCCCATCTGTGATGAGGATTCCTATCTTTGGAACACCAGGCCTGGAGCCAGACTCTACTTTGAAACTGTTCTCTTGGATGAAGGTCAGAGCCAAACCTGAATAAATAGGATACAGTGAGGCATGGGCAACTGGTTACTTGTGAAACAAAGGAAATACAATTGAAAAAAAATAACAGAAAAACATGCTTTTTTGGAACTAAGTTAATGGGATTTTTGGGTAAATACATTATACATAAGTGTTTGAGGGTTTCCCTCGTAAGAGAATAAAACAACATTGAGAATAGATTAGAATTGAACATTGAAAAACATGTCAGTTCTGTCCATTCACCAGTGTGATCATATATCTAGACCCAGAAATACTGTATATCATTTTATTGTTGTCCTAAGACGTACTGGCCAGTTTGGCAGGTGATGAATGAAGCAAATCGTTTCGTTTTTTTTGTCCTGGCAGGGCTATTACTATATTACTATTCCATTACATATCAGTCATCCACTGGCTGACTGTTTACTCCAGCATGCGTGGTGTTATTTATGTGATACTGTCTGCCGGAACAAAGTGCAGCTGAATGAGGAGCGAAATGTTAAAAAAAAAGAAAGTGACGTGTAGAAAGAAAAGTAAAAAATATGACAGGGGTTGAGCGGTGTAAAGAAGAAGGCTGGTTGCAACAAAAGAAAAAAGGTAATATTGGATATTTAAACATTTAAATAAACTAAAAATCTACCAAGCTAAAGTTTAAAGTAGATGATTTTGGATGTGATAAGAGTAAAAGTTGCATTGTTCTTGCTGGAAAAGAGAAGATTAAGAGAATGTCATTATCACTGATCGTCACCTCATGCACAGATCTAAACATTTCTCATGTGTACTAGAAATAAAATATCATCACCTTTACTTAAGAAAAGGAAGAATGTGGATACAAGGTGAAGCTGAGGCTTAAGGAGGAGTCCTTATATTTTACAATAGCAACACTGGCAGGAGATGTGTCAGGACACGGGAGTATTGCTGCATAATGTTCAAGCTAAGATGACGTAACTTGTTAGACTAACTAGACTAACCTGGGGGTACTCGTATGTTTTTGTCACCAGGTGCACACTTTGTTAAAACCATGCATATCCTAAGCACACCCCTCCTTAGTTGCAAAGTCTGTATGTAAAACATATATACTGTAGACTTGGCAAAGTTTAAGAAAAAATTGACAATTTTAGTTTTAGTCAACAAGTTAAAAAGTAAAATCTAAAAAAAAAACTTAGTAAAATAATAACTCAGATTATTTTAAAGATCCGGGTGCATATAGTGTCAGGCCGATGAAACAATTGAACAAAAAAAAAAGCACAAAGCATCATAAATTGAGATCAATTATGAGTGAACATGTGAAATAATTAATTTTATATGCATACACATGGAAGTGATTTTTTGATTTTCAATTATCAAATAATCACATAATAAAAATGTTTTAATTTGGTGAAAGAAGCTAAGATTAGGGTAAAGCAAAGAAGAAAGGGGTGTTATATTCTGATGACACAAAAGAGACACAAGAGAGGAAAGTATCGGATGGATAATAAACAGAGTTTATGGTGTAACACACTTTAAAATCATGTCAGAAACTGTGAGACCTGAGGGATGGTCAATCAAGAAAAATGTTAGCTGTAATCAGTCAGGCCGATGACTTCTTCATCAATGTAAGAATATAACTTTGATTTGAGCCGGATCCAGCCGGAATATGTTCCGGCACCTCCGACGTTGGATCCGGCACCTATTTCATTGGATCCGCCACCCCTTGAGTCACTATGAGAAAAATTCCCTAAATAATAAAAATAAATGTTTGTTTCGAGTTTAGAATTGTTCTCTGTTTTGTTACTGTTTATTCCCCATTGAGGTTACACAAAAAATCTTATGTGCAAAGCTATTTTCCGTTCTGTTGCTCAGTATACCATGGAGTTTCATTTCTGCATGTCTACATACCACTGGAAATGAAATGCACAAAAATGAAAAGAAAAAAAAAAAACTAGGCCACCGCAACATTGCTTTCATAAATGGCAATAACCTAATCAGCCATTGGACTATTAAAATAGGTTAACCCAAAATCAGCTGGATGACACAAACTCTCCATGATACTATGCAATGTAAAAACAAAAAGCGAAGGTTACGACAAGGCGACTTGTGGGAAGTACAATTTAAAATGATGTAAAAACACTGATGTGGCACGTTTTTCTTTTTCTTATTTGTTTAGTAGCGAGTTTAAAAGAACATTTTGCAAGTTCTGCAAAAAATAAAAAACAAATACATTCAAATAACCTATTCACTGTGTTGTTGTCATATTCGTTCTCTTTTTTTTCATTGCAAATGAGAACAGAGACAAAACTATATCACATTCAAAATCAGGATGAATAAAGAATATAGAGTAGTTTAATTAAGGAGGAACGGGGTGTACACACATTCAATTAATGCATTAAGGAGCGCGTTGGGTCCTGATTTGAATGTGAAATAAACAGGTACCAGGTCAGGTTTGGAAATTATTGTGTGCGCGTGTGTGTGTTCCGTTACTTCGACCCCTCTTTTAAGTCGCCGGAACCCCCCCCCCTCTTGTGTTCTGGGACCTCATCCAGAACACTGCTGCTAGAGTTTAAACCAGGACTAAGAGATCTGAACACATCACACCAGTTTTAAAGTCTTTACACTGGCTTCCAGTCAGTCAGAGAATAG
>JBBBVU010000018.1:22871953-22907369 GCA_037177055.1 Atherinosoma microstoma
TCCTGGTTCTGCTGGATCTCAGCGCTGCGTTTGATACTGTAGATCACAGAATCCTGTTGCACAGGCTGGAAAACTGGATTGGACTTTCTGGAGTGGTCCTTATTTGGTTAAGGTCCTATTTAGAAGGCCGGAGTTAATTCATCAATTTTATTTCATATATTTATTTGATCATGCAGCACACCTCCTGCAGTAGGATGTGCGGCCGTGTTTTAAATAAAATTTTCTTCTGCACTTTCTAATGCTAGCTTTATTTCTCAGGTTATGAATTAGGTTGCAGTTGAAGTTCATAAACATGTCGACACAAACCTGAAATTTACTTATATCAATTCACCGAGCCAAGCTAGTGGACTGTCTCTGTTCCAAGTCCACTACCAACTGTAATCTGATAAGTCTGATGAACAGGAAAAACTAAAATTAGAAAGGGGATAAAGATTTTGTTAGGCAGCGTACCTGTCAGCGTGTTTCCTCCTTTATACGGCAGGTTTTTTACAGCATCTATTACAGCTTCTTTTGTGGTGTGAGCGTTCAGATGCCACTCAATCCTGGGGTCTCCACTGTACTGAGCCAGGCCTGGGGGCATAAATAACAGCACACTTAGCAGGAACTTTCCAAAAAGTTATTTCATACAATTTAATCTAGAAACATTTGGAAATTGCTTTAAGACTCCAAAATATCTTCACCAATCCGCGTCTTGTCAAACTCCACAGAGAAGGCCTTGACCAGGTTTTCCAGAAAGCTCCGAACCAGCCTGAAGTTGATGCGACCGATACTCCAAGAGCCGTCCACCAGAATCACAATGTCGGCTACAGCTGGAGTCTTACACAGGAATCCCTCTACAGCTTGAATAAAGTAAAAACAAAAAACAAAAAAACAACAGTTTTAGGATAATAAAGACTTGAACAATTTTAATACCATATATAAAAATAATGCTTCCTGCCAAGCTGGTTTTAGCACAACTTGTATGTTCGAGAACAAGAAAAAAAGGATGATTAGTAATGAACATCCGAAAGGGGAAAACGAATATCCAAAAGTGCATGAATCAGACTGGAAGGGATATAAAAGTTGCAGATAGCAGCCTACAGCGCACATGTGATAAATCTGCAGAGGTAAAAGTAGGACAATTGGATGTGCAGCTTCTGTCCAAAAGTATTACAAAGTGTTTCATTAATTCTAATTCTGTTCAACACGGTATAATTAAACCCTAGAGGAGCGAGGCACTAACTTTTAGCAGATGAAAAATAACACAGTGCTGTTTGTCTCTACAGTTTACTGGGTGATAAAACAGAGCAGACTCTAATGAGGCAACAACAGTTCATTTACAAAAGCAAGTCCAGCACACAGTCAGCCAAAGGCCAGCCAAATTAGGAAGTGACCATCTTTCCACCAGCCAATTATCTTCCATACACAGCGCAGGAAACCTCTGTATACTTGGGTCATAGCACAAAACACTGCAGTCTTTAGAGTGGCTCATCTGTAATCGTAGTAGTCCCTCCAATACAAAACTAGTACAAAAAAAAACAAAAAAACAATCGAGTGATTCAGTAACCCCGATGAAAACATGTTTAACTACACAGTTTCCCATTCAAAATTCCAAGCCCCACCCCAGAAACTGGATAGAGTCCCCCAGCCAGGAACAACCAGACATAAACACAAGCCAGAATCCCAAACGGTTTGCTGTGTCTCTCGGATTGTGCCCACACGGGAACATGGGTATTTTGCAAAACAGTTTTTCCTTCTATGTCCATATAACACAATTTATAACATTTCTGAAAAATGCAAAGGAAAAAGAAACATATTTTCTTTAGTATTCCGTTTAAATTGTCCCACTTATAGACGTTGGGACACACCTAGTCATTCAAAATGAATAGGCAGGTGTGTCCAGACGTCATTGCCAGTGCACTTTCTATTTACAATGGTCCCTCTCAAATGGCAGAAAACAATAATGAATACAATAACCTTTACTTCCACCAGCTGAGCTGAACATATATTAAAATTTTCCCTGCAACCAATGTGTCCTTGAGTAAAACCCCTAACTTTCAACCAACAATCCATCATCATCAAACCCTCTGCACTTCATAGTTTCCCTTGAATACATAATACTTAAAAAAAAAAAAAAAACACAAAATGCAGTAATTACATTATAAAATGAGGATCTTAATCTTACCACACACCTTACAGACTGCACCTTGACAATACAACATTTTTACCCAAACTAAAAGCCATTGGCTATGGTTGTGTTTCCCTCTACAAGTAAAACAGTTAATTTGACACATTCTTGACCTGGCTGCTACCATGATCTGTATATACGAGCCTTATCCTGTGTTTCCTGCAGTTACTTGCACACTATTTTTTATCCTACAGATATAAGAGAGGATTTCTTTCAGGCTACAACATGTTTCAACATTTCAGGAGGTGCCTCATGTGCTTTCATGAGAGAAAGTGTTTGGCAGGGTGGCAAGGCCATTCTTCAGCAGTCATTTCATTCATCATTGACAGGAACTAAGTGGGGTATCACTTCTTACAAGTCTATACAGTGTTGGAATTTAAACCGTCCTTATGACAAATCTGTGTGCTGCTTTTAAATATGACCTCAGTGTGCAGGTGGAAGAAGTTAGAAATGAGGTGTGCAAATATTCCACAGGACTAAAAAGAATGAAACTTAGGCTTGGCATTTAAAATGTGTTGCTTTGTATGGTAACAGCCAAAGGATGAACACCATGCTATTGTGTTTCTTTTTTAATATAAACTGAAACAAAGCAATGACAGCACCTGACAAAAATGAGTAAAAAAAATCAAATCAGACTCAAATGAAATTGGATCCTTTAGGCAGCAGGCCCTTTTCATTCTTCCTTTCTTCCTACTAAATTTCCATCAAACAAAACACCTCCAAATTCTGCCAGCGAGCCACAACTGTAAGATCAGATTGAAAATCTCTGGGCACGATAGAAATGGGAAAAGAATAAATCTCTCTTAAATAGGCCAGAGTGACATTTCAAATCTTCCTTTATCTGCAATATAAAATTGAGAAACACAGAAAATCCTTGCATTCTCTAGGTTTGGGCTTGGACATTCTTTAAGAATGTCAGCTGCTTTTAGAATACAGACTTGTCTGTAGACGAAGTGATACAACTTGAAAATACACATTACAATTCTTAAATGACAGATCTTCTGATGAGAAAGGATTTAAACAGACAATGATGGAAAGGAAGGATGTTTCTCTGTCTATACAGGAAGTGAAACTGAGGTGCAAAATAGTGCTTTGGAGCACAAAGTGAAAGAAGAAGCTTACTGTAAATAGCATGCCTGTGGAAAAACTACCACCTGGGCAGATGGCTAAAGTATAGACAGTTGCATATTAAAGGGTAAAACTGCTGCAAATAGCAGTGTTGTTCTTTCTGCTTAATTTCACTGATGCTCCATCTGCCCATTGTATTTTATTTTTTGTATTCCCTGCAAGTATGCCATGTCAATTTGCCTCTTTTGATAACGTCATCAGGCTTGTTCTGCATAGTTGCTATAATTTAATTTGTCCTAACTTCAACTTTAATAAAGTTGGTAAGGGTTTTAGTGACAATATTGGCTTCCAATGTCTCTCTCTTACATTTCACCTCCGTAAGCAGGCTGTGTTGCTTGTTAATAAGACAGTGCTGCAAAATTCCTCTCACTGTTTGCTGCAGCTGGTGCATCACTTACAGCCACAGAGGGAACACCACAATGAAAAGCTGCAGAGCCACTTCCTCTGCTTTAGGAAGTGATGGTAAATGAGTAGCCCATGGGCTGAGCTAACACAAAGAACTCTTCATGAGGTGTCAAAGGGGTTCTATGAACTACAATGGGCTATCCCTGCTGTGCACATAATGAAAGATATGTTAACATTAGCTGTAAAAACATACAAAAAACTATTGTTGGAGTCTAAAAGCACCTTGTGTCCAATTCCATGGTTCTTGGCTAGAAAACAGTGGGCATAGGTTACTGCCTCAAGTCTGTTTATCACTGCGAATTGGTTAAGACTCGTTCTACTGGCTTGAGATCTGGTGTATATGGAGATCATTAGTGAACAGTGAACCCATTGTAATATTCAAGAAACCAATTTGAGATGATTGGAGCTTTATATTGTATTATTATATTATTATCATTGTATTATCATATTGTATATTGATTATAGCTTTATAATGTCTACATGCCTAAATAAATGGAGTTGCTGCAATGTGATTGGCTGATCAGCTAGTTGTGTTAACAAGCAACTGGACAGGTGTACCCAATATAGTGGCAGATACTTCTGTGCCACAGATTAAATGAGATGTAGGTGAAGTGAAATGAAAGAATTAATGTGTGGCAAAATGTGCCAGAATTTTTTTTTTTTCCAAAGGCTGTCTGGGATGATTCTTCAAGATAGGGCAGTCAAGTCACTTTTCCTCTGCTTTAAGAACTGAGTTGATCAAGACACCCATCTAGGACGCATCCCAATATCGCAGAGGTGAAGTGTTTCAGGCAGGAAGAAGACCCTGAGGGTGGTGCAGTATATCCTGCAGACATTATGTCTTTTCACTGGCTGGGACACAACCCTTGACATTATCCTTAAAATCTACTAAATACAGACTGATAACATGAAAAAAAAGACATTTTAAAGACATATGAATTCATAACTTTGTTTCAACATTCAGTGCATGTGTTTTAAGGACATGATGGAGTTGCAAGTCGAGGAACTACAGTATAATTAGTACATTCATAATTTGAGACAATTTTGAGGCATTAGAAATTATTAATCTTATAATACATGTTGTATGATCCGAGAATAAAAGTCATCCCTTGAGAGGAGCAAGACGTTTTTGCAGGATTTCCAAAAAAGAATAAAAACCTCCTGAATAACAGTTAATGTTCCTCTAAAAGAAACAGTAACATTGAATTATTGCACAGAGTTTTCTCACAAATGCAACTGTCAAAATTTGACAGCTGTGTCATTTTTGTTTATTAGGTCTTCAGTCAATAAATCTGCATACACTCGAGCTGTAAAGAATCTGTCACATTTTTCAGCAACATGAGCCTGAAGTGAAAAGGAAAGCTTTATTTCTTAAAAGGGGCCACTTGTTGGTCCATGAAGATTTGCAAAATGCTGTCATTGTTAAATCCATTTTAGAAACTGTCTGACATGGACATGAGAAAAGCATAGACCGAAAGTGGTAATTTTGCCTCTCTGGTAATTAAAACTGAGGAGATAGCTTCTCTAAATTGGCAAAAAAAAAAAAAAAGAAGCCCTTTGGGAAGGAATAAGTTTAGCAGAAAGAAGGAAACATGGACAGAGGAAGGGAAAAAAGAAAAACTGAGGAAGTGAATACATAAAAAAGTTATTAATTTATGCAGTTGAAGACAGATTCTTCAACCGCATACCCATTAGGAAAATGGTCCCTCGGGCTGCTCCTGTGCAGGTTCAAGAGTCAAAGAGGCACAAGTCTGAGTCACATCATCAGCCAGTGAATGTCAGAGGTATCAAGCAGAGAGCGTGACCCACGTTGCATAAGAGTAAACAATATTATAATCAGTCTTTTCTGTTTGCAGGTATTCTCATTCATATTCATGGCTGTAAGCAGGTAGACTCAGGATCAGACGGGATACTGAAAGTCCAAAAGTCATTAAATATGTCAGGGTTAAAAGGTCAATTACCTCCACTGGTCAATGAACAAAACAACTTACAAAGACATCAGTTTCTATTCTCAGTGCATATGCTTTATTCTTCTTTATGGTACGGTTATAACTTTATGTCATAATTGCTATTATTTCCTCATAAAAACCATGATACCAAAAGCACATGTCACAAAGAGCTGAAACTTTTTGCAGTTTTGTGCTTTAAGAGAAATATATTGTTCTAAGCCAAAAGCTTAAGGCGACAAGGGAAGAGCTGCAACTGCAGAGCCAATACCTGCCAAGTCAAAGGTGAACTATACCGCCTCAGGGCTGTTTGCAATATATCTATGAACTCTCAGGCTAATTTACATGACATGAAGTCAGAGGTCGGGTCCCTCCGATTCCATCTTCCAATTGTGGCACTGAAGCTTCTGGAAAAAAAAAATTCATTTCCAACTCATATGAATTCCACTCAGTCATCCATAGGGAGAAAAAGACTGCAAGTAGTATTTTCAATGTCACATCTTTTTATCTTTTATAGAATTGTGAATAAAGCCTAGTGTTTTTAAAAGCCTAAAACCCAAACATATTCACACACTTTTTCTAAGTAAAATAAATCAATTATTCAGGTTTAAGAAGAGTGTATTTAAAGTTTTTTACCTGTAAACCACTATATACATTTTGGATATACTTTATAACAAATTATTTTTGATTGAATTAGACTGTGTCTTTAAAATGCCTTAAGATTACTTTTGTTAATGTAGATGTTGGGATTTGGTTCAATATAAATAAACAAAACATAATACACTTTTGTACATATGCCCCAGAAAAGAAATTACTGTAGTCAAAACATCACAAATCAGAAAACCACAAACAAAGGTTATATGATCAGAGGTCAATGTAATTGAGGATTTAGAAATAATTATTTCAAATAAATAATTTAACCTTGTTCGGACATAACAAATGTAACTTCACTCTCACTGTGATACATTGAATTGGCTGAACGCTACCAGCCCAAATGTCTTCAGGTGAACTATCAAAAATCTATAGATCTGCTCAGAATGCAGCAGATTAGTATAAACCATATATAACTGTTATAATCTCACTCCATCTCAAAATTCAGTATTTATTTAAATGTGTGCCTCAAAGTACACACAACTGATTTTTAAATACTCACACCAGAATGTTACACATAAACTTCAGTTACCACAAAATCATCCACTTTCATGTGGAGCAATTTTCAAAAAGAGCTTGAAAATCCAAAGATTTTGACTCTGACGCATAATTTCAAAGATCCAAAGGATGTGAAGAGCACGTCTGCTGCCTAAAGGCTTGTCCTTTTTTCCTTTGTCCTCAATGGAAAATCTGCACCAGGGTTGTAAAAATTACAAGCATGTTTTCTCTTATGTGTCCCTATGAAGCGCTTGAGGACGATATTGAGATAAAACTAACACAGAGGAAGTTTTCGTTGTCGCATGACTCTCATGTTTGGAAATTTGAATGTAAATGTCAAGCAGATGGTGTGTCGGTAAACAAGCAACCTTAACAGAAAGCATCGCTTAAAAAACTAAAAATGAAAATAATATGAAAATGAAAATCTAACGCTATTTCTGAGGTCTGTTTAATTAGATAAACGCCAAAACTAAACATCAGTCACATTAAAAAGGGAAGATATACGTCCACTTGCCACTTTACTATGTACACCTTGCAAGTACCCCCTTTTGCCTTCAGAACAGCCTTAAATCTTCAACAAGTTGATGGAAAAATCCCTCTGAGATTTTGGTCCATACTGACATGATAGCATCACTAGCAGTTGCAACAGATTTACCGGCTGCACATCCATGATAAGAATCTCCCATTCCACCTCATCCAAAAGGTGCTTTATTGGTTATTCTATCTTGTGACTGGAGGCCACTGGAATACAGTAAAATTCATTGTCATCTTCAAGAAACCAGAAGTTAGGTTCACAGTGGTCATACAGGGATGGATGTTGTCAGCAACAATACTTAGGAAGGCTGTGTTTAAACATTGCCAAATGGGGACCCTACAATCTGAATGCTGCAGCTGAAATCGAGACTCAGACCATACAACACATTTTTCCGTCTTCTATTGTCCACTTTTGTTGACCCTGTGTGCATTGCAACCTTAGTTTTCTGTTCTCTGCTGTAGCTCATCTGCTTCAAGGTTGGACGTGTTGTGTGTTCAAGATTAACCAGTCTGCTCATTCTCCTCTGACCTCTAACATCAACAAATCATTTTGTTGGGGAAAACTGCAGCTCAATGGATATTTTCTCTTTTTTGGACCATTCTTTATGAACCCTTTGAGATACTTGTTCATGAAAATCCCAGTAGATCAGCAAATGCTGAAATACTCAGACCAGCCTGTCCGAGTCACTTAAATCCCCTTTCTTCCCCCATGATGATCAGTTTGAACTCTATCAAGTTCTCTTGACCATTTCTACAAGCCTAAATGCACCGAGTTGCTGCCATGTGATTAGCTGCGGCTATAAAACGACACTGCAACTCTTTTTCTAATTGTATTATCTAATTAATACATATTCCCACATGTCCAAAATAAATCATCAAATCTCAAGTGACCGGTGAGTGTATTTTCAGGAATTATAGAAAATTTCGAAATTGTCGCTGTCTATCAGTGTATAACTGAACATGCAAAGTATACCTCATAAATTGCAGCTCATTTTAGCCCCGTCTTGGAAGAGGAAGCATTTTTAGATTAAGAAAAATTGAGAAAATGGATTCTGCATCCATTATATAAGTTGTTTTGTGCCATATTCCTTTGAAGTTGAAATTTTGTTCTGTAGTTTACATCATGTCTCAGAGATATAGTTTCAACAGTCTTGCATCCCCATTTCTCTTCCCCACTTACTGTATTTATTTCCATCAAGTCTCAGACCGGGGACTGTAATTGAAAAAGTTTGCTTTTAAGTTCCAAACTGCAAAAACTTACACGGAAGTAAATATTTCTTATGTAAATGTCTGAAAAGCAAGACACCTTATTGCATCCAGTGAGCTAAAATCCAATGTCTGGGGTAACTGCACACCAATTTGATGCAATTTTCTTCAAAGATACCATTTTTCACTCTGCACATCTAATCTTGTGCAACTTAAAATAGGTATGACTTTTATAAGGTATTACAAGAAAGGTGTAATATGTCTTCTGGAGAGTGCAGAGCTCAGTACCTCAGTTGGTCAGAACTTGCACAAAATTAGGTACAAAAAACTAATAAACTCAACTTTTAGGTGTTTTTTCCAATAAAGAGCTCCAAGCTGTAAACTATATATCACACACTGCTGGGTGGCTGAAGTAATCAGTGTGTATCAGAAATCACATAGGGCATCACTCTGCTGCAATGAAACAAAAATCCACAGACTATTTTTTAAACAAAAAGATGCTACAACTTTACCCATAATGACACTAAAATGGCCCAGCTTGACATCCAAGCGATGTGATTGCGCCCATTAAGCAGTGAAAATGATGCCCGAACAGCAGGGTTACGACCGACCGGATGAGCAGTGATTGTGACACATCTAAAGATGAAAATCTGACTTGTGCAGCTGGGAAAATTGTCTCTCCAACTCAGGAAAAATGAAAATAGCAGGTGATTACACCATGAAAGAATAAAAACTGCCTTGTGCATGTCCTGGCATTTAATTTATAATGAATTGCACCGGGGCAATTTAAAGTGCTAAAATAAGTGCATATATTTATATTTCCATTCGTCAGTGCTTTTTTTAAATTATAGGTATATTACCAAACAAACAATCTCCTCCTGTGTGGAAAATATTTCTATCACTTCACATAATCGATTTTTTGGAGTAAAATTTATTCAATTCAATGCATTTATATAGTCCCAATTAAAAACAAACGGCATCTCAATGCACTTTAAAAATGAAATACAATTCAATCTGATTACAGCAATATAATTTTAACCAAAATTAAATCTAATTAATCATAAATCATATTAGTCCAATTTTGTTAATATAGTGCTAATTCTTTAAAGAAAATGCCTATAAGTGAACTTGCGTACATTTTTCTTTTGAATCAAGTCCCCTTTAACAGGAAAAAAGCTCCAGCAAGACCCGACTCAGAAAAGGGAACCAGTATAAAACAAATCAGAAAGTCTAAAAGCTCTGATTGGCCTGACAGAAAAGTGTCTTCTTACTATTTCAACCCATTAAAGCATGAGAACATGCTCTTCTTTACAGCAAGCAGCAATATCCAGCAGAGAAAAGTGAAGCCTACAAAAATTGCAGTTCAGCCCTCATCCACTAGGGGCTGGCTTCAAAAGGGAGTCAATCCCCATGGACTTCCCCAGAGAATTCCATGTTTCTGTTACTTGGCTACTTTCTTGTCATAGATGTTTATCTATCTTTCTTTTTGTTTGTTTTCTTTGTGCAGCAGAGAAACAACAGAGTAGATGAAGACTATCTTTTCTATCATCCTTTTTCAATTTCTTGGTGATTGTTTTTGTTCTTGGCTCTCATCATTTGGTAGTTTGAAAAGCAATGAAATATGAGTCATAATGCAATTATATCTATAGGAAAGGAACAAAACATTTGGTCAAACTTTGCCTCATTGTGGTGAGAATGCTTGAAGATTAAACTTATAAAATCCTACTTTTCATAAAAATTACACCACACTAAAATTTTGCAGAAAATGTTGGAAATGACATCAGTCAACCATTTGGGTGCTCAACCGGGTCATCTTTATCATAAAGCCTATATCGTATTCCACTCTGTACTGAGCTTTGTCCCACTCTGAGTCCATCTGACTCCATTCAGATGAACTGACTTATTGCTAAAGTGTGATTTGTCAGACAGCAACATTAAACTTCGCTATAAGTCAACCATGCAATTGATTACAAGTGACAACCTGCCTGTCACCAATGTGGTTCCTGCAAGTTCTTAAGAAGATCTTTAGGGAATGTCAGAACCTCTGAGGACAAAATTTACAGTGTTTTCTTTTCTCTACACAAAACTGTGAAGAGGTACAGATGACAAATGGTGTATCTGTGTGTGTGTGCATGGGGGGGGGGGACATTCTTTAATGAGCACCCTTAGAGGATTGGAAAAAAAACCTCAACCACTAGAAATCCTTTTGGGTTTACACACACACACGCACACACAGTCAGCAGCTGAAGAGAACAAAGCTAAAAACTACAGTGACACTTACATAATAAATGCATGATGTGTCTGTGTGTGTGTGAGAGAGACAGAAAAACAGTGAAGGTGGAAAAAGTCAGGAGAAAAGCTGTTTTAAGTCACTGTGACTTTCACTGTACTAAATAAAATGCTCTGCATACTTTGAATTGAGACAAAAAGCTAAAACAATCACTACTGTCATGTAAAAAACACACTTCAATTTCATAAAGAGAAGAGATGAAAACACTGATGGAAACTTTTAGTTCACTCCTCTAAAGGGATTATTCCCTTCCTTCATTCCTAATACATTTCCATAGGATAAGGACCTTTCTTTTAACAAAAAAAGAAAAGAAAAGACAAACACAGAAATCTTAAGTGCTAAATGTTCACCCATCAAACAGGAATCACACATGTGTTACCATCAAATCTGATGAAGATCACAGGAACTGGGTCCACATCTGGACTTCAAGTTAGGATTTTAACTGAAGTAGTGAGAGCTTTCCTTCTTGTAATTAGGCTCAAATATTCTCTGTGTAGTCATAATAATCTAATTTAAAATAATAATAATCTAATCTATAAATAAATATATCTGCAAGACAGTAACATACCGCATTTGGAGGTTGGTTCTAGTCACATGGTAGTTATTTAATAAATAAAAACAAATCAATTAACATTCTATTATCTAAACTATATTTGCTTTGAGGCACTGCATGAGTACAGCTTAACTCTTAAAATCTTACTCCAGCTGCTTTAATATAAAAGTTAAGAGCTTGTTGATGGTATTGTTGGCCCATACAAAAGAACTAAATTGAATGCCTAATTACAGTAAGAGAAAACACTGATGGGGAGCAAGAAAATTTGGAATTTTGACAAAGATAATGTGTTATCCTTCAAATATGATTCATCTGTCTGTTAAACAAGGTAGAAAGTGAACCTACAAGCAAAACGACAAGAGCTCTGTCATAGGAGAAAATAATTAAAAAGGGAAAAAAGGAGCAAAGGCAGAAAGAGAATATTTAAAAAGATGGGGAAAATCAGTGATACAATGAAAAAGATCAAGAAAACATGGAGTGAGAGAGGGAAATTAGAGGGAAGAGAAGTGAGGATGAGTGATAGAAAGAACAAAGGAAAATAATAGGTGGCAAAGGATGAAAGGAACAGAAAGATTAACGCCACAGACAATGAGATAAGAGTGCAACAAGATGTGATTATCAGGAGGGGGGAGGTAAAAAGGGAAGATAAAAAGGGATGAAAACAAAGTGGAAAAGAGACAAAAGTGGAAGCAACAAGGGAGAACTCTAAAGAACAAACTTGCAGTCGATACTAAAAGCTTTGAGGAAAAGCACCTGAAGCACAAATCTTAACAAAAACAAAATAAAACAAAAAAAAACAAAAAAGAAAACCTGAAAGACAAAAACCCCCCAAGCTGTTTCTCTGAGACGATGCTCCTCCTCATAAAACGATCAAACAAATTATCATTATAATTACCATCAACGACTATGCAGCTCCTAGTGTTTGTGATTTAATATGCAAGTGAAGTGTCAAAGTGGCAACACGAGAGTACACAAGTAAGAAGAAAGTATTGTAGTTTTAATCCAAAGGTTATATTCAATGGTATAAACAGAGATATATCTGGTCGTTTTCGATTGGAGAACTTGTTGCTTATTTAGCGATTAAAAAGTGTAGGCAAAAAATATCTCAAAGAATATTCTGACAAAATGTATTAAATGTAAAGGCTGCATGGAATAAAGAAAAAAAATCAATTTTTGTATTGTTTTCTGGAATTTATAAACAAATGACTAGTTTAGCAGATTCCAGTCGAGGAAATCACTGGGAAACATTTAGAATTCTAACAATTTTACCTTTAAATAGCAACAGATGTGCGCCAGTTTACCCAATTACTTTTTTATTCTGAGGAAGAAAAACAAGAAAATTTTTTCGTGAGGGCGAATCTTAGGAGCATGATTGCAGACCTTGGGAAATTTGTCTGCAAGGTTTTAGCATCTTATTAGCATATATACTGGATATTGAAAACACGGTAGGTAAAATGCTTATTTTTACCAGCACGCCTTCCAGTTTTCCCGTCCCTGTAAACAGGATGCACAGTTCATGTCTACATTTTTGGATTCCGAAGCTCTATTTCAACAAAAAACAAGTGGAAACAGTTCAAATTCAGCTCTGCATATACAGCAGCCACCAAACAAGCCTTTTTCATATTTACACATGCACGTTCACTTTGATTTTATTTCCCTATGGCCATGTATCAAACAAATCTCTTCATGTCAGTGTCTCTGAGCTTACTAACAGCTGATAAAAATGACTGGTGTTCCATGCCATAAATACACACTAGTCTCAACAATCTTCCCAGAAAGGTCATGCAGACATGTGAACTGCAAAAGTGATGGCAGAAAAAAATGATGTTCCCCATTTCCAATCAGACTACCAGATGTCAAACCACACACTGAGCATCATGCAATTGATATCACACCACAGCCATCCATGGTCTATTTCCCTGTTCCTCTCATTTGGGCCTCTCAATTTCTCTCTCAGATCTAAATGAGGTTGTCACAGTGTCAAAAAGAAGGTGATGGAGCTTCAGCTGCACTGGAGCCTCTTTGCCTTGCCAGCATTATTGCCACCCCCTACCCTTTCTGCCTCTTTCCCTTTCCAGTTTCACTAAATCAACATCTCGTCTCCTATTTGGCCTTCCAAGCACCCTGCACAGATGATTTACTGCTTCATCATTCATCTTTATTTGTGGCGTAGCAGATAGACATTTCTTAGAGCTGCTGTATTCCGCTGAGTCCATCTTCCTCATATGTGGCCTGTTGAAAAGCAGCCTTGTCCATGTCTGTGCATTCATAATTGCGTTACCCCTGTGGCCTAATTAATTGGAAAGCCCTTTTTTTTTGTTTAAAGTTGCAGCTTGTGTATTTTATCATATTTACCCCTCATAGTCAAGTCAGTGAAATTTAAATGCCCAAGAACATTAATTTGACAAAAAAACAAAATACCTTTGCAAGGTCTATGGTATACCTTCCCCCAAAGGAACCCTTTTAATTGGAGAAGAAAGTGGACATATTCAGATACTTGTGTTTGGACCCCACATTTTGCAAAGCAAGAAATGCTGACATTAAAGCAACACTACCAAGCTTCGACAGATTTCTGCAATTTGGTGCCTCCTAACGAAATCTAAGTCAGCATCCGTCTTGCATCCCGTCTCTTCTCTGAGCTCTCTCCAGCCAGTAATAGCCAATACAATATTGACTCTTGCTCGTTCTGTCACTTTCTTATATCTTTTGCTTCCTTCTTTCAATAATATCCTTTTCCATTTCTTTTATGAATCAGTCATGATGTATGTTCAAAAAAGCCAGTGTGACACAGTTCCATGCTGGTCCATGCTGGAACACAAAGTTGGTAAGTGTGGTTTTTCAGCCTTCGGATACTGAAGGTCAGCAATGGGTCCAGAAATGTACGTGATGAATGTCAGTGTGCCATGAAAACAAGTCAGAAGCACAGAGTTTTTACGTCGGAAAATTTTGTAGTATCGCTTTAAATGGCACATTTTTGTCTGGGATGTTGGTGTAAATACATGTAAAATATGTGAGCATAAGCAATTCTAGTTACCCTAAAAAGATTAATTACTGTGTTTTTGTTGAATATGCTAATATTTCAAAATCTATGCACACACAAGGTGAAGCTGTGACAGCTTACTTTAAATGCCAGCAAAATACTGAGCCAGAAAAGTTTTTCTTCCATTCTATACTTCTTTTCTGACAGTTTATCAGGAAATTGCTCATTTCAAACATACTCTTTTATGTCAAATGATATGAAACAACAAGCGCTGCCATCTCCAAAATACCCAATCTTCAAACCAACTCTGTCCTCACCCCTGCACAGTACCCTTCACACTCTGTAGCAGATTCCCATCTTTAAATCTCCATATGGACAAAACAAAAGTTTTAAAAATGTTCTCATCATTCACGAAGATTAAGAAAAGAAGCGAGAATAAAGCTTTTCTGAATTGGGCCAAGCTGAGGCAATACTCCAAACTTTGCCAATTATGCAAAAAAAGGACAAAATATTTCAAAGGGAAAATAAGTAAATGCTGTTTAAATAAATCCCCATATAATTTCAGCCAGCCTGCAAGTATTAAAGAAAATATTTGAAAGCAGAGCACACAACTGCACATGACACAATACTCATGCAACTGTAATTGACAAAAAAACAAATTTCCTCTCACCCAATATCACAACAATTTACAAGATAAGCAACAAAGCAAATACATTTAGTGTCATTCTATTATGCAGGCTATATTGCAAAATATGGTGCACAGACAAGAAAAAAAAGCAACAAAATCAACCATATGGCAAGAGTGTTTCCATATGCAGCAGTGCAAAACAGTATGTAGACTGTCCTCATGCAGCTGCTCGTTGCCACAACTGACGCAGTATTGATGCTGACAAGCTCATACAAGCAACAATTAAAGCGTACATGCACATCCGCGTTTGTCAGGCTTCATTCATTCTCGCTGCAGAGAACTGAACTATTCAAATAAAAAGAAAAAAGAGCAAGTGAACCACTCATGTAGAGTATGTCCTCACAACTACCTCGCTTTTACCATTTGTTTTACTTTGGCTGGTAGAGTGTTGTACAGTCAACAGCAAAAAAAAAATATCCACAGCATCCAAAAATAAAAGCATTGAGTCTTTGACAAATACCTGAGAAGATCCCTGACTAAATGTTGAAGGCAATCCTTTAATACTGCTCATATTGGAGTGCCAACCCTTTTCCTCCTATGATACAGTTTCTTATTGGCAGGAAATTATTAATATTGTTTGGATTCATATCGGACCTCAAAAATCCAAACAGAATAAAACAAATAGAAGCAAAAGAAGAGAAAAAAGAAAGATGCTGGCCAGAGGAATACCATCAGTAATCTATTCATGCCTTTATATTTCAAGCCGAAAACAATCTATCACCAAGTTAAATAAGTTAAATTTGGTTATTTATCATAAACATATACAATAGTACAGAATAACTGAAAGGAGGGATTTCTGTGCAAACGTTTTTTATTCATGGTCATGTATCTCTTTGATGTAATTTTTAGAAACATTTTCACAAAAATGACTGAACTTTGCCACAATGTACTTTAGGTCACACGATTCAGGTGGACTGGGGGAAAAAGCTTTCATATTCTGCAGGTCTTTTCGGCCAAGTCAGGCATGGATTATCCTGATTGAAGGGGAGAAAATTAGTCCTCAGCAAACTACTGCTGGATCAATGTGGGTTAGAAATCTGCTCATTCTCCAGATACTTGTGGAAAAACCTAAACCAACTGTTTGACTTTGGTGTCACACCGTTTATTTAGTCCCTTTCTCAACACCCCCTCCTGTTGAGTGAAAGATGTGGCCCATGCTGTGATTTCATTATTCCTGCCTGTCTTCTGCGGACACAGCCTAATTACTGTAGCCTGAACGAATGGACCGGGAGTCAGACTTCAGTATATGGGTCATGTCGGGCATATGTAACATTGTTGAACTAAGAATGAGTTTATATGTTCAGTAATTGAAATGTCACAAGCTCAAGCTCTGAAAGAGATTCAACACTGCCACTGAATGCTCAGTTAGAGGAGGAAAAAAAGGGTAGGATGTAGGATTTTACTTCTTTTCATCTTGTTATGGAAACATTATCAGCTTTGACCTTGTAGCCCCTTTACAGAAAAAGGGATGCAATCGTTTTATCTACTATTTCAAACATAGCTTCTTACAGAAAATAACCTAACATGACCTACATGCTTCACATTCCCCCTTTCCATTTTGTGAGCATAAGTGAATTATCCCTTAAAATACCGCTACAATGCCTAGTGCAGCCTACGCATATGCTAACCCAAACTAACTAGCTAACAGTGCTAGTTTTTCTATTAGTGCTTTGGCATTGTTTAGTCTTTATGCAGGTATGATAATGTCATCCCTGTTTTAGTATTGGACACAATATAAAACACTTTCCAGAGGAGAAAAGAAAAAAAAATCCCATCGAAACTAAATAATGAGTCTGGAGCAACATGCCAGATATTAGCTAAACTCTGAGACATGTCAGTGCCTTGCTCAAGTCCACTTCATCTCTTACTCAAATCTTTCTGCTAAAGGGAAGATTTCAAAGCTAAACTTTAACAATAAGTTTAACTTACAAGACTGGTTTGCAAAACCGTGACAATGCAAACCACGCTGCTAACACTCACTGCAAACAGCACGCCTATTTCAAAAGACTAATAATGGTTGGTTCTCTGTATTCATTACCAATCAGGATAGCTCACAAGTTGGCGTTTAACAATCCTTAAAGTCAACAAAAGTTGGCTGCAGGTATCAGTCTGAAGATCACGAGAACAAGTCATCTTAAGTACTTCAGTTATGTTAATTTGGTCATTCCTTGCATTTCATGGCAGTGAAATCTCTTCATCCTCAAATGGAAGTTTCCATGTATTGTAACCATTGTACCTTGAACTTATGTAACTGTGATAAAAAAAATTAAAAAAATTAAAAACTGTGTCAAAAGGTTTGATATGATGGATGACAGAGTTCCAAAAAACGTTCAAGTCTCTGCAAGTGGATTTTGATTTTCATTGTAGTAGAAAAACTTCCTATAATGTGGAACCCTATACCACCTGTAATAAGAGACACCACATACACCTCTTTTAAATCCCATCTCAAAAACTATTACCAACCGAACCTCTTCTCACACTTGATGCTCTGCAGCGCACTGATACATAAACGTATGTAGCTATATTGTTGTGTCCATATGTCTTGCTTTTGTATTTGTGCATTTTATTCCGGTTATATTTTGTCACGGGGCATGTTTACATATGCGTATGTGTTCATGTGCAACACTCTCTTTATTTCTATGCTTATCCAGTGTTACTGAAGGGTAAGTGGTTGCATTTTATCTCGTATTCTTAGAGTTACACTTCAACCTCACGTTGAAATATGCACTTTAACTCTTACTCTTTATTTCATGCACTTTATAAAATATTTACCGCAATATTTACACTTCACTTCATACGTCTGTTGCATGTTTATTTTCATTGATTGTTTTATCTCTTCTTGTATGATGTTGTTTCTATTCCATCTTCTTACCTGCCTTGGGAGTACAGATAAAAATGAGCTTTATTTGCTGTATCTGGCATGTTTACATCAAGCCTTTTTGTACTGATGATCATTAACCTGCACTGTCGCAATGAAATAAACAAATAAATAAAAAAATGGCGACAAATGAAACGTCTATGTTATCACACAACAAAACATAAGCTGTACATTATTTTTTGTTTATTGTGGATGCCTGCCTGGATACAGTTTAAGCGCTTGATGTGTTGGCGTCACATGAGCTGACTGGGGCTGATAAAGACTGCAGTGTTTCTCCTACCAATATATTGGAGGAGTGCCTCACCCCTCCCCAATGACACCCACTAACCATGCTAGAAGGTCAAGTTGATTTATTTTAATCAAGTTTTCTGGTCACCCCCGGTTCTTTAATAGGTTTGACTGTAATGCTAATGTGTCTCTGAACCACCCTGCCCCCCTCCCAACCCCCTTCAACACCTATACCCAGCAGTCAGGGGGAGAACAGGGAAGACAACGGCACCCCCGTCCCTCCCACCACCACCAGACAGGAGGTCAGTAGGGAGCTGAGGTGGCGCCGCCCCATTAAAGCCGCGGGTTCGGACAGTGTGTGTCCCAGGATGCTAAAGGCCACTGCAGCAGATCTACGACATAAGCCCGCATCAGGGGAAGGTGCCCTCCATGTGGAACTCATCCTGTCTGGTTCCTGTCCCAAAGAGGCCACACCCGAGCAAGACAGAGGACTTCAGCCTGGTTGCCCTGACATTGCACGTCATGAATACCCTGGAGCGGCTCTATCCATCCATCCATCTATCTCAACCGAAGTCATTTATAGTCACCTTTCCTCTAGAACAAGTTTAGACTCCGTCCTTTTATTAAAAAACAGTCTGATGTTATTTATCTAATTTACACAACAGCATGTCATAGCTGCTCTCTGTGTTGTGCATGGTGGAGTTCCACTAGGATTCCCAAACACACAGGTGAGCACATTTCCACCAGCGTACAGAAAGCGTACATCAGAAAACACATCAACTCTCTGAAAATCAAACAAATATCAGCATTTTTTTAAAACTCTTGCAGAAAGGTAAAGATGGGAACACTCTCTTTCCTGTGAGGAGCAGCTGGAGTAGTTCTGCACTGGTGTTATGCCGAGAACCTCCTGTCCATCGCGGGAACGTGCACAGTTAAAGTCATTTTAGTCATTTCCTAAGTGGATTACAGCTTAAAATCCATCCAATATTTCATGGTTTTATTAATATCAACATATCATCTGAGATCTGAACTTTTAGAACAATTCCTCTGAATGGAACGGTCCTCGTTAGGACATTTAAAAAGTTTATTTTTCCTGTTATATCTGTTCTTTATTACAACATTTCAGTCACTTATGGAAAATGAGTTTGTGATGAAGTCTGAAAATATGACGTGACTTCCAAGCTGAGTGTAGCCATCAGATAATGACATTTTTAGTCATGATCACGTGTCATATTCCCACTGTAATTGTGTAACCACTAAGCTACCTATCACAGCTAGATTTAATGAATAGATGACTCAGCAGTGCTGATTTTAAGGGTGCTGATATCCTCTTTATTAAACCTTTATGTAATTTACACATACAAAAGCAACACTGAACAGCCAAGACAAACTATAATATAGAAAACACTATGTAACTGTGTCCGTATTTTAGCACAAGTGGGTATTTCCTTGGCAGTCTTACACCTTTATCTTTTGATAGCCAATCGAAAGTCTTGTTACATTGCAATGAAAACATGCAAGACCACAAAACTAAACTAACAGATTCAAACTTCAGAGCAAAACCATGGCTTAAGTACATGATACAACTATACAGCTTCACACATTCAAACTTATGTACACAAACATGGCTATAAAATTATAGTTATAGAAACATAAATTAATGTGCAGCTTTACTAAGCTATGGTTACACACACAAAAACACCCTTTTGAAGGATATAATAATCTGTAGCTTTGTGACAAGTATGTGATTTATAGTTTGTGAGAGAAAGAATAACAAATGATTACCTTCACCTTCAGCTCACCTGATTTTTTTTCTACCCTAATAAGCACATATGCTTCACATACACCAGGTTTAGGAATGTATGAACACACACACACACACACACACACACACACACACCTCCCAGTCTCTTCTCTGCACACAGATGAGCCGACTAAAACAAGAGAACGGTGATGTAACTTGTACTGACAACCTTAAGACCGATACAAACGGTGAGCATTAATTCTGATGGATCACTGAAACATGGCCTGGAATATTTTGGATTCCAGTTGACTTATAAGTTCAATTAATTTTCATGCATTTGTAATGCAGCAAGCCCACACCTGCCTTCCAATATCTAGAAAAACAAAGTTTCACATCGAGTTTTTGGGATGTTAACACAAATATCTCCCATGAACCGAAGCACTAAAGCTTTTACGTGACTCTTTCCATCTGATAGCGTTGCATCAGGCAAGCTTTGGGTCTCTACAAACAATACATGCTACTGTGAAAACTACATTGGGACAAAATTATTTCAATACAAATCATCAGGAAGCGTGTGTCAAGTGGCTTATATCTGTGGACTGTGCGGTTTAGTTTTATCCAGAAAAAAAATCAACGGTTTTAAATGCAACATCGTTAATAAGGGTGTTTGTTGGATTCCTGTAAAGATGAGTTCTTGCAAAACAAAAATGCTTTGTCAAAGAATACAAACTATAAACTGTATAATACCAGTGACATGAAGGTCACAGCTCAAAGGCAATTCCAAATGGAAAAATCTTTACTGCAATAAAAGTCCATGGAAGAAGTATTGTATTGAATAAGTGTTGCCTTTTTCAACAGAGTACCAAAGCCAGATGAGAGGAGAAATTTTAACTGTCACACAGGATGTGATGTAACCCCACCTCCTGCCAGGCCTCAACATAAAACTCTTACAGGTGACTTCGAAGTGCGGTGTGTCATCAGAACAACCCATTACAAATACTTCACAGCTAAAACACACCCCGAGGAGTCAAGATGAGGGCTCTGAAAGAAACAACTACTATGCTGGTGGACTGGTGACAGCTAAATAGCCATTGTATGTTGGGGAGTGTGCAAAACATCCACCCTCCGGCAGTTAGTGAAGTGGATGTTTTCTCCTTTAAGTGTTGAAATCTAATTCAGTTTAAAAAGCTATACATTTTCATCAAAGCAAGATGTAAATGTAGAAAAAGTGGTGGTTGGGAAACGCTGTTTAGGTAAAAGTTTGAGCATAAAACTTTTAGAAATGGACGATCATTCACAGATAATGTGAGAACAGGCAGTGGTGCAAGAATCAGCTTAAAGAGGTGAAACCATAAAAAAGTAAAACAATTTGGGGATGGGCAAAAGCAGAAAACAAGCCAAAACAGTGGTTTTGTTTTTCTCAGATGGAAACTGCTGATGAAGAACAAAGGTCTTCACAAAGACAGCATAATTGCTCGCCTAAATAACCCTCCTAATTTAAAAAGCAGTTAGTCACTCGATAGAGTTCAGATTGTCATTGCTTTCTCCAACTTGAGCTGAAAAATGCTATGAATTGATTGCCAAAGATGCTCATCTTAAAGTGTGGAGTGACACAATAATTCAACCATCAATAGACATAAAAATATCTCACTTTGACTTGTGTAAAAGTGGACATACAATTTTGGCTTCAAACAGCCCTGAACAACTAAGAAATCTGCACACAGAACAGCAGCAGTCAATTTATTATTTAAATCTCCTGATGTGACACTGTGACCTCACCTTTATTAACATTAATGCTTGTCTGCATAGCAAACAGGTGAACTGGTGCACACACAATCACACCGGGAAATAAGGGTATAACGAGTTAATGGTTTCCTCTCAGCTGGCAGTTTTCAGCTTTACAGGATAAATGCAGCCATATTTTCAGCAGTGGCAGCCTATGTGCGTGGAGCTTATATAATCACTTAAGTGAAACAAAAGCTGCACATTCTTCAGTCTTTCTGCAGCCATAAATTAAATGCTATGAAAAAAAGATATTTGTTTTATATCGTCTGCTACTGCACAGATCCAATATAGATCATTCCACCACTACTTATCTAACCCTCTAACGTGGACTGTATTCATAGTGCAGCCACAGCTCCTGGTGTCAAATATTATCACATCCAGCATGTTGGTGCACTTAAGCCGAAGGCCACTTTGTCATATCCCAAAAACACCAACCTGCTTTGAAAAATCATTAGCATGTAACATCCTGGGAATGAGCATTGGGTATATTATTGGTTACTTCACATTGGGATTTCATCCACTTTCAAAAATAGCCACACTAATGAATGAAATAAATTCCATTTAGAGATGAAATAAAAGGAAATGTGCTCTTCATAGCTGCCATCTATTAGGAAAAGGCTTTCCCTTTTGCAGCAAGGAAATAAATAACAGTTAATGGCCATCTTCCTCCCTCAGTCCCTTGCACAGAGTCTGACTATTTATCATACAAAAGGTCTCCAAGAACACTTTTTTTAAAGGTTTCCAAGCACTTTATATTCAGACTTAAGACCAGCCAGTGTTACTATCAGCCAAATGGATTAAGTATTTATTGTGAGAGTTGATAAGAGCACTTGTGAATTCTATGTGGCTGTTATACTCTATTAGCTTTGTTCAACCAAAAATAAAAATGTTAAAATTTTGATGGGGTTGTTTGTTCCCTCACATTATTCCTATGGGGATATGGGGACTTAGTGCTCGTCAGTGCTCAGTTGGGCTTACCAGTTACAGAGCAGGTATAACTTCAAGTCCCCAAAAGCACCAAGTGCAAGGGTGCCCCAGTCCAGTCCAGAGCTACCATCCTGTGACTTTTAGGTTCATCCCTTTTCCAACACACCTGAATCAAACGAGTGGCTCGTTACCAGGCCTCTGCAGAGCTGAATAATATGCAAATGAAGGGAATTAAACCATTTGATTCAGGTGCGTCGGAGAAGGGATGCACCCCTGATCTAGTAACTAAATTGGGTTCATAATTATACAGTACCAACCAAAGTTTGAAGATGAATGGATAGATGTGTCCAGACGTTACTGTCATGGTTTGTTTATCAAAGCTAAAATGCAGAAAATGAAGAGAAGACCAGAAAAGTGGGCAGACAGGTGTACTGCCTGTGCTGACCTACGATGACACCTGTGGATTCCACATGGGTGCTCTGAGAGCAAAGAGACAGATTAGATGAGTTATAGTGCTCTCGTGTCAGCTTACACTCCTAATCCATCACACTATGGAGGACAGCCGGCAAGAGAATTGAACACACGAATTGGTTAAGGGATGAAGGCTAAGACTTGAAGGTACAAGCACCTCAATAAGCTACTAAATAAACTGCATTAGCGCATGTTTTGTTTTAGCTTAGCGTGCCAAAAAGGTTAGCCGGCCATGTGCTTCAACCCTTCTTGACAAGACCTGCAAAATTAGTACAGTCTACTAATATTTCATGCTCTAAAAGTATTAGAGATCCTGAGGTCCGTTAGGACCTCTTAAAGATAAAGAAACTCCACAGATTACAGTGTATTACCTCAGAAAGACTGGTCTGAAAGACAGCACAGAGACATTAATCATGGCAGCACAAGAGCAATAAAGGCCACAAGTCCTCCACAAGAGAGAGGACACCAGGTGCAGGCCGTGCAAAGAGGCTTCCGAGACAGTCCAGGGTGTGAGATGCAGAAGGTGGAAATGATAGAGAATGACAGAACAAAGATCCTGTGGGACTTTTACATCCAGATTGGTAAGCTAAAAATGACAAACAAACCAGACATCGACAAACCAGACATTAGGCAGTAGCAATATATGAAGCAAGTAACCCCAAGCAACAGCAACATTAAGAATAAGGAACAAGAGACTCACAAAAAGTACAAAGGGCAAAAAGAAGAGAAAAGCTTTAAGAAGTCAAGGCGACATTGGTGCACATGAGGCTGTGATCCCCATGCTTGGAGAGCAGTTCCAACAGAGATCTCTAACCAAAGCACCTGAGGTAAATTTACACAACTCATTAAGAATCAATTCACCCCATTAGAGAGTCTGATCACAGGGGTGTCTAAAGTCTAATTGGATTATCAGAAAAAGATGCAGAACAGACAAATTAGGATGCAAATAAAGTCAGCAAACATAAGAAACAGATACGCTGCTCATTCAATTTACTTTCTGAATATTTGCTGATCAATGTTAAAGCCAAAAAGAAGAAAATCTACTGAATAACAATAAATAAAAAGGTTTCAGTTCAGCATTTGGTGACAGGTTTATGTTTTTCATCTTACCTAATGTTTTTATTTCACACGTTTATACCAAGTAGAAATTCAGTTGCTAAACACAGATCTATATTCAGACTGATAACAGGTATCTAGATAATAAGGATGGCCTACAGACAAGTGTGCAGTCCAGGAAATATTTCATAATAGCATAAGTGTGAGCCCCCAATGGGATCCAGTGTAACTGCTGAGAGGTTAATTACAATTGCCATCTGCCAATCCTCAAGAAGCAAGTCCGCACTCTCTAAGGGTATTACACTTAAAATTGGGGTGTTATTCCAGGACATACAGTAAGCTGAAAAAACTGGCAGCTTTACAGAGTAAGTGTGCCCTGTGTGCATCTACATGTCCCGCAGTGTGAAGAAAATCAGGCTTATAGAAAAACACCAGCAGCTAAATCGTCTGAGTGACAGCCTCTCATCCAGGCAGCTGTTAAAGGTCTGATCGGCAGGAACGCAGCAGCCCAAGAACAGGCCTGCACGGCTGTAGCTGTGGTATTCAGCAAGTGTGGGCAAAGGACGGACTGTCAGCTTTGAGCATGAAAATGTAGATGGAGAAACAGGTGAAAGTGTAGGGACAAAAAGAGAGGAAGAAGTGGACGGAAAGTACAAAATGGTGCAAACAGAAAGTTGGACGGAAATGAGGAGTGGAACAGAACCTAAAATTCCATTTAAGTGTGTGAATATGGATTCATGCTGTAATTAAAACATATTCAAAACATTCACCGAGTTTGATCATCAGTTTAAGCTAACAACACGTACAACTTGTATGGTACTGTTAGGAAGTACAAGACAAAAACCAGTCTCACAAATTGAGCGCTGCACGAGACCTGCAGGCAAACAACCAGATAAAGTTGAACAGCGTTTCCCTTTAAAAAAATCAATTTCTATATATCAAACTTAACATTTGTGTTTCATTTTGAATACAAAGCAACAAAAAAATACATTTCTAGGTTGGAAGAATGAGCTCAGAAAGTGCAAAGTACACAGTTCATAAACAGAACATGATACAAAGAAAAAAGACCAAAAAAAGAAAAGCAGAAAGCTGATGAAAATGGAGAACTGGAGGGGACTCTGGTGGAGAGTTTATATGAAAGAGCGTGTGTCTTTGTGAGCTTGGTAAAGGGGAGGGGGGGGTGATAAAAGGTGGAGGTGGGTTGAAGTCATACAAAAAGCAAGGCCTCCTCTGACCCCCCACATCTGTCCTCTTTAGCCTGCAGCCGGTTAGACCAGTTTGGAGAAATACAAGATGACTCACACACTAATGCACACACACTGAACCTTAGACAAACATGCATGGTTGCTTCGGTAAAATGGATGGATGTTCAGATATTATGTTTGCTTGTATGGGAATTTAATCTTTAAAAATTATATCATAATTAGAATTATTGATTAATTTTAGAATTACATGAAATGACATGAAGAATTCAGACAGCCTCAACCCACCGGTGGATAAAAACTAATGCAGAGTTTAGTGGTGCTACAATCTCTTTGCTTTGTTTTGAATTCTTTCCATACTAGTATGGCACCAACAAATGATGACATGATATTTTACTATGTGATGCTTACACTGCTACACTGAGCTGCATCGCCCTATATTTTCTGCATTGTCACTAAGATTAAACAAATTAGTCCTATTTTCCATTTTGTTCACCAACCAATGACAAAGTTTGCACATTGCATTAATGTGTTCTTCACTATTTTTACTGGTTCTAAACCACGGATGGATGGATGGATGGATGGATGGATGGATGGATGGATGAACCACTTCCATATTACTGACGTATTGGGGCATTTTTTGTTAAAGGGGGAGTAAAATGCAAAATTGACTTTTTTTTAGCCTTTTATCATGTTATCATGTTATTCCCTCCCCAAAAACATGCCCCACGGGTTGCTTTCACTCATTCATGCATTTTTGAGAAATCCCTGAATTTCCTGTGGAAGCCACTGAGGGGAGCAAAAACCGCTGCATAGCACCTCCTATTCTGCAAAGCACCTCCCCCTCCATTGCGAGCTCAGTTCCAGCAGAGCACTCCCTACTCCCTCGCTTCTCCCCCTCCCATTCTCAGCTGCAGCAATGTGATGAAGGGGGCGTTTCAGAAAGGGTCGGAGAATCTTAAAGACACAGGCAAATTTTCAAGGCGTCATATACAGACACGTTGCAAGTTGAATTTCTTTTGAGTTGTTTTTTTCTTTATACAGCATTTTCAAAACAACTGAAGGCAACACAGTTATTTGATAGTGCTGTCAAAGGGTTCTTTGTGCCTGAAAATGACATGATACCCCCACTTTAACGACTTTCACAGTTTGAGTTCAGCTTCGGTCTCATCCCCAGTGAAGACAGCCAGTTGTGACTTTCTTCAGCTACTTACAGTCCATTTATGATTGACTCATTCTCTGCTTCATTTCAGCTCAGTTTTCTTCCCACTGACAGGTCATTGTATTTATTCATTTGGTTGGATTGGGTTTGATTGGCAGTTAGCAACCAGCTTAGAGGTACATTATTGCCAACTTTATACTAGACTGGAATGTGCTGAAGGATAAAAACAAAACCTCACTCTGTAAATGTCTCATGCTTATCACAGAGATCTGTGATAAGCAGTCTGATCTTGAGATTTTGTTTTATTGCCCAGCCCTATGAAGACGTGGCTTCAGCTTTAATCCAGGGGCTTTATTAGAAAAAAAATCCTTAATCACTGAGGAATTAAAGGCATGTTTTCCTCCATTTTCACAGGTTTAAAATAACTAGACAAGTGATTGATAAGCATTGCTAAGTATGAACGGTTTCCTCTTTTTCATGTCATACTAAAGATAAATAAATCATCAAATCTGTTGTTTGCATTTGGTTACTATTCTTAGTAACTCAACATGTGGCTCAAATTGGTTAAAGAGCTGATGCGAGTTAAAGATGTCAACATGAGACCAGAAAAACTAGGCCGACGTGTAAGACAGCAAAGGTTTTAGGAGCGGTAAAATCAGCTATTTAATAGATTCTTAAAAAGTATGAAGCAACATCGCAGGACTGAAATAAACTGTTGAACACATCTGTATCAACATTATTTAGATGGATTTTTGGATTGTCTAAAGGGATGAGTGTAACAGAGGATCAAGATCTGAAGCATACCCCATCCTCTGTCAAACACACTGAAATCAGTGTTGGAGCATCAAAGTGCATACTGCCAATTAAAAGTCACCTATTTCTCGTTGATTTCCCTGTTGACAGCAGCAGTAGCGTCAATTCTGGGTGTGCACAACTATACTGCCAGGTCAGATTAGGTAAAATGCCACAAAACTGCCAAAGAAAAGTCAGCTGACCTCCACTTTTCCATTCAACAGCATGTTTTTCACACATTAAAGACAAACCTGAGGACAGACCATCAAAAAAACAGCATCTAAAGGAAGGTCCTGAAAAGATATCAAGGGATGACACTCAATTATATAAACTGGTTCCAGGTTTTGTCAAGTACTGTACTTTCAAATTATTCATTGTATGCAAGTTATGTTATTCATATACATGTTCGTAATCCAACCCTGCAGCACAGGAGGAATTTTTACAGACAAAGATCTCATGTAACAAGCCAATGTCATTACAAGGAGAAGACAAGCAGCTAAAAACAATAGTGAAATCAAAACCTACATGCCAGACAAAAAAAATACCTCAACCTACACAGACTCGTGTCTTAACAAGAGCACAGATCACATTCATAATACCAGTAATAGTGTTTAAAAAAAGTTGCATCACTTAGCTTTGCACAAAAGCAGTGAACCATGGATCTGTTGTACCAAAACAAAAACGGTTATCAAAATATGTTTCATACGTTAAAAAATGCTGGAATGTTCACCAATAATCCAAGAAAAGATAACAGGTGAAAAGACTCGAGCAACAGGGTCTGCAGACTTTGCGCAGAGTTGGAGGTGACTAAAGTTTAAGAAAAGGGCAGATTTCAGCTATGCTCAAACTCATTTGCAGGTGAAACAGCTTTCCAGCTCAACACATCTCAGCATTATTTAAATTCCTTCTCAGGTTTTGAGTACATTTGTAATCATCTCAACTGAGTCATAAAAAAAGCCAACATGTTTAACATAATCTCCACTACCCAATTTCCTGGATGAAATGAAATCCACTAGTGTTTCATCTCCACCACCAGCTTAAGTCTGTTGTATGGGTGCGGATGTCAGGTAACAACAGCCACACATGAACACATAAACCAGCAATGGTGGATTAGTGCTTCAGAGACATCAATTTACTCCATGAAAAAAGAAACCGGTGCAACCAGCTGAAGCAAATTTAGGGAAATAAATGAGAATGAGAGATGTTTGACAAGCTAAAGTGTATGTGATCTATCTGGGTTCTTTAATTGCTCTTTTTATCTCTTTGGATTCTCCCTATCTTTGTTATTCTTTATATTTCGCTACCCATCCTAAAAATGAAATGTTTCATTACCTAAAATAGAGATTTAAAAAAAAAAAAGGTTCGCAGTTTGCTCTTTCTGCAAACTGTGACATGCCAGTTTGAGTCAACCTTTCTTTTCACTCCCCCCCCCCCCCAAGTATCCCCTGGAATATTTCACATTTTCTGACATTCTGGACAAATGACTACTTTTCTTGCTTCGGCTGAGACAAAAACCCATGCCACACAGCACACTGTGGGATCTTTGACAAACACCGCCAACTGTTAATATATTGGGCCAAGTTCGATCGCACACTTCCACTAATGGCATCCCTCCCCCAGTTCTGCTGCTGGACCTGGAGGATATCACTTTTTTCGAAAAAAAGAATTGGTGTAGGTGGAATAACTTTCATAAAATGTTACTATATTTCCTACAAATTTCAAAGCCAATGTTTGGTTTATACTTTAAACATATAGATGCCAACAAAATCTGCCAATGGATGTTGTAGGAAAGCTTGATTATATGTGCCAGATGATGTCACTGGAAAAGAGCAAGAACTTCCAAAAAATCCCTGGCAGGTGTGTGGATGAAAATGCTAAAATTAAATTAGTAAATACAATCAAAAGTTTGTCAAAGATGGTTAGAGAAAGAAAAAAATAAATCTTCTCCAACATGACGACCACTCAACATTTTCTGTTTTTGTAACTCAATAAGCATTTACGCCAACTTTCTTTGGAAGCCACCATTGCTGACCATCGTTTCTGCCTGGAAAGGCCACCAAACTGCTCATAACTGTCACACAAAAACATAGCTTTGTATTTGGCAAAATGCATTATTATCCATATCCATGAGAATTTAGCTGCTTGACAAGACGGGTTAAGAAATGTGAGGGAATTTTTATTTCAAGATAAAAATCATAAAGTACTTTACATTAAAACACAAAACACAGGAAACATAAAACAAATAAAACTAAGCGAAAGCAAACTTAAAAAGATGCGTTTTTAGCAGCTTTTTAAAAGAGATCACCGAGTCTGCACGTCTCAGGCTGAGAGGAACGAGTTCCAGAGGGAGGGACACACTGCTGCAAAGGCGCTGTCACCTTTGGTTTTCAGCCGTATTCGCGCCACAACCAGCAGATCCTGATCATGTGATCTCAGGGACCTGCTGGGAAGTGAAGGCTGCAAAATGTCACAGATATAAATTGGTGCTTGATCAGTTAAAGCTAATGAATAGGGAGTCAGTGCAGCTGGATTAGTAGTTTTGACATATGAATACTTGGAAGATTTTGTTATTAGTCTTGCAGAAGCATTATATTACAAGTTACAATAGTTAAGACACAATTAAATGAAAGCATGAATGATCCTCTCCATCTCAGATCGTGACATGAGTGGACTCAGCTTGGCAATATTCTTTTTAAATGATAAAAACAAGAACGAACCAGCGATTTAATATGAGCATCTGAAGATAGCGCAGGGTCAAGAGTTACCCCAAGGTTCCTAACTTAGGGCTTAGTAGAGGAAGCAAGTGGGCCAAGACTCTCAACTGTCTCAGGGAGAAAACTGTCAGGGCACAAACGAGACTTAACACTTTCAGGCAACATTTGAACAAAATCGAGAGAGACAGGCGTTGGCCTCAGGCAAGGGTGGAGAAGGAGAAGCTAAATTGGTCAATTATACATCTGTAACATACTAAGGAAAACCTTTTAAGACATAAACGTATTATTCTTAAACAAATGCACAAATTTTATGTCAAATTTTATGACTGTCATGTAACAGTCTAATCTGTTTACAGGCTTTAATTGGATAGAAACAGCTGGTGGAACATGAGATGAACACTAAGATACACTGAAGTGTTATTTACATAAAACTGAATTACATTTTTTTAACTTGTAAATTTTCATTTATATAAACCAGATCTATTTACATTATTTATCTATTTATACATATATATAATTTAATTTCCCTTTAATGATTGATAAAGTAATTTTTCTTTTTCTTTTTTTAAATCACATTTAATCATATTTCCAAATTTATTATGACTATAGTACGTAGCGGTAATTAAACATTTAATAAATGTATGTTACATAACTAGTGTTAATCTACACTAGTTACAATACATCACTATAGGCAAGCTTCCGTACGTACAGCACAGTTCCAGACTGTGTTCTTGTCAAAAAGCCTAAGACTGAAATCAATACTGTTGGTTTTTACATGTAAGACTAGCATCGGCATCAACCTTTCCTGCGCATTTGTACTAAGTTTTCTGTTTTTGTCCTCTCTATAAAATGAAAAGAAGATAACATTTACAATAAGACAATAAATGATTTTGATGATATGTTTATATATAATTTCAAATGTTCCATAGGCTTATTTTAGTGTTAATAAACATTTACATATATGTAAAAAAATATTTAACTGCTAGACTTGCAAAGTGACAGGTGCAGGGGAAGAAACCAGAGAGGACTGACACAGATTTGTAACCTTGCAGTGCCCAAACGGCTGTAATAAGACAGAAAAAGAACATTTATGGGAAGTCCAAGCTGTAATTACTCAGCGTTTTGGATCAGGTCCCTCTGGAGTGTCTCCTCACTTCCTCCTTCCCTTCCATCAGTTTGCCATCATTTTGGTTTAACTTGTCTTGAGCTGCACAATTTAAAATGTCTAGCACCAATCTTAAAACATATGTAACATCTCTCAAGTTGTAAGCGATCTCAAAGCAAAATGACAGATATGTTGCGAACCATATTTATGTAAGAAGTTGTAAAACAGCGAGCCGATGATGTTCAGCAGCAGCCGTTCTCTCTTCTCTCGTTCTTCCTTCAAAGTGAAACACCAGTTTAACCCCCCCTTCTCTCTCTCTACAAGTCATGAACGAAAGAAGAAAGGATGTTTAATTAAGAGGTTCTTTCATGATTACAGAAAACAGGCTCCAGAAACAACAAACGCCCCTGAATTGGATATCTAAAGAACCACTAAATCCATCAAGTGAAGCCAATTAATTTCATAAGAAATTCTTAAGAACACAGGCACAACTACTAAAATCTGATTTATTCATAAAACCTGAATAACACATTGTTTTTTATTCCGTCAGCTCATTGTCAGACTGTGTCAAATCTTCATGCACCAAATGTCAAACCAAAAAAGAGATAACTCTTGCACTTTGAGCCACTCCTAAATCATTCTAAGTTTTCTGTGGTAGACACTTAAATTCCCCATGAGAGCAATTAAGTTAATTTAATCACAAGTGAGAGGCGTTAAAAGTCAAATGTCGCTTTCACAGCGTGTCATAATATATGATTTAACATAACCTAAAACAGGATTACATCGCCCCTGAGCGATCAGTCAATGTAAAATATTTTGGGTATGCATTCAATTGAAGTAGAAAATAAAGAATGAATTAAAAAAAAAAGATACAATTTCAAAGGTTTTATAAAAACGAATGCTGATGAAGTGAAAACCTTAAACCAGTATCCTTTTTTTTTTCTCTGTGTCTCAACCACTAAATGCAAATCTAAACTATTTCCACATAAAAACAACCAACAACTTAAAGCTGACTGAGCTGCACTTAGATTTACAAAGACACAAAAATGTGAAATGCCATATATTTATCTCATTGTGACAATTTTCAAAGCACAAGCTGTAATTTTGGTTTAAGACAGTGACTTGCAGTCTGCCAGACATTCCCTCTGCACCCTTACCCAACACAACTCGGCGTTTCAAGGCTTCAGACACAACACCACTCACACAAAGGAAGCTGCAAAGGAACACGGCGCAACATCAGATTTCTGTCAACAAAACACAGCGAGACAAACATCCTGCATTTACGCTGCTGGATTTTTTTTAAAAAAGAAAGATTTATTGAATATCAATGGAAACCATGATCATTCTATGCAGTAATATACATTCACAAGAGTATGAAAAAAAACAGAAATCATGCAAACTCAATAGCAATATTCACAAAATACTCAACTTACTAAACTTTACAAAAATATATAAAGCTCAGCAGGTTGTTAAGGCATGAATTTGAATCAGAACATGACAACGGATAATACAACCCATTTCTATTGTGGTTTATTATATCACACACTCTTCTGAAATAGTGGCTCCCCTGGTTATTTACTTGTTCCCTGCTGTCTGCTTTTGCCATCTGATTGTTGGGGCCCAGCATGCGGCCCTTACAATCACTTTCAAAAACCATAATTGGCTTGTTTACGCTCATCTCTCCATTTGTTTCCTGATCACAGCAGCCTATTGCTTAAATTCACACTTTTCAACAGCATTTCATTTCCTTTCCCTCCATTTTCTTGAGAATGAAGCCCAGTGACAATAACTGTGTGCAGGAACATTGTACTCAGAGGCTTTTTATGTTTAAATGTGTGAGACTATAATGGTAAGCCATCACTAAATGGCTGTGTTTTCAAAAAGCGCCCACAGAACAGGGGGAAACTGTCTTGATTTACAGGGTGATTTGAACTTGTTACCCACCTACAGGGAGCACATCAGTGCCAAAAATCAGTGGCCTCTTCATCTTCCACTTTCCTACTTTTGCCATGTTACAAAACTTCATTTTGTTTTAATCAAAATCTCAGTTAAAAGAAAAGGAAATTAAAGAAAAAAACTGAAAAATTGTTCACTGACTTTAAAAAATAATCTGAAAAGAACCTGACTATATTCATGCTCCTGATAAAGAGCACTATTCTTTTAATCTTTCCTTTAAAATTTGTTTCTTTGGAATAGCAGCTTGTCTTTGATAGATGACATTTTAAACCTTCAGCTTCTCTCGTTTCACAGCAAAGGTCTCGGATTTAAATGATCGGAGACTTCCAACACACTGATGTCTCAATCTTTTTTTTCATTTCAGTGTGCTTCTTCTCCTGGTTTGCCCTCTTGTTTCTCGGCTGAGGGGCTTACCTTCTGAAATCTCATTCTCCTGTCTGATGTCGCCGTTCTGTCTCCTTTGGGACTGAGCCGATTCAACCTCTGATCGCTGAGCTGGAAGAAATAACAAATCGTGCAACAAAAAAATCTTCGTCAGGAGATGACAAGAAGAAAAAGAGACAAGATGAGAAGTTAAACAAATCCCTTGCTTAGCATGCTCTGTCCATGAATCGGTTTGAAAATCAATGAGCCCAAACAAAAAAATATAACAGAACAAACTCATCTTAGTTTTGTTTTTAGACCATTGTGATTTAGGCGTTATAATATACCAATAATTGGTAATAATTGGCAATCAAACCTGAGGTTAGCCATAAGTAAAAGCATGAAATATCAACACATATCATGATTTGGTCTCAACTTGTAAAAATATAAATATTATTTAAAGGTTTAAGGTTTTTTCTTTACAATGGTATTTTCATCTTGAATATTTTCAGGGTGAAGAGCTGGTATTTTTTCAGCCCCTCTGTAAATGTGATGCACATTTAAGTTCAATTAAACTTGACAATCCCAAGAAATAAATGCAGATAGTTAGAATTTCAGAGCACGTTGACTCTTAACATTCAGAACTTTAATATTTCCTTGTTAGCAGCAGTGACTCGATGCTTGGAGAGGAAGAAAACTTCATTTACAATACTCTATATTGCACCAGCGTAGAACTGGTTGCAAGATATATTTGGCATGCAGAGTTCAATCAGCAATGAAAATTAAACAATGCATAAACAAAATATATTCTCAGAGCTGAATCATAATGTTTTGTACAGGAAACTCTCACCACCTGCAGATTTGGGAATTAGTTAAAAGGTTTATATGTACTGCTTCTGTTTTTCTGAAACAGCATGATGAGTAAATATCAGCAGGATGCTGAATATCCGTGTCAGAAACTAAATTTAAACTTATTTCCATTTACTGTATTCAGAACCCCCAGCAGTGAACTGAGAGTGCTGCTTCGTAGATAAACTAGCCTTGCTCTCCATCTTCCAATAAAACCTTTGTCAAAAGATAAAGATGTTACTGAACAGTTGGGAGGCATCATGGTCTCCAGGATGTTTGGCCAGGGTACTGGGGCAGGTGCTGACCCACAGTGGTGGGCGGGTCTCTGGGGAGGTGGGTGGCTCTCAGGCTCGGGGGCCCTGGGTCCAGCTTATGCCCAGGGAGCGGTGTCCCCGGTCCTCTGGTGCCCGTACTCCATAACTATGGGGGCTCTGACTGCGGCCTTCCTCTGCCTCCTTCTGGATCTGCTTGTTATCCCGGGCTTGGGGGTCTCTCTGTCTGCTTTCACCCGCTGGTGTTGTTGCATTTGCATGGTCACTAAACACAACTCATCCCTCATATAGAGAACTCATATGTGGGAACACACACATGCACACACCCATAAATATATAAATATATATATACACACACGCATGTTGTTCATGATTTTCAGTGTGTCTTCCAGCAGGTTCTCCTGATGCCGGTCGTCTGTGTGTTCATACTGAGGCCGTACATATTTCCCGTTTCTCTGCAGGTGTTGCAGCTGCTTGTCTTATTTTTTTCTGTTTATAGTTGTTTTCTATCTTTTGCATCTTTGTCTCCTCTCTCCACTTTTTACTCTCCTTATCTCTTCTGTTTACGTTCCTTTCTTTCATTCCCTGTCAGGTCCAGTGTTAATATGCAAGTTCAGCAAAAAACTAACTAAAAATAATACTTAAGTCTCAAGAGGAGCCTTATATCCATAAAGCTTTTCTTGGCGAAGCAAATTTGTTCAGCAGCTAGACCATCAGTCTGCTTGCTACGATGCTGGACAGGACAAGTTAAAACCAAAAAATAAGAAAGAAAGGGCCAAGGATATTTGAGCATACAGAGAGGCTGCGGACTTAAAAATAACCCTGCTCTTATGATCAATTATTCTTTACATGAGGATATTCTTCTT
>JBBBVU010000018.1:22907469-22936409 GCA_037177055.1 Atherinosoma microstoma
CATACAGAGAGGCTGCGGACTTAAAAATAACCCTGCTCTTATGATCAATTATTCTTTACATGAGGATATTCTTCTTTTAGAAAACAAAATAAAGAACATAGTCTGGATACCCATGTCCTTCCATGCACTGTTGTCCCATCCCCCCTAGAAAATACTTAAAATGAAATCTTTTCTAGGCTGCATAGGAACCGTGTGTACGGCTTCAAACTTTAAAGAATCCTGCTTTTGTGGCCATACTTCAATCAGAGTGCAGGTTCTCTGCCAATCGTAGTTGATGGAAAACACCAGCTGTGACACCACTGATTAGAGCCAGAGGAGCAATTTAGTGTCACATAGTGATCAACTAGGAACAGCGACCACTATCATTTAGATTTATTTCACAGTTTATCAACAACCATTTTAAACTGTAATCTATTTGAATAATTCTTGTTGACATTGACTTTAAAATCAGCCTGAGCATTTATAGCTGTCTGAAGAATCACTAAGCACTGATTTGACTCTGTTTACGTGTCTTACCTCCATATTTGCCCTGAAGAGGTTTGCTCTCCTGTCCACCTTTTACTGCAGTGATCTTAAAGCTGTACTCTTTAGCGGAGTCAAAGTCTTTGATGAGCAGCTTTGTTTCCTGCTTTGAGAGTTGAACCACCTTCTGCTCTCCACCTGTTCCAGGGCAAGAAAGGCACAAATATTAATGATCAGAGAGGAAAAAACTGCCGTTGGCTTGAATCCTGGCTCCATGCAGGAACCTTTTGGAGGCTTCTTTTAATTATTTAATCATTTTTGTAGCCTCCACAGCTAAATAGAAGCTGGGTATTTGGCAACCTAGAAGTACCAAATATAAAATTAGAAATTAAAGTCCCCTTTATATTTTTTCATACAGCAGATATTACTATACATGGAGGCCTTTTAAATGCTTTTTCTCTGTGTAATGACAAAAACAACTTAGATTAGATCTTTTTTAAATTAAATGTAGTATTTAATGCTAACAATAATCATAAAGATCCATCTTCAGTTATTCAGATTTAAAAAATCCCAACTTGACCAGGTCTTCTGACAACAAGAAAACCTGAATTCTGCAAGTTTAGGAAAGTTCCAATTAAGGAAATGGATGGAAAATATCAAAATCAATACATCACCACTCAAAAGCAAATGTCTTTGGAAAGATTTATAGTTTGTCCATGAGAAAAAGTTATTCTATTAAAACCCATTTCAATGTTTTTCACTCTACTTACATCATATATCTCCTTCCTACTAAAATAGGCATTTCAGGACAGTTTATCGTCAGACATCCTTTCTCAGGAATCTCTCAGTTTCAGTTCATCTCCGTGTAATTATGTAGACAAATGCAGAGCAGGAGCTCAAAACACCTGTTTTTGTAACATCAAGATCTAAAGAGTACTGGCAAAGAACTTTAAACTCCTTAAGCCAAACTTTTTATCCCTCGAGGAGTAATTAAAGCTGCAGACTGAACTCATTACATCTTTCAACAGGAGATCGTCCTTCTCCCACTGCATTGCAAGTGTTTCATGCTTTGGTTATGTAAGGGGAGATACAATTCTTAAAGACATTTAAAATGAGAAATGTTGACTTATTTTTTAAGCAGACGTTTTTTTAATATCCGACCTGTGCTTGAACTTTGCTTGTCTGAAAAGATGACTTGATGATCAATATTAAAGAAATCACACGGATATTGAAGACTGAGGATGGAAGATTAAGGTAAAAAAAGGAAAGGAGAAGAGTTAAGATAAGAAAAAATAAAATTAAGAGGTTTTTGTTTTCTTTTTTTGGTCAGTGGAGTGTTTTACTCCCTACCATTTTGGTAAAAACTGCAAAATATGTGTCCCTGGTTAACCAAAACCAATTGACAGAACCACATGAGGTGAAGTAAATAAAAATAGCACTATATTTTTATTAAACTATCACAATCACTCCAAGTCTTTCTGTCACTGAGTTAAAAATGTTTAAACACAACGAAAACATCATTGTGGATGACAATAGCAGAGACTAATTTGTTAGCATACACAATAAGGCCAATGTCCTATGTGTCTTAGCTCAAATTAGATTATAACAGCATGAAAAAAATTGATGTTTCATACAGGTTGTTCCAAAAAATCTTGTTGCCTATAAAAGCAACACTACATAAATTTGCAATCTTAAAACTATGTGTTTCTGACTTGTTTTGATGACACAGTGACATTTATTATGTACATTCCTAGAGCGGTTGCTACCCTGGCTGAGAAACAGCACTTCACAACTTTTTTTTCTGGTTTGAAGCGCCATGTTATAACTGCATTTTGCTTTTTCAGCACCATTTCAAAAGCCAGCAACTGGATATCAACACAATGGCTGTTCTGCAAAGAAACGCAAGCGACATTGCCGAAGAAAGAAAGGAAAAGAAGGGAAGAAAGTGACAGACCAAGATATAAGACAAGAGTCAGCATTAGACTGACTTTTACTGGCTAGAGACAGCTCAGAGAAGAAACAAGATGTATGATAGATGCTGAATTAGCCTTCATTAGGGGGCCCTCAAGTGTGAAAATCTGCCCAGGTTCAGTAGTGGTGCTTTAAAGCCTGTCAACACAAGCTAAATGCTTTAACTTAATGCTATTACTGAATCTGTTTTTGTCAGGATGGAAAAGCCTTGCTTTGTAAAAATCTGCCCTCTAGTGGTGGTTATTTTTGAAGACCGAATTTACAAAATCCACCTTTAATGAGCACAAGTACTAAAAACTACAATGAGTAAAATGATTGAAACAAGGATAAAATAGATTACACAAACACACAACACAGTAAAGAAGTAGCCTCAAAACATTATTTTTTCCCTGTGTGACTACAGACTTGCTTCATGTCTACATGTAAATGGATGTCACACAAATACAATTGACAGCTTTAGTCAATTTTAAAACCTGGAGTTATTTTGGATCATAAAGTCAGTTTGTCTTCTGACTCACAGTGAGGGCAGACATTCATGCCCAGATGTATGAATCATTGTCCACTACTAAAAGGCTTTTAAGAACATGAAAAAGTTTTTGCTAAAATGGGAAATACTACATTTTTTGCCCCCACAAAATTTCAAAATCTGTTTCTCATTCATGAACATTCAATCAGAATTTTTAAATGGGAGAGATAACTTTAAATCAAAGTAATATTAAAAGGATAATTAATGTATCTCCCTTATCCCTTGACGAATAATTGATTCACATGTATGAGCAAGCTGGCCTTTTTTTCCCCTGAAGATGCTTCAGATGAGCAAATGGCTTCTAATCAAGATGCTGGGTGTGGTGAAAACAGCCATTGATGCTACCAATTAGTTAAGAATCTGTCTCAAAAAATCATTCCACACTATCATTAAAAGTGTTGAGTGTACACACCCACTTCATACCTCTGCATTCTCAAATTCTTTCAAACTGCATATGTAGAAAATGTCTACAGTTAAATTTGACAGTGATGTGATCTCTGACACCGTTCAGCCCTCTGGCATCACAAACTAAGGAAAGGTTAGTTTTATTAACACCTGAGGGAATGACAGCTCATCACAGCAAGGAACAGAACACAAACATGGACAAACATTATGAGCATTAACAGTAACGGGGACTTTGAATAAAGATCAAATAAGAGAAATATGCATTCAGCATATATTCCTGTTAAATATGCTTTCCTGTTATGGCAACAGTAGAAGTCAGCAGTTTGCAAATTGAATAAAGTGGAGGTTTCTGCTTCCTGAATTCAAGAGATTATGTCCAAAACACATTAACTGAGAAGTTCAAGATACGTTTATGAGTTTAAGTTTGGCGTCAAAGAAAAGTGCTTCGTCCAGCTTTACGTTTTCTGTGTGTGTGACAAAATTAGATCTAACATTTAAGCTCCGGCTTGATTCGGCTCCTGCAGAACAAACATCTTAGTTGGTATCGATAAATCTTGAACTGTCAGCTACCAAAGCCAATTTATTATTTCATTCGGATTTTCAGCAGCCGCTCCCACAAAATGACTGACAGCAAAAATCAACATGAAACAGCAGAACCTGAACAGAAGTTCATGAAAAGACAAAAAAGCACTTCTTTAGAATTAAAATGCTTTCAATCAGGTTAAATGACAATCGCTTTAACTTTAAATTCTAGATGTGCAAACTTAATGTGCATGTTCCGTACGATGCATCTGTATTTTATGTCAGACGGAATGAAACAACCCAGCTAACCTTGACAAAAACCTTAAAAAGAAAAGTTAACCACTGGTCTGTCACTATTTCCACTTTCGTTGTACTTGCACTGATCGTTCGCCCCCCTTTTCTTCTAAACTAAGCACTTCCCAATGGCAATATACTGCAAACTGAGCTGTGCTGGCATGTCTAAGAAATGAGGCTGTTTCGTGTTGGTGAAAATGTCAAGCCTATTGGACTAAACACAAGATTGTAAGAAAGGTTTCTAGCGCATATGAGGCTGCAGTGCTCATTATGCTGAACAAAACCGCCTTTGATGAACAACATGTGACAAAGTAGAAAAGATTCCCAGTGGTTACATTGAGCTCCAAGCATTTGCTTGTTAATTTGAAAACAGTAACAAAACAAAAAAGACAACATGCCTTAAATTGGAACAAGCCTTTAAATTAACCACCAGTAAATGAAACCAGAGAAATACAGTATGTCTGCTAACTGAATAAGTTAAACAAAACAGAAAGACATTGTCAACATGTTTTTTCCCCTTTTCCAGGTCCAGAGCTCCCCTTTTCCTTCCATTTATCTTTATATTTCTTCTCCTTTTATGCCTCCACAGCTTCATCCTTCATTCACCCTTCTAGTATCTCTCTCTTTTTATATTCCTGTCATTCCCTCGATCCATTGACTCTCCCCTGTGGTCTCATAGGATGGCTGCCTGTGCTTACTGCACCTTATCTGACATTTTCTCCATTACTGTGATCAAGCAGACGGGCCAAGAAAAAACCAGAAGCTACAGGTTTACTGCGCCGATGGCTGACAGCAGCCGTAATAGAAGAGGTTGACATGCACCCTAAAACTTCAGGCTATAGTGGATTGCCTCCAGCAGTGAGGTAAATGGGAAAAAAAGCAAGAGAAATCCTACAAAACTGTGTATTTAGTTAAGTTCCCAAACAGAGACAGTCTAAAGGGAAAAAGGTGGCAAAACAGTGAAAGGACATAACTTATCAAACAAAAAAAGCATTTTACACAGATTTTTATTTCTATTTGATCATATTCAGTGGGATTACAAAGAGTTCTGGAATAAGCATCACTATATTTAAGCTGGGTGGGACTCCCACATTGAAAGCAGATGCATAAATGTCATCAGAAGCAACATTTGTAGGCTTTTTACTTTCAAATCTGAGGCAATAAGAAAGTGGTTTTATTTTATGCTATCGTTTTCAAAACACATAACTAATAAAAGCCAAATACATACACACTCACCGACCACCTTATCAGGTACCCCTGTTCAATTCAGCCAATCGCATGGCAACAACTCATTTCATTTAGGCATGCAGACATGATCAAGATGACTTTCTGAAGTTCAAACTGAGCATTAAGTAATTCAAAGAACCACTTGTTGTAACCAAGGTGTGCAGAATCCAACCAAGTTATACTGCAATCTGATACCTTTTCATACAACCAGAGCACATGACATGTCAAACCTCCATGCAGATGGCCTACAGCAGCAGAAGACCACACCGGGTGTCACTACTGTCAGCTAAGAACAGGAACCTGAGGTTTCAATTCACACACTCAATAAAGCTGGACAATAGAAGGTAAAGATAAAAAAAAAACAGAGCTTGGTTGGATGAGTCTTAATTGTAGCTGTGACACCTAAATTAATGGGTCATTCTGAAGAAGTTGATAAGAAGCTGTTGGATCCATTTAATTTGAATCAGGTGTGTTGGAGCAGGGAAACAACAAAAACCCGCAGGATAGCCGCCCCCAAGAACCGGAGCTTGACACCTCTGCTCTATGACGACAGTGTAGCATCTTTTGATAGCTACTTCCAACAGGATAAAGCAGCATGTCACAAAGCTCAGATCACTTCAAACTGGTGTTTTGAACATGACAATGAGTTCACTGTACTCCAACGGCCTCCACAGTCACCAGATCTTTATCCAATAGAGCATGTGGCTCCCAAACGTTTGAACCGCAATCTCCAAGATAACATACGTTGGTGTTTGAGACCTGTGTGATGCTATCATGTCAATATGAATCTAAATTTCTGAGGAGTGTTTCCAACACCTTGCTGAATCTATGCCACCAAGAATTTAGACAGCTCTAAAGAAAAACTGGGTCCAACCTGGTTCTAGCTAGGTGCCTGGTGACTGTATGCTCTCCAGTAGTGGTGGGCTTTTTCTGACAAGCGGGTCCCGCATATGTAAAATAATCTTGCCTTCCCAAACCCGACCCACAAAACTGAACCAATTTTCACAAACCGTGCCACCGCTATTAAATACACACTAAATACGCAATTGAAAGCTGATTTTATTTGGCCTGAAAAATGTGCATGGCCAACGTGGCTTGTTGTTTTCCTGACAGAAGATCACAGATCATGTGCATAGGAACCACATATTTAATGAATCGCCCCGCAGTTTGTGAAAAAATTTTTCCAAAACGCTATAAATCCATTTGAAGAGTTTTCGGCAAAATTACATTTTATACCTAGACAGTCCATTAGTTTGCATGAGGAACTAGATTTTCCAGTTCATTTTAAACACGGAATTATCAGGATTTGGCATGAAATGTTGATAGAGCAGTGAGTAGGTTCACTACAAAGCAAAATAGCACGACAAACTCATTTTTTAAAAATTTGGCTTTATAGTGTTTTGGTTAAGAACTCTTCATTTATTAACCCAACCTGACGCGGCCACACATCACTACACTCCAATGCTTATTATTATAGGTTTTCTTTTTTCTTCACAAAAGGTGCTTGTGACTACCAACAATCAAGTCAATGTCAGAACTGTTGCTACGTTTGGAAGTTGTCTCTTACAGCTCCACCGCTATAAGATTGTTGGGGTTTTTTCTAAGAATTGCAAATGTCACTATGGTAATTAATAATTCATATATCAATTTCCATGGTCCACACACTTGATTGTTGGACAATACATACTTTAATCCAATGTAAACCAGCTCAGAAATCAAGAATGTATTCAGATGACCTGAAAAAGGCCTAGAAATAGTTTTCCATTTGTCAGGTGAGAGGTATGAAGGAAAAGCAAAGACACCACACATTGCTGGAAGCTTAACTCATCCTCATACCTCACTGTGGTTTCAGATTGACGGTTAGGCATTGTCAGAAAGCAGGGAAGAAAACACCAGGCACAGGCATCAGTCAAAGTAACATGTAGGACTTATTGCCTCTTAAAAAATTGGTCTGTTCTCCTTTTCACTGCAATTTATGCTGCACGGTAAAAGAATAAAGAGCGGATATGTTCTGTTCTATCTAAATGCACTGACACAAGGAGTGTGATTTTACACTTAAAGTAAGCAAGGAGCTACCGCTATTGCCAATACGTTGGCAAAAACATGACTATGATTTGGTACCTAATGGGGTAAAATATAACTCAGGGACAAATCTTTAAAAAGACTGATTCAATTCAATCATAAAGAGATTAATACAGTTCTTTCCATTGGCTGCTCAGCAAATGAGTTCAAGAGAAGCGAGACAGCACTGATGACATAACAGGAGGCAAACAGCTGGTTTAACATGCCACTCACAATCTCTTCTCATTTGTCATCTTCCCCTCTCTAAAACTGTTAACACTTCATACAACACGGCCATGCATGAAAGAAGAAACTGATAACTAACTGATAATCATGATTTACGAGGCCAGGGACCATTTGCAAAAAATTTTGTTTACACACAAAACCCATAGCCACACCTTTTCCTGCACACAAACTTCCATCTAAAAAGACAGAATTTGTGGTGAGAAAATGTACGGACCTCACACTTCTTTTAGACCACATATGTTTTATACAAACTCTTTATCAATTTAATGATTAGCAATGAAAGCCCTTACCCTGGGAACCGTGTCAGTGGTGCCATTACTCAACACAATAAATTCTTGAAGCATAATGCAGTTTTAATAGTAGCACCTTGTCCTATTACCAAAAAATATCTCTCTGCAATCTGATACCTTATCATACCACCAGAAATAAGAGAAAAAAAATAAAAGAATAAAAGAAAGAGTGAAAATGAAAATGACTTGGCCACCCACTGTGTATTCCCGACAGGCAAACTGATAAATGAAGTTGCAGCACGAGCTGTTTGGAACAGCTTCATCATAGTAAAAAAATGGCCAGAAAAATATCAGAGTTGTGTCTTTACAAAAACTGTGCATGTTTTCTCCAACAGCCATAAGAACCTGAACATAGTGGGATCATAACAAGACTGTCCTTAATTTAAATATATGTAATATAAAGTCATTAAGACTTTGCCCCTTCCCTTTGTTAACTCTTAATCCATTTATTTCACAGCAGGGCCGCATAATGTATTAAAAATGTCCCTTCATCGCGATATTCACCTGCGTGATATACATATCGCAACAGCTGCCTAAACTGCGATAAATAGTTGTTCCTATTGCATAGTTTAAGGAAGAAACGTGATGTTCTAAGGGCTGCTGTGCATTCGTGCTTTGTGTGCTTCAATGGCACATCAAATGGACTCCGTGTAGATGCTAATGGCTGCAGGTATATAGCATGAAGTGAGTGGTGTGGCGTCAGAAAGAGGATTATCGGCTAATTGGAACTACGTTGGTTAGAAGATAAATTACACACTACAAACACAGGTAAGTCTGCAAAATATGTTGAATACTCGTGTCAAGCACCAGAGCAAACGCGTTTAACACTAGAACTCCTAGGGCTACAAAAATCTTTGTAAGGCTGAAGTCCCCCCAGCCCAATTTACTCCTTATCAACTAGTGTTCTCGTGTAAATTAGTGCTTATTAACGCTTTACTGGAAGAACCACCGCCCCCTGCAGTACTAACTTCCATCATGCAAGGCAAAGCCATGCAGCGGGTGATTTGTGCTGCTGTGATTTTTAAACAGTTGTTTTAGCCTCAAGGTAAATAGTGTAGATTGTGATGAAAGTATGAATGTTCTTGCTTTATTTCCACGTGTATGCCCAGCAATAGGTCATTTAGTGAGGTGATTAAATGTGGTAGCAGGAGGGGGGACTCCAAGAAAGGCTGAAAATCTCTGCTGCCACCTACAGTAGAGCCACAAGGAGCTATAGACGGATCAAACACGTTTTGTGTTGCATCCTAAGCGCCACTATTACGGCGAGTCATAATTACCTTCTATCTGTCGACATGGACAGTGTCATGGATATCTGGACTGACGACATTAGACAGAAGTGTACAGTTACTGATGAGGGCATCTTATCTGGTGATCTCAGTTATTCTGTTTTTCATATCAGTTAGACATCGGTGCATTAATTTAAACTCTGCTTCATCTGACAGAAACTGATTTCAATAACTGACAACCCACACTGGAATATAAAACACTAATCTCATTATGATTTGTCAAAACTTGGTTAAGAAATAGCTTCAAACTTTTACAAAGGCTGTTAATTTTCAATTTTATTTCTAGTCTTCAGGCTGTGGGACACCACTGTACATAATCTGTTTGTGTTGCTTGCCAAAAGATTTTTATTCAGAAGAAGATCATAGCTACTAAAGTCTAGCATTAGCTAAAATGCCACTAACGTTATTAAAGCTCAAGCTACAAGCTCAGCAGAAGTCTGTGCATGAGAGTTTTGCAAGTGGAGTTTGAGAACAATATGGTTCTTTTGTGTTGTATGAGAAAACATCAAAGCGGCATCAAATTTGATTTATCGCAGATCACATCGTCGTCTCGATTTTCAACAGTGTTATAGCATATCGCAAGACTTTTCTGATATCGTGAAGCCCTATTTCAAAGAGCTCAGCTTTGAAAAGGGAAGATTTAACAGATGTAAAAAAAACAGAAAAAAAAACAGAAAGAGAACCACTTTGATTCAGACAGCTCATCAGAGCTCCACCAAGCAAGTTTATGTTTAACAACTGGTGATAGAACCAGCATGCAAAAGATCCAAATAAAATGTGCCAATTTGTACTGTAGCCTGATCAATAATTCAGCCATTGCTCTGTATTTTGGGGAAAAACCTAGTGAATCATTAGCAGGTTTCTGCAGATTGATGACAAGCAGCTAAATCAGAGCAATGCATCTAAATGAGTTATGTTGGAGAAGGGAAACATTTTAAATATTCATGGCAGCGGTTCCTATGAAATATTGTTTTTGATACAAAAAAGGCAAACTTACAAGATAAGTATGCTTTATTATAAAAATATTTTTTCTCTAAATAATAGGTTTGGTGGGTATTTAAATTCAGAGTATGGAGTCATGTAAAAGACTAAGTACATTTTTCCTGCTTACATAGCAGTCAAGAGGTTAAGTAACAGCCAGTTGCTGCTAATAATAATGTACTTCATTTACTGATCCTCAGCAAGTATGAGCACCTCTATAAAAGCAGCTGTTTTGGTAGTTTGCTGGTCTTGAACTTTCAGGTGTGTTAACATAGTGGCTACGGTTACATGATGTTTTTGAATTCTGAATTAATTATTCAGAATTATATATTTGGAATTAAAGTATTCTCCGTCGGGTTAACATGGAAATAGTTATTCCAAATTGAGTTTTACATGGAAAACACATTTATTCGCCTTTACTTACTTCCGTTTTATATCTGGGGGTTTATATCATTTTCGCTTGATTTTGATTCTACTTTTGAAGCAGCAGCTGGACACTAGCATACTACTTCACTTTCACTTAAATAGCCTCGGCTCGAGTCCAGCGCTTGCTTCAGGTGGCCAGCGCAGAACAACAGAACGAGCATGCACAAAACGATCGGAATTAACTTAAAGTGGAATGAAGGTATACATGATCGAGGAATTATTCAATTTGGACTTAAAATGGGAATAAACCAGCCGCTTACTTCGGAATTAAGTTTAATTCAGAATGGACATTTTCATTAGGAATTAGGTGTTTACTTGGTCATTTTTCATCTTTTTAAAGCGGATTTAACTTTTATTCTGGATTAAAGTGGAATTTAAACTCTCATGTAAACATTGGCGAACATCAAGGAAGACACCAGCAATGATCTTAGAGTCAAAAATGGCTACCCATTAATCTGCAATGGATTATCATGCCATTGCTAAACAATTTAGAGTCCATTATTCTACAAAAAGAAAGTCTTGAACCAAAACATAATTTTTTCCTACCCATTAGTGTTCACTTGGGATACAACTATTACTGTAGACTATTTTTATATCGCTTCTGTTTGTTCATTCCACTTATCATTTTATTCATTAGTCACTTGTTTAATGTTACTGTTTGCAAACCTCTGTGCTGTTGTAACATGTAACATGGTTATTTCTGTTCCTTATCTATTCACAAGTGGAATACATTCAAAACAGTTGCCAATCTTCCCATCTCAGCAAGTTCACCCCAAGGGCAAACCACAAAATTCTCATAAAAATTGCAAAAGACCAACTTGTTGCATCTCCGACTCCACAAGCCTCACTGTAAAGTCATGATAAGTCATGAACTTCAACTTTAAAAGTTAATGCTAGCACGATTAAAAAAAACAGAATAGGTATTGCTTTTGTTTTTAGAAAGGTTGCAGGATAAAGCTTCCAAAGTTTGCAAAGCAGCATTTCAACAAACTACAAATATCCTGAAACAATGTCCCAAAGTGCAGATAAAGCACATAATGCACTGTGCCACCAAACAGAGCATATCAGCACAGAGAACTCACACCAACCGTCAAGCATGGTTGTAAGGGGCTAATGACTTGGTTTAGGAAAAAGCTGTCTTAATATCATCAGTCTTGTTAGTTTTTTTTTTTTTTAAATTAAACAGTATTAGTACACACTTATCTATAAATGCTACACAGTATTTATAGAGTGCAATACAAACAAGATTAATACACGCTGCATCGATCGATATCTATAAATGCCATGTGACTTCATTCAATCACCCGTCTACGTCATTCAACGGTGCAGCAAACACTTTAAAAATGCAAACGCCCAGCTGGAGATTATAAATATTACTCTTGGGTAGCAACGGTCAATGAAAACATTAAAAAGTAAAATGAGAGAAAAACTTGAGCTCATGATCTTCAATTGTTGCTTTGACATCACATTCATGCTAAAACTCAGAATTCACTGTTCAATCAAACAGACTAAACACACACTATACTGGCTATGGATTTTTAATCCAGCAGTCACAACATTTTAGTTGTTCTTGTTGGTCACTTTAGGCTTATCCCCCCCCCAAACGTAAGCAGTTCTCTGCTCTGGCCACACAGATAATTGGTGTTGCTGTCGCACTGGTCTTTCACTGTTGGAGCCAGTGCTTTGGCAAATGAAAAGAAAGAACCGGTTCTTAGTTAGGCTCTGGCACCTAACTGGCACTGGAGTCAGACATGATGCCACTGCCCAACAGCTAAAAACTAAGCTGAAACCAGGTCATTATAGCACAATGTTATCAATCACAGCAGAAAATCTACAACAGAAAGGCTAAAAAAACATGTAACCATAGTTAAGTTAAAACCAGGCCTCAACCTTACTGAAATACTGTGGGCAATATATTAAAAGAGCTTAGCTCTAACAAATGCTTGAAAATTTCAATGAAATGAAACAATGTTGTTAAGAAGAGTGGGCCAAATTTCTGCCCCGACATTGTGAGAGGCTGATAGCATCATAGGAGAAACAATTACTTTGGATTATTGCTGCTAAAGGGTGCTTTTACAAGCTTTTCATTCATGCAGTGTCTTTATCAATAAGAATGTAAATATTAATTTGATTGGTGGTTTAAATGGGTCACAGTTAAGTGTTAGATGGTGTTGCCACCAAGGTTGGGAGGAGGGGGCACTCTCTTAATTCATCTATACTCGTCTTTGTTGAAGTAATATAACATCTGAACTAGATCTAGTCCCTTTTGATTCAAAGCACACCTCCAAACCAACAATCAATGAGCTGTTATTTGACTTGTATTTTACAAATTAGATGAAAACAAACTCATCAAAACATTTTTGGAGCAGACAACCACGAAAATCCTAAGTAGGGAACAGGAGCAACCAGAGTATCAGTTATATCGCATCCTGGGTTGTTACACGTCTCTTTTACTGCACAGTGAATTATGAACCAGCATGCAAGTGAAAACCACACATAAAAAGGATGATTTGCTCTCCCTCGGGGAAAGAAGTTAAAATGTTGCAGTTCTTTGTGCATAACTCAGATTTTTTTTTAGACCAGTAAAAGTAAAAAAAACTACATGATTTGTGAATGACTTGTTTTGATTTGTGAAAAGAGATAATTTGTTGCGCTGATCTGTAATGCATTTGAAACAATACATCACTGTGTCTGCATACAATACTTTTAAATCTCAAGACAGAGATTGTTCAGCAGCAAGCACTGAAGGGGCCCTTGAGCAAGGCAATGGACAACTAACCTGTCACAGAGGATTCACTGCTCAGATACCGGGTGTGAACGAGGGCAGCTGTGTTAACAAAAGACAGGACTGTACAAGAAGATAGTGTGAATTCCTTGTCAAATTTCCTTGAGCTAATCAAGTTTAAACTAGAAGGCTTCCTTCTGAAAAGAAAGGCTTCAGATGAGATTTAACTTTGATGCTTGAGTTGATGGTTATCATTTTCTCATCTTAAAAGGATACCGTGTAAATTTTGGCCCCTAGGGGTGTAAAAACCTGTAACTTCCCACAGGCCACATGAAACTGTCGCAAAATAAGTTTCCATCCGTGTTTTGGAATCGTGTTTGCAGACCACTTTAACCAGCTGATAGCGAAGCAATTCAGATTCAGGATTTTTTTTTAGGATTCTTCACCATTGAAGGATAAGGCCCTGGTGGAGGTATGCGCCTCTAAGTGTTTCTAGTTATAATGTCCCATGACCAAAGGGCTTTTGGGACATTACAGCAGTACTGCTTCCTATTGAATAGAGTATGAAAACCATAAAACTAAACCAAGCCAGTTGCTAATTGTTCTGTAACTTCTTTGATATTTACATGAATTATAAATGCATTTATTGCGTGAAAACCCGCATCACTTGTGCGAAATGTTTAGGGAGTCATGTTAGCTTTGGTCTGTAGCTGATTAGCTTCAACTAGCAACATTTAGACACAGACATATACTGCAACGTTCTCCAACTCATCAGGCACTTACTGCCACTGTTTTGAATCAACACTGGCTGAAAGATGTGAAAAAGTACATCACATTTTGGTACGTTTACACAACAGGCAAAGAGCTAACATACCAGTCTACTTATACTGAGGCAAACAAAGAGTGGGTTTTGCATCCACACTGCTCTTTCATCAGACTCGAACGAACAAATTATTTGCCAAGGTCTACTCGTGTCTTTCCTCTGGAGCGATCACTTTCCTGCTTTCTCTTTCTGGCCTCCTCAGAAACCGTTTTCACCTTCTTACTCCGTTCAACCATGACAAACTTTAGATCATAGAGGAGGAAAAAGTAGCACAAAGCAGAGCCCTCTGCGTTTATAGAGGGGGAGCCATAAAGCAAAGCGCTCCAGGTCACATGATCCCATGAGAGACGGATCCACTCCTGCAAAGTTGCAATGTCTGGTTTCTGAAGAGGGCAGCCCCCTCCGAGCGCCGACAGGCTTCAAGCACTGTATATTGACCCCAGAAATCATCCATCATTACTCACATTAGGCTAATATTTGGGTAAAAAGTTACACAGTATCCCTTTAATTATTACCAACAGTTCTCTGGTCAAGGCAGATGGCCGCCCGTCCCTAGTTTGGTTCTGCTGGAAAATTTTACTTCCTATTAAAAGGGAGTTTTTCTTCTCCAGTTGCCAGTTTTGATTCCATTGGATGATGGTTGGATTACACTAAATTGGATAATAACTTGATTGGACTGTTGTTAAAAGTGTCCTGAGATGACTCTGTTGAGATTTGGTACCATACTAAGAAAGTTGATTTGATTTTTCATTTGATTTGATGGAGCATAAAAGCAAAGCTCGTAAAATATTGCAAGAGTCAACCGACAGGAAAACTGGTGTCAATCCCACTTTCCAAGCTTGAAAAATATGAAGTGAAAAAAGTTTGATACAAGCCTCACCATCTGTTCAATTGATTACTTCTTAAAAACAGTAATGGTGCGACGTAAGTTCCAATCACACATTTGCAAAAACTGCGCCTGATGAACCATGGAGAGCTCCTTGTGCTGTAGCTAATCAACATGCTTGTGACATTACTAGAACTCTCACAACAAAAATAAACATGCACGAGAACATAATCTATTTTTCCTCTGTTTCAAGGAGACAGGATTAATGATGGAAAGATACATGAGTAGATTTGTGGTTAAACTCTCACAAAAGCTACACATCCAAATTATAGAAAGAGTAGACAACTTTTCTTAAGATCAGAGCTTGATCTTACCTGGCTGTGTGGTGTAAGTGACCTTGTAGCTTTCAAACTCTCCTTTTGGCTCTTTCCACGACACGTCCAGCTTGTTGGGGCTCAGGATTTTTGCACGAAATCTCCGCGGCGACGAAACTAGACAGAAGAAGCCAAATAACCAGCATCAAACTATTGCCATTTGTTTGAAACATTTGTAAATATTTGCAATGAAACAATAGAGGAAAAACCGCATCATGCACCATTCATATCTGAGTAAAAGTGGAAAAACTGGAGTTGTCATTAACCAGTCAATCAGACCATAGCAGTGGGTGGAGTTCAAGTTTGTTGTCGTTTCACATCTTAATTTAGAATTTTGAATGAAGAAATGCACTTTACAAAAAAAGTCTTGATCCTGAACAAATCCGACTCAGCATCATGTCATAGGGTGTTGTCAGAGAATCTGGTCTCCTTTGGATTTTAGCTCAATGGGGTCTCTCAATCACTGAGCAGAAAACAGCTGTGAAAGTTTGATTGAACTCCCCCCAGAGTTATGGTGGCTTAGAGGCAGTCCTTCCATCTGTGTTTTTAAACAGTAAGGAAAGGTGGGGGAAAAAAGAGATACATTGTATCCGATCCAAGTGGAGGATACACAGAGAAATAAGCTTGCACAGATGTCACATTAAAAAGCCCAAAAGTCCCATTCTCCTCCTTTTCTTTGTCTTCCAATCTATGGATAGGTGTGCATTGTGTTTGTCTCTAGAGTACGACAAGTCTCAGTCTGTGCTCCACTTACCGTTTGCATCAAAGCAACACTCCTGCCTCTCATCCTGATTAGCAATTGGCTCCATCAGCTGCCTGGAGGCCTACCCTACCACTCTTCACTCTATCTTTCCCCAAAAATCATTTGTTTTTCTCTGGCGTATACTTTATCGCTCTCCATCTCCTCACCTGTCCCTGTGTCTTTCCTCATATATAAGATCCTTCATTGTCCTTATCTCATTTTCTTTCCTGCCTCTGAGCCTTGAAATTTGTAATTGTGAGAGGAGGACAAAGAAAAAGGAGCAAATGTGACTTCCTTTAAACTTTTAGGAAAAAAAGAACAAAGGGTACCAAAGGAAAAGGCACTGGAATAGCACCCCGGTGCTATTCCTCTCCTGCCCGAAGCAGGAATACTTAGATGTACGTCACAGAGTGACTCGATCCAATGAGCAGTACAATTTCCAATATACTTTACAATGGCCTCCACCTGAGTAGAAACCTACTGAAAAGTCAACAGCACTGTGGCAGAATGTCTTTTTTTCTAGTACAATACACCAAGTTTGTACACAGTGCTGTTGAGTTTTCATAAAGAAATAGGTTAAAACTCTGGGATGGAGCTATTGTAAAAGCACCACAATGGCAGGAACCACATTTCCAGGGTCAACAACCACCCTATCATTTCCACACCAGCAGAGCCAAATCCCACATAATAAATATGTATCTAGACGCAACACATTCCCCAGTTTACTTTAATTAACGCCTGGAAAAAAAAAAGAAAAAAAAAAAAGAAAGAAAAGCCAAGGGGTGGAAAATAAGATATGAAATCCACAAACTCGTTTCTGTGTTTGTGTCTTCATTATGAGGTAAACAGTCTGCTGCTGCCAGCTTCTTTAAATACCTACACAGTAGCTCCGACGCTCTAGAGCGAGATACACAAGAGGCTTACAAGAACGGTTCACCCGAAACAACCAAATAAGAATGGGAAAAAAAATGCACCTTTTGGAAGTTTTTTTGAGGGCTGTGTATTTGTTTGGATCAAAATGTGCACATGTTCTCTCCAGATAGAACATGTAAACAAAAAGTCAAAGGCTTGAACATTAACTGGTTGTCTCTTGTAAAGGTAAACAGACAGCTACAGAAGCCTCAAAAGGACATTTACATTTCCTGAATTATCTTTAACCAGTAAAACCTGTCCGGAGGTCATTAATGTGTGAGATTTCTTTCATTATGTTTTTCCTATTTTGCTATTAAAATAAATATTCAGGTGAAACTCTACTTCATTTCTCATTGTAACATTACGTATTCTATTGATTTCAAGATTTTTGTTAACTGATATTCTGTTTTTATAGTGCTTTAACACCTGTCCAAGGACAACAGATCAAAAATGATCTATTCTGGCCTATCACTACGTCATTTTTACGTGTGTAATGTACTGTCGGTCAAAATAAAGTAAAATAATAAAATGACAATAAAACTACAAATACTAAATATAACTAATTCAACTATTTTTTTAACTAATTTAATTTGCTGGAAGAAAATACTAAACAGATTAATTAGTCTTTCTAAACTGATAAAAAGAAAACTTAAGAGGATTGTCCTCCTACCCGAAAAACATGCGGATGTGGCATATATACATGTAGATGTATAAGAAGTATAGCTTTTTAGAAAATATCCGCCTTCTAGTGTTCATGAAAACAACAGCATTTAAGCAGAAAAACGCAATATATGCTAATAACATTGTAAAAAGAATGTATTTTAACCCTCATCATGATCCATTTCTAAGCATAAAAAAGTGAAACTACTGCCTAAAACCAACTAAGAATTTACTCATCGTTTTAACAATATAACCATGGCAACCATTGAAATGGTGTCCAAGTAAAAGTAAGCTGCATCGCAAAAAGAGTGTATTTTATCCAAAAACTACAATGTTTTCTAACTATACCTTAATACTGTTTTTACATAAACTCAAACAGGATTTCTGCGTTAAAATTTGCCAATGGAATATATATTGGTTCTGATCTCATAACTCACAAAGGCTTTGGTTTAAAGCGGTGCATCTAACTGCACCCTCCAATCACTCATCCTTTCTCTCTATGAGGACTCTGGGGCATCTTAATGATAGACTTGACAGTGACGTCTGCTCCAATGTGAAAACATACGAGTTGAATTTCCTCTGTGGGAGCAAAGTATTACTTAGCTTTAGCTCACATTACAGTCTGTGTAGTTCCACAGTACATTTGATTTCCTTGATAAGTGACAGGGAACAGGGGCAGCTTAGTGCAGTGCAGTGGTTCTCAAACTTTTTGAGCCACGACCCCTAAGATAACATACGTTGGTGTTTGCAACCCCCCTCCCGCAACAACAGTGATTAATTGTACGATATATCAGATGGGTCATCCTGCGGCCATTATCTAAATATAAGGCTTGAAAACTATTAGAATCTTCATAAATAAAGTTTTTATTGGGTTCAGTTCACTGCTGTGACAAGGCACTTACATGCCCAAAATCATCTTCTCTCACTGAGATGATGCCAAATTTGCATTTTTAATATGGCATGTGTACTAACTTTGTTGTTTATGCATTAATGTGTTACGAAATGAAGGTGCTAATTTTAGATTTATCTCTGCATTAATGGATTAATTTTGACAGCCTTGATACAAATCCCAAACTTATTTGATAAATGTAAGCTATATATTACTTTCAATTATCTGGCGACCCCCTGAAATGATCTTGCGACACCCAGTTTGAGAACCACTGGCTTAGAGTATAAACAGGAAGTGTTTTGTAAAATATCAAACATACATATGGGAATAATCTACAGTGTTGCAAAGCCATTAATAATTGTGGAATAACGCTCACACACCTTTTCACATAGGAGCAGTGGCACCTGGATTCATACACCATTATGGTTTGTATCTAAAAGGTATGACCATTTATGTTGGGGGACTTGTTTAAAAAAGATTTTTTTCCCCTGCACTTTCATTTCAAAGCTTTCATAAACAGCTTTACTGACATATCTGAAGAAAAGTTAGTAGGAGTCCTTCAGGTTTTCTGCTATTCCCTGCATCCTTCTCTACAACAAATTATTTAGTCTAAGTGATAATCTCTCTGCAGCATTTTGAGTGAACCGCCTCTTTTGTGCATGTGATTAACTACAGAAGAGCACTGGTGTAGGTATGCAAAGAAACTCAAGTTCAGCACAGAGAGGATAAACCTGATTTCAATGAAAAGAACGTGAAGCTGGCGCATTCAACAGCAGGCAGATATATCTATATACAATACAAACACACATAAGGAATACTGTACCAATTATCTCACCAACCTGGGGATGAGAATGAGGGCTGCATGGGATTTCGGCTCAGGGTTTAGCTCTCTGTCTCGGAAAACAAAGGACACTCTCATCTGAAGAGAGCTGCTTAAATCTCGAAAGATTTGAGATGCAGATTTTGCACCTCTCTGTTTGTAGTGCAGCTGAACTGCGTTGCGTTTTTTTTTTTTTCCTGTGCGAGTGCATTCATATCTCCATGTATGTACATGAATTATGCATATTTGTCCACAGCTGGAAGCAAGCCTGTTCTGATGTTTACAGATACAAAAAAACAAAAATCTCAAGCTTTGGTGACTCTTATTTTTTTTTGTTGTTTCCCCTTCTCGCCATCTTAGACACCTGCCAGTTCCTTTGCAGCACCACACACACACACAAACATATACACACAAACACACCGACACATTGTGAGATTGGTTGCTTAGAAATTGCATTCACACGCAGAGACAAGTATTGAATGGCGTGCAAATAGACCGGTGAAAACAAAAGGTCTTGCCGGCAGAGATGGGAAGTTAATTCTCATCTATTTTTCATGGAGGGTCTTGTGCAAACAGCAGGGCCGATGTGTCCATCACACCCAACCCGAGCTGTACAGAAAGTGTGCGGTTTTTGAGAACATTTTAAATTAAGTGCGAGAGCAGATGGATGCAGGTGGGGGGCGGCAGTATAAGAAGGATGACAACACTGAGCTGAGCAGAAAAAACAAGAAAACACATCTGTGAGTGGAAACCTTTACCATCAGTGTTCTATAATGACACCAAGATCTATGTTGTTATTTGAATAAGCTGGCTCTTTTAAAAATGCTACAGTAATAAATAATTATCACAGAACAGTGTAATTACTTCACTGCACTGCAAAAATGTCATACTTGATTAAAAAAAAGTCAATTGTTACCGAGAGAGGGGCCACAGAACAGTGCTGACATTTGACCACATTCCCTTCAGTTTTTTCCCCTCCAGGTGCCAATACTTGTAGATGCTTCCTCCCTTATTTCTACAGGCAAGGCAAACATGAGAAGCCTCCGCAAAGCCCGCACTGAGCTGCTGAAACCACTCTTTCACCTTTCACCTGTGAAATAGGGATTTTGTGGCAGGTCTGGAGTTTTAGAGTGATTTAAGATAGACTAAGTAATTACTTAACAGGCTTTACTCTCTTATGAGTAAACACCAGCAGATTAGAATAACGACAATGTTTATTTCATATCCTGCCGAAAAACCTCTCAGCCTATCTGACTCCTCTGAAAACAAAGAGCCACAGAAGTGAGGAGTTTCTCCGTAGAAACTCTCCAAGTTGCTCATAAGTCTTCAGCCCCTCTCAGGTCACCGCTGTAGCCGAGGTTAGGAATGCTCCGGTTGCTTTCACTTTTCAGGCCAAAGTAGCAACTGTCTGTGTTGTGACAGGCTTATTTTGTTGCTAAACTTTACTGGGCCAATAATCAGTGCAGACTAGTGCGCATTATTTGGTGGTAAAAATGCTCCCATTTAGCAATCAGATCTCATCAGATGACTCAATCAGGCTGCTTTCTATACGCTTATTTGATGAGCTTTCAGTACACATCTACAAGTCTCAGATTATTCTAAATTATGAGGAATTCCGTCTTTTCTTTTGTCTCATGTAATAATAAACTAAACTGATTGGACATAAATTGATGATGGACGAAGATAAACAATCTAAGCTTTGGAAAATTGTTGGGATGTGTATTTTTCAGGTGATTAAATCAATTCATCAAAGGCAATATCAGTTTAATTTATCAAAAATTTTATCACTTCCTACTTGTAGTGTTGAAAAAGTCATGTTTCTTATGCAGTAAGTGTAAAAAAATATTCATTTGAGCCCCCCCCCAAAAAAAACCCCCACTGAAATGGCCATGTTTTGCTTTAATTATAATTGATTATATCATCTTTACAGGCCACCCTGCTGTCAAGCTTCCTCCACATTTGAATGGAGGAATATATGTTGCAATGACATTAGAGCTTGCATTATGAAAACTGTGTCTGTAAGGACATATGCAGCAGCAGCACCATCGCAGCCTGCTGCCGGCCAATCAGAACACAGTACAAAAGGGTCAGCCGACGGACACAGACACAGCAGCAACCACACAGTCTGGAAGCAACTAGTAGCACAGGAGTTGTCCAGACTAGCCAATTATATCACATGAAAACCTCTCACACCCCTGATTTGCTTCTTACGGCGTGGCAAAGCATCAGCCCGTGTCTTTAGCATATAGTTATGGAAACTTTCCAGCAGGCTTCGGTTTGAGTCCCTCAAACAACCTCTGAGTGATATCAAACATGAGAAGTGTTTGGGTGCAGAACAAATCCAAGTCTTCTTTTGTTTTTCTTTTTTTAAGTTAATACTGAAACGCATACAAAACCTTATCTGCGATCCATGCTTCTGAATAATAAGGCAAAGCACACTTGGCTAATTAAAGATGCATCTGGAATAGCAATCCATCATTTGCATTCCAGGAGAAAAGATTTAAGATAGTTCATTATGATAATGATATTAAGGAGACTCGTCTCTGCCTAATCAGATAATAAGTGAGGTTATGCAATAGCTTAAAAAGTTAAATGAGTTGAAGAAGGTGAAAGACCGTAAAAGCACATGGACTGACAAAAAAACTGGAGAAAAGCATAATTAGATGAACTGCTCTTATCTTGCAAAGACTGAAGTGATAATAAAACACATCAACGCTTTGAAGGTGACTCCTATAATGTTATTAAAAGACTAAAGATTTCACATTTTTAACCTGAGTTACACACATCCGTAATTAGACGTCACCCCTTCACACACTCTCAGAATAAATCAACAGGTTTCAAACTTGTTAAGATTAATTACAGAGGTGAAAGAATGCGCCACAGCAAACTAGCGTGTCTAACAGACTAAACATGTTTTCATAACGTCTTTGGCATCACGGCTTTTCCCTTTGATGGAAAAAAAGAGGATTAAAAAAGCTCACTGAAAGGGCAAATTAAATAGGAAATAAATACTTCAAGTCAAGTCAGTTTCTTTGGAGCGAAGCTGCACATCAAACATGTCACGGTGAAATTCAGAAATGTAACCTGCTGAGTGAAAATAGGTGAGTGCAGAGGATGAGTCGTGCCTTTCACAGCAGGGCCGCCCTGAGGTTTACCAAGTCAGAAATGAATTCATTCAAACCTTTATGTTAGTACTAATTAAAGAGTTTGTAGCCCAGCTCGGCACAGTTATTTTTTCATAAGTCATTGGGCTGTTTAAGTTTGTTTAGTACTGATACTACAAATGAGAGACGCTACAACAACCATGTTGTAACTTTAACTGGAATCCTTTGGAAACGCTTTGTCTTTGCAGCGCTACGCCTTGTTTAGGCCCCAGGATGCCACTTCTAAATAAAATCACATAGTAGAACTACTTTGACCTGGGCTCAATGTGGAAACTTTTCAGATTTCAACACAAAAAACATGCAAATAATGTAAAACCATCATCCTCATTAATGACTTTCGAGCACTAGGTTTGAAAGTTCTGGCTTGCCTTCTGTTATTTTTCTGATTGTACTTTTATGAAAAGCCCAGCTTAGCCACATTTGGTCCTTTGTGGTAAACCCCCCACCCTTTTTTTGGTCTTGCTGACCCTGCTGAGGCGAGCAGGCCAACAGAGATACTTACCTTGACCTTGTGCAGAGTGAGGGAACACAGTAATGAGAACAAAGCCCAGCAGGCAGAGAGACAGTCTGACTGAGAACTGCATCCTGACACCAGCAGACCGGAGGACACGACAGACCTGAGTGGAAGATGAATAGAGAAGAAAGGGAGAAAAACCGGAAGGAAAAAGTTAGGAAAGCTCCATACGGTATCCCCTAAGCCTCTTATTATAGGTTATGTTGAAATAACACCATTTATTAGGGGCAGACATTTTTCAATGTAATGCAACCCACACGATTAACTAAATAATACATAAATTACAGAAAATATGAAGGTAGAAGCTTCAGAAAAGTTATATTCATGGTGGAGTTGTTGCATTGGATTTCACAGAAGTACCTACTCAAGAGGCCAGTGAATATCAGCATCACTCAAAGATGGAAAACCTTGGCATCAATATCACACAAATACCTACCCATGAAATAAAAATGACTGAGTGTGAAATATAAAAGGTACTTAAAAAAAAATACAACTGAACCAGTAGAGTAATATGATATCTAACTCTTTATGATAACAGAATATTTAATGAATAATGACTCTTTCCTTTTAAATAACTTTAAAGGTATTTAAAATAATCCTTTTTGGGTAAATATTGAGCCAAAATACCTTTTTTTTCTCCCTCCAACTTCAAAGCTGTGGCCTATTTAGCTGTCAGTTTTTAATTTAAATGCAAATAACTTTTTACAGTACTGTAAGCACACTTCACACAATCAAAGTTTAGTTGCAAGAAAGCACATAGTATTAGATGTATCAATTTATGGAAATCATTGGCTAAAAATAAATATTCAGTTTGTATTCGTTCTTGGGTTTCTTGTCCCAGTTTCAACCAAATCAAGTGGAAAAAGGAGCATCTGGTGAGGCTGAGCAAGAGTGGCAAAAATGATGAAATTTTGCTCCAAGGGCCAGAGTCCAAACCTCAAACTGAAAAAGCAGGTGAGCTGTGGGATTTTGCAAGGTCTTGTGAATTTAACTTAGAACATTCATTTTCTCTCAAGAAAATCCATGACATGAACTGAGAGAGTGAAGTTGGCATGCTGTGAGCCACACACACGTCTTTCAAGCTCCATCGAGCACAAAACGGATTACTGCATGGGGGGGGTGTAAACATGCAGCACACGCCTTTCACCGGTAAATGATATGGTTTTACTTTAATTCATCAGATTAACAAGTCAGGAGATAGCTATAATGAAAAGAGAGACTTTCCTCTCACAATAAGCCTCTGACCTCAGCCAGAGGACTCTGCATCGTTAACAGCTGCTGCTGCAGCCAACTTTTAATGCCAGGCCATTTTTCCAGAATTGATGAGCTGACTATTATCCTACATCTGGCTGTTTTTACCATATCAGCATTAAGACAAGCTGTGCATGTGTTAAAGACAACACATTAAGTTTATCTCGTCAGAGCAGCCTTGCTTCAGCTGGGAAAACTGAATTACTGAGTCATGTCATGAACTTTTACAGTATATTCTCAGCCTGCTGTCTAAGTGCTTCCAACAGGCGTTACAGCATCGATTACGGAGTATCCTTGAATCCACCGGATCAATTACTCTCTTCACAAGGTGCATTGTGAACATGCAGAAATATGTCTTATTGTGGACTCAAAGCTAAGATTGTTTCGGATATTGCATCGCTATCCAACCACTTTCTTTTTGTTCAGGTAAATGAAAAGAGCGGAAGTTTTCTTTAATTGAAACGAGCACAGGTGAGATCGGCACGTCGCGCCACCAGCAGCACAACTGAACTGTGAGGTGGACCGAAAAAATAAATGATCATCATTATAAATGTTCGCTGCTTTTGCAAATGTGTGCGGAGTGTAGATAAAAAGCTGCTTTACCTTCTCAGATCATATGTTTCCAGATTCTGCTGCTTTCCCCCCGAACCGCTGAATGACAGTCTCGTTAGTCCCAAAGCGACCCTCAGCTCTCCAACTCTCTGTTGTCGACCGTGAGTAAAGATGGACTGGGTCAAACATGGGACTTCCGGTTACAAATTTCAAAATAAAATCCTAGTTAACATAGCGGTTGTGGCTCCTGCTTCAACATAATTCAATCCAGTTTGTTGACAAAAAATTATAATTATAAGATAAATAAAGACTATTGCAGTCTGCTCTGAAAACAGGATCAAGAAAATAGTTGTTTTTAATTAGAAAAACATGAACCGACCTTTTGTTCAGTTGCTGTGTTTGTTTGGTAGACTGTAAAAATTAACAATTGATGATTTTTATAGTCACTTTCTCATATTTAAACTTCACTGCAGATGAACTTGGAGTCTTTTTTCGCTTACCTGAGCAAATGAACATAGTTTGAAATAATTAGTGTGGAAGTCCAAAAATACCATGATCATAATCTGAATTATACAGACTAAACTGATGGGAAAGAAAGAAAGAAAGAAAGAAAGAAAGAAAGAAAGAGAAACAAACAGACAAAATAATGTTTTTATGTGTATCTATTTTATTTTTCAGTGCATGTATTCAGTTTGTTTAATTTAATTTTTATTTTTGGACATAATGGAAATGATGTATTTCTGCATTCATACTTCATATAATATTCTTATCTTTTGAAGTCAATTAATCTTTGTATTGATATGTTTATCAATGAATATCTAACTTTATATGTTTAACTATTTGTTTTCTAAATTTATTCATTTCATAAACAATTGATTAATCTATGCAATCTTATATATTTATTTGTTAATATGTTTATCCATGACTCTCTACTACTAAAAACTTAAATGTTATATTAAAAAAAATTAATAAATGTATACATTTATTTATTTCAGACAGACAGAGGCTTATTCAAATAATAAAACTTTTATTATTTATTCCAGTTATTTAATTGATTATTCATCAGATTTTCCCTTTGGGGATTAATAAACTACTTTCTTTTTTATTCTATTTCTATTCATCTCTGAAAGCTGGGATGTATCAAAGTAGAAACAGACCAAAAAATCCCTAATTGTTTAACGAGTTTTGATGGTTTTTGTCTTAGTGTTGTAGCAGCATGTGTTGGTAGTGGTAAAAAAAATTATAGATGTAATTTTGTTTGCAAAAACATAAATATTCTGAAAACATTATAGATTAATTTATAAAAAGACTTAATTAAGTAAATTAATTGACAAATAAACAACATTAAGTACTAAGTTTAACTTTCTTACTGGTGTACTCTTGCTTTTTTACTCTAAATTTTTCAAGTGAATGTTTGCTTTAAATTTGAAGATAAAAGGGAGTAACTTCCTGTTGCGCTTGTGCTCATTTCAGCTAGCTTAACTGTGCTGAGCGCTGTCCTCTCAGTTGAGACTTGCAGCGGACTGATGGGTGTTTCCCGCTTCATTCACCATCCACCCCTGCAGCTATTCATTCCTTTTACCCTGTTTAATGCAAGGCGAGGCAGCAGAAAAATGCGTTTGAGCGGCTGCAGGGACATAATGTGTATTTCTGTGACCCCTGGCTATATGTGCTGTTAGACTCTTCTGAGACTCTAGTTAATCTGTTTCTGTCAGTTCTGAGCAGGTGGCTTGTTGTAAATCTAACATTATAGATTATAGAACAAGAATGGAATCACTAACATATAATTGTTGTTAGTTTGATCTCAAGTTTCATCTAAAGAATTTAAAGGGCCGGGGCAGACTGGAAACACATCGCCAGACGTCAAGTCACATTTTTAATTTCTAGTTTTTGTGAGTCGTTTCCCTTTTTACACCTTAATTTGAGCAAACATACAGTGTAGAAGTCAAAGTAGGTCACTTTTTTTTCTAGGTGAGGCTCACCATAGCTTGCACTTCATTATAGTGTGTCGTTCCCCATTATTACAGGGCTTGAATTCCTTCAGATATTTTACAGCAACAGAGTAACGACCACACAGAGCTGCAGCTCTGGATGTGCAGGTGTCCTTATCTTTGAGATAGCACAGTCTTGAATGAATAATGGGCCTGTGTCTGCAGAGGGTGAGGGTTAAGTCTCTCTGTGCCTCAGTCATTATGGGTTTGTTTGCCGAGCATGTAGTCTTTAACAGGAGAAATCGAGGTCTCTCTAGTCTCTTGCATTATCATAATCATAAATATTAAACAGTGAAATCCTGAGTTCCCTTCAGACGTTGCGTTTCACGGCTCCCCAAACTGCAGCTTGAATAAACAGTGTCTTTCTGAGTTTTTTTCACTTGAAGATCATGTCCAAACTATAGATTTTCAAAGGTTGTTGTGTCTCAGAGCTGACAGAGGTCAATTTAAGCTCCAAACTACAAAATAATGCTGTTAAGATCATTTTTCTTTCCTAAAATGGACAGTCGTTTAGAGGTGGTGATTTGGATCGCGGACCAAGCAACGGTTTGTGTTTATATTTTTTCAAATTTGAAATTTCAGTTTTTTATTTCAATTAATCAAATTTCGTTTTTGATTTAAAAATATAAACAAAAACGTTTTGGCTTGCTTTGCAGCAGCTTGTATGGAAGCAAATCATCTGTAATGGGGTTCTTAAAGTCACAACGCATCTCAAACTTTGCTTCCAAACTCTGTCGTGTCTGTTTTCTTTAAAAGAGTAACAGGAAAAAATGTATCACTTTATCATGCCAACATTTCTACCTGACAGCAGACTTGCATTGCACAAGAATTTTAGTGAATGCTCCCCATCTGCAATGACAACCCACAGAGCTTTTATTTTGTGATGGAACACAACTCTACTGCCAACAAATAGGAGAACCAAGATACAAATGAGCTCAAATTATATTTCTGTTCCTGCCGAAGCTGATATGACCCTGCTCACCTGTAGAGTCACAGTTATAGCCACACAACATACTATGATTGTGACTGAAAGTAGAATGATGGTGTGTGCCCACTGAAGGGAGGCACATTTAATGAAAAACTTTAAAAAAATAACAAGGCATCCTCCATCTATCTAAATATCAGCATGACAATTTCATATCTTAAGCTCATACAACATTCTTTTCTATAACCCCAAGTTACAGGAAAAGAATTTACATTATCTTCTAGATGACTCAAAATCAGACACAGGACATACTGTATACCAATACAGCGATTACAATGATAAATCCCTGACAAAATTACTGATACTAATATTTGGTTGCAGACTATTTACTAATAATGAAATCCTCTAAATATAGCACCTACAAGCTTTTTTGACTGGTCTTCTGTGAGTTTCTTGCTGTACTTCACTTTTGCAATATCATGCTTCAGCTCATACCGATGCATTTCCACCTTTTTTTTTTCAAACAATTTTTTGTGTTCTTGTGTTTGGGATCATGTTAAAATAGTCAAAATGTTCACCTCATTCCCCACATTGTTTAGCACATTCAGGCAAGAGTGGATAGGGCTTCTGAAATCTGGTTGGACACTGCAGTGTTAAAACTAGCGGGAAGACAGGCCGGACCCAGGGAGGAGCAGATAGCAGGTAAGTAAAGAAAAACAAATATTTATTGTTAGTGAACTGAATCCTGAAAAAAACTGAGTTAAAAAATAACTGAGAGGTGGTGCAGCAGCGGAAAATAACAGGCTTGTGGATGGTTAACTCAGGTGCTGACAGGGATTTCTGCTGGAAAAAAAAGATTCGCAAAACAAGAATGTTAGAATCCAAAAAGAATATTTTAACAAAACTGTATTTGGCTGGTGTTGTAACACTTGATACATCAATGATCGGGTGATGAGTGGACAGCAGACCGGAGCTTAAGACTGAGGTGATCTGCTATCGCAGGGGTGTCAAACTCCGGTCCTCGAGGGCCGGAATCCTGCAGGTTTTCAATGTATCTCTGCTCCAACACACCTGA
>JBBBVU010000018.1:22966396-22982961 GCA_037177055.1 Atherinosoma microstoma
CTCCTCCTGGACCCCCAGATCTCCTGGTTCCACAGTCACTAACATATTTCTCAATAAACATTGTCATTAATCTCAATTCCGTTTCCTGCAGAATCTGCTTTTGGGTCCCTCTGCCTGACGGCTCCACCTAGCTGTGACACATGTTTCCGTATGGAAAATGAAACTCTCCAATTGAAACTTTATAGGTGACCAATGTACACAGAGTAGCCAAACACACCAATCAGTTTTACCTGCCTAATTTTGTGAATCAGCCATTTCTTATCCCAAGATATCAACTATCACAGTTTTGTAAGAGCAGCTGAAGTCTCACACACATGAATTAGATGTACTGGGATGCAGTTGGTCTTATTAGAAGCTAGAAGATTATACTTTGTAATGTTGGTGTTGTGAAAAAATGTGTTTTGGCCTGAATCATGATCTTTTCCTAACCTTAACTGAGTCATTGTGATACGCAAGCAAGTGAAACCCAAAGAAAAGCTTCAATTAATGAAAACAGGAAACTTTAAAAAAAAAAGTGGTGGTGGGCGGGTGGACTAGGGATCCATTTTTCAACCTTTATTGTTTTTCATCTTTACTTATTTTTTAGTTGATTGAATTGTTGTGCTCCTTTTTGTCCCATAAAGAGCTTTGGTTATGCTTTTGTTTTTATAAAGTGCTATATAAATAAAGTTGGGTTGAGTTGGATATTTTCACAAAATATAAATCTGTTTTCTGAATTGATGACAAAAGGTGACAACAAATGTTCCAGATGTATTTGTTCAGTAGAGCCAACATTATTCACATGGATAACCAATGTGTGAAATATGGGCAGATACAGGATGAGGGAAGTGGGTAGTGGGTAACCCCCCTCTTACCATCAAGACCAGGGTAGATTTCAGCAGCTGCACTTATGTTGGCTGGTTGATCATTGGTTGCTTTGTGTGTTTACTCTGCAATGTGAGTAATGTTTAAAGACTTTTTTTTCCCTTTGCCAGATAAAAGCAAAGGAAAGAAATTTTGTTTGTAATACCGATAACATCTTTTTCAAAGTTCATATCTCAAATAATATTCTTTCATATCTTAAACTTCTTTTGGTTTTGACCTTGGAAAAGGCTGACAGTCACCCAAGAACCCATGTGTTTTACATATTGGTTTAACCAAAGTTTAAATCAGCAGTTAGTCATATATTGATTGGCCAGCCCACACTAACTTCTGTTTTATCTTTGCTACCCTGTAAAAAAAATTCCTGGTTATGCCACTGCCTGCTGACAGAATCCTCCACCTTCATTTCCCCATATGAAGATTTTGTAGTTTATTACAATAAAAATTTTCAGTGGCATTTTCTGTTTGTCTGTCAGCATGTAATTAACAGTTTTAAAGAAAATGAAATAAAACCTTTTTTTTTCTTCTTTTTTTTTTTTTAGAAAATTTGCTTACAGAACACCAACCCCTAACCTCCAGCGCCTGACTTCTGATCCCTTGTGCTGTAATTTGAACATATATACATGTCTCAATTGTAAGTAATAGAAAGAATACACATAACAGGTAATAAATCTTTTTAGTAATGAGCTTTCAAGTAAAGCTGTGCCATATCTGGGCTATCAGGTGCCTGAATGACTACATATCCAAACACTGTAGATTATTATCTGTGATGGGATGCATTCACCAGGGTGGGCTAGGTGGGTGGTTTGAACACACACAGCCTCCTGATAGCCTTGAATGGACTGCTGTTGTGCTTCAGATAAGGCTCAAGTGAACATGGAGAACAGATTAGGGAGAAACAGGTGGCTTTTGGCAAAACAAGCCAGGTGCCAATGCCAATTAATTTGTTTTGAGTTATAAAAAAAATCTTAGCATTGATTTCATTTTAATTAATGTAGCCACAGAGCACAACTGAGGGTCCTGAACTATTACATAGATCCCCCCATAAAATTTTCCTTGGTTAGTTCCACTGAAGAAAAAAGAAAATGACTAAAAGGGTCAGTAAATTGAATTTATATTCAAATGAAATTAACAACACATGACATCACTCTGTGAGGTTATTAATCGAACAAAAATTAAACGACTATGCAGAAGCAGTGTTTCTTCTGCACCCCGCAGTAATGCTTCCAATTTTTTATGTAAAGCACCTTGAATTACATGAAAGTACATGAAACGTGCTATACAAATGAACTTACCTTGCCTTGCCTTGTGAAAAACTATCATAAGAGGAAGCAATCGATACAGCCCATCAGTCTTGGAGCTGTTACAAAAAATAATTTCAGCTATTTGAAGTTTATAATTCAACAGTGAAAAAAGATTATACTCAAGTGGAAAACTTTGAAGACTGTTGCCACTCTTCCCAGAATGCTCAAATTTCTCTGAGCACAATGCTCAGAGAAAACTACAAAAAACAAACATCTGAGGATCTGCAGCATGTTAAATGTCAAGATTCATCTAAAAAATCTTCTCTCTAAAATGAACATGGCAGGATGGATTAGATTTGCTTATCCTCCTGGACAAACCTTGAGTTTTGGAACACATTAAAGTGAAAATATTTGGCCAAATTAATAACACCATGTAAGGTTAAAAAAAAAAAAAACAAACAAAAAAAGCTTATCAGCAAAAACACCTCATACTAACTGTCAAGCACGGTGGTGGTGGGATGATGATTTGGACTTGTTTCGTATTATATCGCTAAATGTGAGGCTATCTGTCTACAGCTACAGATTGACTGAAACTGGTCATGTAATAGGATGATGATCTCCAACACAGGAAATATACAGCAAATCTCAATAAATGTAGCAACATTATAAAGAAGAGGGGCTCAAAACCACTTTACAGTAATGTTAAGGACTGAAAAGACAGAAAAAACAAAACAAAAACAAAAACACTTAAAGTTAGTGTTGGTAAAGGTGGTTCAACAAGTTATTGACTCGTGTTCTTTGAGTGTTTTTACACTGCTTTAGTATTTTGGTTCTGTTTTTGTAAAATAAGACAATGACAATGAATAATAATGTATTATCTAGTGTGTTGTTGTTCATTTGAGGTTGATGTTAGATTCTGTAAGGGCCAGGCGAGTTTCAATTTACTCTTGATATGTAACACTTCACATCACATAATTAACACTTGGTTAATTATGTGATGTATCAAATGGGTCATCCTGCGGCCATCCTTTAGGGATACTGTGTATCTTTTGGCCACTAGGGGCGCAAAACCTGTAACTTCCCACAGGCCACAGGACACTGTAGCAAAATTAAGGTCTCCATCTGTGTTTTGGAATTGCGTTTGCAGACCACTTTGACCAGCTGATAGCAAAGTAATTCGGATTCAGGATTTTTTTTCAAAGGATTCTTCACCATTGAAGGACAGGGCCCTGGCAGAGGTATACGCCTCTGAATGCTTCTAGTTATGTACACATCCATTTTATCTCCCGGTTGTTAAGGAAACGTCACCATTAGTCCTTAGCTAATGAAACATCACAGCAGTACTGCTTCCTACTGAACTGCGTATGAAAACCATAAAACTAAACCAGGCCAGTTGCTAATCATTCTGTTACTTCTTTGATATTTCCATGAATTACAGAAAATGCATTTATTGCAAGCAAACCAGCCACCCCCTTGCACAAAATGTTTAAGGACTCACGTTAGCTTCGGTCTGTTGCTGATTAGCTTCAACTAGCCGCATTTAGACAGAGACGTGTACTGCAACATTCTGCAGCTCATCAGGCACTTACTGCTGTTGTTTTGAATCAACACTGGCTGAAAGATGTGGAAAAAGTACATCACATTTTGGTAGTTTGCACAACAGGTAAAGAGCTAACTTACCAGTCTAATAATAATGAGGCAAACAGAAAGTGGGTTTTGCATCCACACTGCTCTTTCATCAGACTCCAACGAGCGAAGTCTTTGCCAAAGTCTACTTGTGTCTTTCCTCTGCAGCAATCCCTTTCCTGCTTTTTCTTTCTGGCCTCCTCAGAAACCGTTTTCACCTTCTTACTCTGTTCAACCATGACAAACTTTAGATCATAGAGGAGGAAAAAGTAGCACAAAGTAGAGTCCTCTGTGTTTATAGAGGGGGAGCCTTAAAGCAAAGCGCTCCAGGTCACATGATCCCATGAGAGATGGATCCGCTCTTGCAAAGTTACAATGTCTGGTTTCTGAAGAGGGCAGCCCCCTCAGAGCACCGACATGCGTCAAACACTGTATTTTGACCCCAGAGATCATCCATCATTACTCACATAAGGCTAATATTTGGTTCAAAACATACGCGGTATCCCTTTAATTGCAATGTTTGAAAACTGACAGATCTTTTAATACTCATTGGTTAAACTTAAGTTGTTTATTTGTTTAACCTTATCTATGAAATGTCATAGATAAATGCCCCCCATAGACACACATACACACACACACATCAACCGGAAATATATTGATGGTCTAACATCTATTGTCATCAGTTATTCAGACTCTTCAGGGGAGATTACACGGACCGTTCCCTTCTCCGTGTGCGCCTCGTTTCTTCTCCTCTCTCTCTCTCTCTCTCTCTCTCTCTCTCTCTCTCTCTCTCTCTCTCTCTCTCTCTCTCTCTCTCTCTCTCTCTCTGTGTGCGAGCTGTGTGTGCGCGCGCGCGTGGTCAGCTCAGTGCTGCTGACTGTGTTGGACTCCGGAGCGTCACCCCGACCTGACGCACTCTTGTACCAGAGAGCAGCTGTCACCGTTACTTCATGCTCATTGGCCCAAGACCGAGAGAGGCAGAGGCAGAGCAAAGGCAAACAAGAGGGAGAGAGAAAGAGCTGGACCCCTGCGCTCTGCTCCATCGATCTGCAGAGGTGCCTCTATCGGACCACAGATTTCAGAGCTTTTTATCTTTTGGAATACCAAAGGTGGATTAGCCGTTTGGAACATGCAACTGGGAAATTTGGTACGGTAAGACTGTCACAGTTTTGTGGTTTAGTTCTTGTGTCGCTTTGTTTTAGCTCCCATTCGGATGGCCGAAGTGATTCCCAGCTCCCACCTCTCCTCCGAAAAAAAGAGATAGCACTGTTGCAGAATTGATATATCGACCTGACAGTGACAGATCTGCTCTTTGCCTCACATCAGCGCCAGCACTGATACTTGGAGGGTTTTGCCTCAAGAGAGTGGAAATTACATAACTCTTAGGAGGGATATAAATTATAGAGCAGCTATGGCTGCTGTTGGTCTGACTGACACTGCGCAAGATGCACGATGATGATGGATTGCCTGGAAAAGCTCAATGTCAACAGTGACGCAGGTTTGTTTATCTGGGGGAGGTAAATGTAAGCAAAAGCTGTAGGTTAATGGTTACGCCGTGGATTGCCCTTGTTTCCGTTCGTCACGGCGTGGATTTAATCTGCATCATGATCACAATAACTGAAGATTGGGAAGTCACCTGAGAAGTCTATTAATTCCCAATGATAGTCCTCTCCTTGTTTAAATCGTATAGCCTAATGTTGTGTTTGACAAAAATATTCAGTTTCACTTTTAAAAACAGAAAGTAAAGCTACTTTTTTAAATATATTTTTAAACTTTTATTCATTAGGCTAAACCTGTTTTTAGAGGGGCAACAACTGAATCATTAAAATTCATGGTCAATTGCTGAATGCCAAAAGCTTTTTTCTTTTCTTTTCTTGTCTCAATCATTTAAAGAACACATGGACAATTTTTCTAAGGAGCTGATGATGAAATATGCTACAGTAAACTACACATGGAAAACCCCTGACACCAATATTCTGTGGAAATGTGTCCCAGATGTATTTTCTAAAGAATATTAATGCAAAGCCAGGGAGCAAGCATCTGAGTAATATTGCCTAAAGCCAAATCTGTTATTGTAGGTCAGCATTGAATTGAACAATTATAGTCAATTGATGGATGGACATGAACTTGGCATATAATGCTGAGATGTCTATCAGCAGAGGGGAAGAAACGGCTGCCTAATTTGGCTGACTACTTTTAAACAAAGAAAGTCAAAATAACAGTTGTAAAAGTTAAGATATTTTTTGTCAAGCACGTGTCTAAATCAAATCAAATTTTATTTTATTTATAAAGCACTTTTCATGCAAAAGCAACACAAAGTGTTTTACATAATAAAAACATATGCATATTAAAAAAAAGTAATTAACACACAGTATATAACAGAAATTTAACAACACACTCCTCAGTATAGTCTTTTTCACTATTTTTAGTCTGCTAACATTGCTGTATGAATTAATGAATTCAGCATTGTTAGATGAATCTCTGTCAGTGCTAGGTGGAACTCACTGACCTAAAAGAGAGGTGGAACCAAAACCCACTCATCTTCAACTCTTCCACACTCACCTTTCATGATGGCCTGTTGACTCCTGACCCATTTGGTGAGACATGACCATGAACATGAACAAGTGAGGAAATCAGAAGTGAGGCAAAGGACAAAAAACATTCCCAGTCTGGACAGAAACTATCAAAGTGACCCCTTTTCCATTTAAGACTGGCATTTTCATAAACACAGCTTCAATTGATTGTTGTTAAATAAGATTTTGAAGTTCTCCTCGCTCCTGAGCTGCTGTTTGACATTGATCAGTGAACACTGGAAAAAAGACTAAAAAAATAATGTTGTCTTTGGTTTTGTGCAGGTAGTGTTTGTATTTTGCCTGTGGGGTACAGATGTCAGCAGAGCTTACGTGTTTCAAGCGAGCCGACCTATAGAGGGAGGAGACAACCCACCACCTCAAACTAAAGGTGAGGACAGATGTGTGTGTTTTTTTCCTTTTGTTGTGAATTTCTTTGGTCTAATTATCATGTGCTTTTATTACGTTTAGTATGATTTTTCATTGTTTAATACAAATTTTTTTTAAAAACATTTTGTTGTTTATTTTGGCATGACCTGGCCCGGAAGCCGCAACAAAGACAGAGACGAGAGTTTTCAACCAAATAAAACAGCAGAATTTATTAACAAATAAGAAGTACCCACAGATCGCAGGTGTGACAGTCAGTAGTATCAGCATGTCAGCAGATGGATGAGTGTTTAATAGTGTCATGCAGTGGTCAAAGTGCAGAACGCACAGAGCAAGCTGGCTCTGAACATGATTGGATGCTTACAGCAGGCCTTTGCAATGAAATATGTAACAAAACGCTGAAACTGAGCTTTTATCAAATTCTCTTAAAAGACCAGGGGAATAAAAAAAGATTTCTTTTATTCACAATGGCTTTATGTGCCATTGTTTGTTCTTTCATTTCATTCATTCATTTTCTGTACTGCTTAGTCCAATTCAGAGTTGCAGGGGGCTGGAGCTTATCCCAGCAATTAGGCAAGAGCGAAGGTACACCATGGTCAGGTCACCATTCTATCGCAGGGCCAACACAGAGAGACAAACAGCCATTCACACACACACTCACAGGGAGAATTTAGAGTGACCAATTAACTTAACATGCATGTGTTTGGACTGTGGAAGGAAGTACCCGGAGAGAACCCACGCATACACAGGGAGAACTCTGCACAGAAAGGCTGTTCGAACCCCTCCCCAGCTGAGGCTCGAACTGGTGACCTTCTTGCTGTGAGGGTGCGGTGCTTTCCACCACACCAGCGTGTTCATCCAGACTCTTTCCCATCACAGATAAAAATGTATGATTGGTTCATCACAGACCGGGCCAGTGGAAATGTTTGAATGAGAGGAAGCTAGATGGATTCTGTCTGAGTTCTCAGATTTGGTTGGTTCCCATGACATTGAAATGGCCCAAAGATGCAAAATAGATGGGGGAGAAGTTATTGTGGTAATTTTAACATTTAACAATCTAAAAAAGAGTTAATTAGCCTAATTTCAACACACATATACCAATTAGTTTTCAAAACTAGCAACACATGATGTGACTGTACAGTAAAAGAAGATGATTGTGCATTAACCTGATGTACCCCAATCGGAGCACGTTGAAAACACTTGGTCAAACTGTACCAAAGTGTGAACTCTCTGCCTGAACTGACTGGTACTAAAACATCTATAATTTAGTTTTGATTCACAGTATTAGTTAGCCTTTTTGAGGTAATGTCCACATATTTTACTCTGATTTGATGGAGGTTTAGAGCTACAGCTGCATCATTTCAAAAGAATATTTATCTCCATCCTCAAAATGTTAGTTTGTTTATAGGTGAGTCTGAAAATGTTTTTATTTGTGCTATGTGTCATCCTCATTTATTCTTCACCAGTAACACTTATACTGATATTTACACATCTTAACAAATCTCACTAATGTTCCTTTTACTATGACTCCAAAAGTATTCAAATATATCTAGTGGTTAGTAGGGGTGTTTATTGGCAAGAATCTGGCGATACAAAATGCATCAAAAATTTAATTGTAACTGTCACAGCATAGTAAACACTCAAACCTGTAACATGCTTGACATCAACTTACTGAATGAGAACAGAGGGATCTACATTTCACTACAGAAGAAATGAAAACACTTGCTCTTTATTTACAATATAAATAAGAAACTAAAGTCTGCCTTACCAGTAAAGATCTCAAATAGTTATCACTGTAGCATGAAACATACCACCACTTAAGTGCAATATAAAAAGTATGTAGCTTAATATGTACCAAATGTATGATCAATGGCCATACATATAAAGAATATATTAAAAAAAAAAGGTAAAGTATTTATCAAAAGAAAGTATGCTTGGTGCAAAATCAAAACAAAATACTTAACATCGATATAAATCTAGAAATTAAACGGCTCAGGGTTCTTTAAGTAAACATTAACAAAAAAATCCAAGTTAAGATGCAACACAAAAATGAACCACCACTGTTAATGTTTGCATGTATAGCAAATTGTTCATAAAAAACATTGATACTGTGGTTTTGAATATCAATACAATATCGTCACACAAAATATTGCAATATTTCAGTATATCGATATTTTCTTATACCCCTAGTGGTTAGAGAGATATACTCATTTCATTTTGGGTATGCAATTTTGAAGTTGAGGCTTTAAAAAATAGGCACAGGACTCAAGGGGTTAAGGGCAATTCAAGGTTTCCATGTCTGCTTACCTACTCATGAAGCCTCTATGAATCACACAGGTTTTCAAAGTGTCTCGGCTCCAACACACCTGACTCAAATTAATGAGTAATTGTTCAGACATGGATCATGTTGGATTCAGGTGTGTTGAAGCAAGAAACATTGAAATCCTGCACGACAGCGGCCCTTGGGGACTCATTTTGGAAACCACTGCTGACAACCCTAGCGCTTTGCAAGAGTTTATCAGGTGCCGATGCAGCTGACTGTAGCTGAAATATTTGTAATGACAACTATACACATGCCAGAAAAGAGACTAAGACATGGGACTCCACATTTTGTAATATTTCGTACCCTCTGGCACTGAAATATGTTGTTAAAAACAAAGTATTTTAACATCATCATAATATTCAAAGTTTATCACGCATAATGCACATTTTGCCAAACTTCATGTGCACTACAATTTCCGTCTCGATAATTTCGGAAAATGTTGCAACTCTACAGATATCATTTTAAAAATGATAGTTTTCTGACATTCAGCTGGTCAGCCTAAAAGTCATTGATTCAGTGCCACATGGTGCTGCGTTTGCTTTCAGTTTACAGTTGGAAGACAACAAGGGAAATGAGGCGAGTCTTTACAGCTTTCCAAGATAACATTCGGAACAAAGACAACAGCGTAAAAAGCCGTAGCTGGGTGCTCTCCAAAGCCTATGATTCATTTGATATCTTTGTTGACTTTGTTGAACTCACATGTCCCCTTGACCCCTTGTCCACAGACAGATAGTTGTGGACAAGGGGTCCACAACCATCTGTTGTACTATTCTTCTGTCCTGCTGGGTTTAAATATACCACACTGGAGCAGTTACTGAAGTAAGGCATATGCAACTTCCAGCCAAGGGACATGGCACATGTAAGACTCCAATGCTGTCACTCATGAATTAAATCCCCACGCTAGCCAAACACCTACTTTCTATTAGCTATTGTTTGTTAACTATAACACTGTTTTCTGCCATTAAAACCTTAAAAATCTGAACAAAGTTCAAACAAAGCAAAATTGAAAGACAATTGCCACACAAATTGTCAACGTAGACTTGAATTTAACATTCCTATAAGTCACACAATGAAAAGATCCTCAGTGAAAGTCTCCACCCCCTTCAGCTTGCTGCAACATGTTTAACTTGAAAAGCTGATGACAGATGATGAAACACCTCCATAGGGATTGAAAGGCAGATGCTGTACAAACACCACAGACTTTGCTCCACTCTTGCCTTCCCACTTCTCCGATCTTCATATTGGTGTGCATTTCAAGTAATGTCTTCAACTCTTCTGATGTGCATGGATTCAAATTAAGATAAAAGCCAGATGTCATACTTATCCCACTGTAATGAGCAGAGATTGAAGCCACTTTGGCTAGGGTCTATCATCACTACAACGCCATTATCATGCAAGGTGAACAAAATGGAACAAAAGTTAATGTTTTGTTTCAACATTAGAAAAACAAAGACATTCTCAGATTTTTTAAATATAACCTCAATGTAACCAATGACTATGTTAATTTATTTAACCATTGATTAATTGAACCAATCTCTATTCAGAAAAGTTAATTTATGAGGCAAGGTTCAGTAGAATTTCACAGACACCCGTTTTTGTGACGTGCCCTGTTTTACACTGCTAACGCCTGATGAGTTAGTATCCAAATTCAACAAAATTGTAAAACCAATTAATCTTTGTTACTTATTTCATTGTTTGCTGGTCTGCTTCATTCACAAAACTGGGTTTTTCCTTCATGTTGATATTAATGGCTTTGAATGGAATGAAAAAATTATTTTTAACATGGAATATTTCAGAAAGCATAAATAAGCCATTTCAATTAGTTATTTAAGCCAGTCTTCCAAACAAATGAGAAAGATTAGTTTTACCATGAATGATTTTATCATGCACTCATAAACAAAGTGGGTGTTTGTTACATTATTCTATGTCAAATATATAGCTTCTATTTAAGTCATGTTTTATTGTTGAACTGTTTTAAATCATGTTTTAGGATAACATGGGGGTCCACTCAATGAAAATGTTTTGTTTTACATGTTGTTCACACTAAATAGGTCAAGGCTGTAGAGTATTTCAAACCTTTTTTTTTTACTCTAAAGGGAAAGCATGAGATTTCATATCAGAAATACAACTTTGAAATGTTTGCAGCAGTTGTGTCTCACTTTTGCCCTTTGCTCCCTCCAGTTGACTCAGAGTGGGTCAGCACAGCAGGCTCCTGTAAGGGGAGGTGCTTTGAGCTGGAGGTGGCCGATCCTCCGGGATGCAGATGTGACAATCTGTGTAAAACCTACTACAGCTGCTGCTCTGACTTTGATGAGCACTGTCTGAAAACAGGTCAGTTTTGCACACTATCACTTCTCATGATCTTTTCTTTATTCTCTTTAAAAAAAAAAAGCCTATGAGTACGGATTTGATTGTTTTTCTTCTTAGTATCTATAAATCCTACAAAAACAAACAAACCAACAGTTCTTTTCGCAGTTCTCACTGACTTCCCTATCCTGTCTGTGACTGTCATTCAAATGCTATTATATCTTACTTTCTGTGCGCTGTGAACAAATAAGAAATACTGGAAAATGGTCTAAGTTATTGTAATCTGCAGAGAAAAAAGATATGTGCATGTAGGAAGTATCACTTTTATGCACATTTCTATTTATGAACGATATGTAGCTGAGAGTCATAATTCTGACCTCTTCTATTAGCCAACCTTGTACGTGTGAATTAAATCAGAACCTTAAGCAGCAATTATAGTAGAGTGTGCAATTATCTTTACAGTGTCTTTGCTAGTGTCAAGCAGGCCACCCAGTAAGTAAATGAAGTACCCGGATAGCAGCCTATTACTGTGCCTATTGCATAATTGCTACAAGATATAGCTGTTGTCATCTGATTCTAATTTAGACCTTGGCTGGAGGAGGCAAAAGTAACCACAGCTCATCTTGAAAACATTTAGACAGCAAAAGTTGGACATTTTCCAAAACCAAGATAATGATGTGTATATATATTTTTCCATGTTGACTAATCATGGTGTTTTAAGATTGTTACAACCAATAACGCAGTAAGATTTCTGCAATGAAGTGCCTTACTCTTGGGTTTCAGAGGGAGGCTTCGAGTGCACGCAGGATCGCTGTGGGGAGGAGAGGAATGACAACCATGCCTGCCACTGCTCAGAGGACTGTCTGGAGAAAGGAGACTGCTGCTCCAACTACAGGTCCACATGCAAAGGTATTTGTCTTTAGATTTTCACAACAAACAGAGTATAGAAGAAGAGTTGAAGTCAGATTTAATGTGGGCAATGACTGCAGCTTGTCATTTCTTTTTGAGGTGAGACTTCATGGCTGCGTGAAGACTGTGAAGACATCAAGACTGCTGAATGCCCTGCAGGGTACGACTGCCAATAAAATCATACGCTGAATTTCTGTCATTAAGTAGATAATTGTACAAACCATGTTGTCTTCTAGCTTATTAAAGTAGAATAATGATCATAAACAATAGCAAGTATTTTTCAGCCAAGAGGATACCTCAGACAAATTTAACAGACACACGTTTTAGACTCAGACAAAATCAATAAGAGTACAGTAATGTTCATGTGCACTCCAGAGTGTGTACACTATGACATAACTATTACAGAGTTGAAGGACTTGTAAGAAGCACACACAAAAAGAAAAAGATCATGACTGCATTAGCAGAGGTTAAGAGTACTTTGTCAGGTGTCACCTCAAAGACATTAGAGCCTACTGTATGCTTCCTATAGCAAAAGCTATATATATAAAAGCATCTTCAATTACAACACAATTGTTATAATTCTTCTTTTTTTTTACCATTTCATGATAAATATTAGCTCCTCTTTAATTTGGTGGTAGCAGCACGTCTCAGAGAAGGGGAGACAAGACAGTTTTCCACTGTGTAGCATCAACATCTGGTAAATGAGGGGAGCCAGGTGTTGGACATTTGGGAGAGGAACATTGTCTCATTCTTGTCTGATATAGGACTTTAGTTGCTCAACAGTCCTAGATCTTGTTTGGCAGAACTTGTACCATGATGCAATATTTTTTTTTCAACTGGCAAAACATCTGGACTGCAAGTCGGTTAGTCCAGCACTTGGACTCTTCGGTTATGAATCCATACTGTATTGACAGATTAAGTAAGTGGTTTGGCATTGTCTTATTGTGTCTGGATGGGAGTATGAAACCTTTGTGTACCTCTCAGCATTAATGGCACCTCTGCGCAGCATACATGATATCCAAAAAGAATTTCATTATTTAAATCACAGAGCATTTTTCTGCTTTCCTTCAGTTAATTTTGAAATGGATGTTGGTCCAGAGAAGACAGAAATATTTCTGGATCATATTCACATATGGCTTTGTCTTCACATGATAGAGATTTAACCTGCATTTGTTGATGGCAGGGTGAGATGGATTCACAGCCAATAGTTCCTGGAAGTAGTCCCGAGGCCATGCAGTGATTTGACAGAATCATGTCTGTTTTTAATGCAGTCATCTGAGGGCTTGAAGATCACAGGCATCCATTAGTGATTGCTGGTCGGGAACCTTGTGTCCAGACATGGGTCTTGTGATCTTTTGACAATATTTAGTTTGGTAGATATCAACTTTTTTTGCAATTTACATTGAGAAAAGCTTTTTTGACTTTTTTCCCCCCATGATTTGTAGACACATCTTTTGCAGATTGCCAACACTCTGCCTCTTTAAGATGCTCGTTATAGATCCAAACATGTTATTGACCTGTTGCCAATTAACCTTATTAGCTGTGACATGTTCTTCTTTCTCTTTTTTTACTATCACTTGATCTTTTTGTAGCCTCAACCCAAATGTTTGAGATTTTCCATGAGTTAATGAAATAGTGAAATATCTTACATTTGATATGTTTTGTAACATAAAAAAGGACTGGATTACTGGTAAACGGACTTATGTGTTGAATTATACCCATTTACTGGTAAACTGACTTATGTGTGTACTAATGCAGAGGGCCTCTTAATTCCCTTTTTTAAGATCACATTCTATTGATAGACTTTCCAGAAGATACAACCTATCTTCATGTGGTTATCAGGAAATTGGTCGCATTCACAAACACACTTGCTCACCTTATCCAGTGTGACAATGTTCTAGCTTTTCCTGCAACAGAAACAGGTTTAAAAGACTCCCACACAGTTATCGATTTGATCCGAGTCAAAATTGGCCAGTTTTGTGAAAGATGACAAATTTTATGAGGCATTTAAGAGGCTACATATGTCTAACTTTTGGTTTTGGATGTTTGTTTAAACCAAAGTTGCTGCTGCTCATAGGGGTTTCCTCAGGTTGTGTATTATTAAAGTATCACTAAAGTGTGGATGATTCCAGTTTTTTAAAAGAAAGGTAGCCACAATGTAAAGCCAAACTCAAACGAGCAGTCCTCAAACCAGTGGGTGATGTCATGTTTGCTACATCCAACTTTTATAAAAGTATAGTGCTTGGTCTCGTCCCCATTCATTTGTCAACCGTTCTCCTCTAATGTTCTCAACATGAGTATTTTACTCCCCCATTCATCTACTTGAGACATTTATTTGTGTCATTTTTTGCTCCCCAGTTTCATCCGTCCTCCTCTCATCATGCTGTCTGTTGATGGGTTCAGAGCCTCCTACCTGAAGAAGAGCAAAACTGTCATTCCCAACATTCACAAACTCAGTATGCTGTTTTTCCTTCTTATTCCTTGTGATTGTAGAGTGGCTGATTCTGTGAGAGAAGACCTTGTCCATTTTTTATGTTTGGAAATGATCAGTCTAAATGCATGTGTCTAGTGACTGATTAAAAGATTACATTTGCCTCCTTTCAGGAAATTGTGGTACATCAGCACCATACATGCGACCAGTATACCCATCAAAGACCTTTCCAAATTTATACAGCTTAGCCACAGTAAGTAAACCCTCATAATGTAGAATAACAGGTTCGTGTATTTGTTTGGGGAGTCTAGAAGTTACAGTAAAGCTAGCCTGTTAATGAGTACTCCTATGTTTAAAGCTAAGTAAACAGAAATGTTTGCTAAAAGCCCTGTTCAGTTTGCCCTTGTTTGTTCTTGTTGTGAAACTGCAGCTGAACTGATTCTTTATTGATCTTTCAGTAAGTTTTAATGGTATATCTTTGTGTAATCATGAGTTCGATATTATGATTACAACTGATTAATTTCTTGACAGGGTCTTTACCCAGAGTCCCATGGAATTGTGGGAAACACCATGCATGACCCAGTGTTCAATGCCACCTTCAGCCTGCGGACAAGAGAGAAACTGAACCACCGCTGGTGGGGTGGACAGCCGGTTTGTATTCTCCAGATTCCAACTTGTTATTTATCAAATGGAAAATACAAATTAGCCATTAGAAACTAGATTTCTGATCACTGTCTTTCTTCTGTTCCGCAGATCTGGATCACAGCAGAGAAACAGGGAGTGAAAGCAGCCACTTTCTTCTGGCCTTGGTACTTAAGTTAGTACTGGAATATTTTTCAGTAGCTTTAGACATTTGACTGTATTTAGGCCAAAGAGGTCACAGTGGTAAATTTTTTTCTGAACCACAATACTTATGTGACCTTTTCTGGGCTAATTCAATCAGAAATTACTCCTAGAACAGTGGTGGAGGACTTTGGCCCTCATCCTGCAAGTTTTCCAGACACTCCTGCTACAAAACGCCTGGTTTAAATTAATGAGCCACTGTGATAGGCTGTTGGATCCGTTTTATCTGAATCAGGTGTGTCGGAGCAGGGATGCATGGAACATTTGTAGGAATGTGACCCTCGAGGAGCAGGGTTCCCCAGCTGTCCTATGCTGGATTTATGGGTTATTGTGCAGAACTTGACAACAAGCTCTTGGATCCATTTAATTTGAATCAGGTGTGTTGGAGCAGGAGTGCATCTAAACCTTGCTGGACAGTGGCCCTCGGGGACTACAGAGATGAATAGCCCTACAGTATGCTATAACAACAAGAAAATTATCTAGAGTGAACTTTGTTGTAATAGGACGGTGAAATTGCATACATGGGAAATTTGAATTGTGAGCCTTAGAAAAACAAAGTTAAAAGAACTATTTTGCTCCATATTTTCCCTAAATAGTTTCCAAAACATTACTGTAAATGGAAATGTAGTAGATCTGATAATAAACAAATGAAAACACTTACCAAAACTGGGTAGAACTTACACAAATACAAAGCTCAAAGTCTTCGGACACATTCACCATCCTGACAGATTCTTTTCAGGAAACATATGCACTTGCATGATGTAATGATCACAAGGGCAGGGAAAGACTGACCAACAAAGACCCAAAACACATGCAACAGAGGACAATACCCATTAACACCCAGTCACAGCAGAGACCACTGAAGATTTCAGATTTGCAACAAACAGCCTCATTTAACTGATTCAAAGAAAAGAAGGCAACTTATAATTGCCAAATGTGACAGTGGTGTAATTTTCAATTTCAATTCAATTTCAATTATATATTTTCTTACATCTATCTATCTATCTATCTATCTATCTATCTATCTATCTATCTATCTATCTATCTATCTATCTATCTATCTA
>JBBBVU010000018.1:22984575-22998388 GCA_037177055.1 Atherinosoma microstoma
ATCCATCCATCCATCCATCCATCCATCCATCCATCCATCCATCCATCCATCCATCCATCCATCCATCTTCTGCTGCTCACGGGGGCAGCCACTTAAGACTCAAGCTACTAAATTATATAGTCCATTGCATTCTCAAAAATGTAAATTTGTCTTTGGTTCTGATATAAAGACAAATTTAGAACACAGCTTAGAGCAAGATAAAAAGAAAAGATTTGGAAAAACAGAGAATAACTATAATAAATAAAAACACTGAACATCCCACTGAACTGAATAGCAGTGAAGCAGAAATATAAAGCAGAGAAGCCAAGACCCAAGCCACTCCTTCTAGTTCTTCTGGGAGAATCTCAAAACAATCCCTAGCCAGCCAACAAGCATATTGTGTTCTGGGGCCTCCTCCTGGTGGGACATACCTGTAACACCTCACCGGGGAGGTGTCCAGGAGGCATCCTAGCCATATCCTCAAACCATCTCATCTGGCTCCTTTTGATGCAGAGGACTAGCGTCTCAGAACCCCTCCCAGATGGCTGAGCTTCTCACCCTATCTCTAAGAAGTCCAGAGCCTTGTCTTTCTGCTCAGCTCCTTTTTCACCACAACAGACCGATTCAGAGCCCACTGATCTGCACACTGGTCCACTTGTTCATCTCCCACTCCATTCTTTCCACCCCCATGAACAAAAATCAAAAATACTTGAACTCCTCCACTTGGTGCAAAATCTCATTCCCATCTACTTGAGAACCATGGTCTTGAATTCAGAAGTGCCGATCCTCATTCCAGTCGCTTCCCAATTAGCCGTGAACTTCTCCAATGAGAGCTGAAGATCACGGCCTGATGAAGCAAAAACGACCACAGTCACTGCATGCAGGAGTCTTAAAGTTATTATGTCATGAATTTGCCCCAATTTTTCACTTATGTTTCTTGTTCTTAGTTGGACAACCCTCTGAGGGAGATTGATAACATCATCGGACAGCTGATGAATGGACTGAAGCAGATGAACCTGCACCGATGTGTCAATGTCATTATTGTAGGAGACCACGGTACTGTATGATCCCTGATATCTTCAGAGTTTGTTTGATTCAATTAAACTTTTTTTTTCAACAGTGATGGTGCAACAAGGCAGGATCTGATTGGACAAAACCAAAAAAAGGACAAAGAGAAAATTGTGTCATTTTAATAACCTAACGATATTTCAAAATCTAGATTTAATTACTTTTCCACTATTATATTTCATCCAAATTTAATGTGATGTGACACATACAATTTTGGTTAGATAGGACGTTTAATTTATGAGCCTCCCAAGATTTTGGCCTCCATCCCAACATCAATAAGCTGGATGGAAATAATTTGTTGGCGCTCTAAAGAATGAAAAGCAGAATTTAATAAGGAAACATGGAAAACATGGCTGTATATTTTTCAACAGGTATGGAAGAGACCCACTGTGACAGGACAGAGTTTCTCAGCAGTTATCCTCTCAACATAGACGAGATCAGCCTGATTCCTGGCTCACTGGGCAGAATACGTCCGCGCGACCCAAAATCCACCACATGTAAGATGAGACTGAATGGTTTTAACCGTTGACTGCGTCAGAGACATTTAGAATATAAAACAAGCTCCACATTTCTCAATTTCCTTTTTTTAGATGACCCACAAGTTGTGGTTGCAAACCTGACTGTAAGTAACACAATATCAGAGAAAACAGGCATAAACCAAACTGTCCAGTGGTCCCTTCACTGATCTGTTTGTGGGGGAACCAGAGGGAAGGGGCAGGTCATTCAACTTTATATTTGCTGTTTCAGTGTAAAATGCCAACTCAGCACTTCAAGCCGTACCTAAAGCAGCATTTACCCAAGAGACTTCACTATGCCAACAACCGCAGGATCGAAGATATCCATCTGCTGATGGAGAGAAAGTGGCACATTGCCAGGTAACCTGAGACATACAGATTCAGATCTGGTACAAATGATGTTGAAATTTACATAAACCAGTCTAATTAATATTGACACAGTAGATGAAGAAATAAGTCCACCACAGAGTGTAACTCTTCTACTATTTGCCTTTTGTTGGATTTAAGAACCTAAACTTGCCCGAATCAGGATCTAAATCCACTTAATGTTCATGTTAGGTTGTGGTCAGGTCACAAAATGTTTTAGGACAACAGTTAAGATTTGGTCTTACTTTGGCTCCACAAATAAGAGGGTTAGGGTTCAGTCTCTGCATTTTTGTAACACAAGAAATGTTTCTCCTGATTCTGCTAAAACTGTACGGAAATTTGTTTTCTGGGAAATTGTGTTTCAGGAAAATGCCAGAAAAACTGAGGACTCGATGTGGTTTCTTTGGTGACCATGGCTTTGACAACAAAATAACCAGCATGAGGGTACTGTATCATTAGGTGTCCTACTATGTCCTGTTTGATATGTTGAGTTTTCAAGGATTTAAAAAAAATCTTCTCTAATGATGCTTAATCATTCATCCATGAGGGCAAAGGCTGAGGTGGAGTTTGAGTTGAGTTTGAAGTTTTATTTTCGAATATGAATATGAAAAAATATAAAAGAAAGAAAAAGAACACATAAAAGAAAAAACAAGAAAAATAACATACGATTTAACATAATACATACAAATACATATTAAAATCACCCATACATATACATATTCGAAACAAGGAGTGAGAAGAAGTAGAACTTATAAGCTCCCACTCCCTCTCCATGACCAATAAAAAAAAATAAAAAATAAGGTTCCTGGTTCACATGTCTAGATGATAATGCCTGAAAAATTTTTATATTTTAAATGTACTTCTATACACATATACACATACATACATTTATATATATATGTAAATATATGTATGTATATATATATACTGTATATATTTACACACGCATTCTCTACAATCCTACACATACCTGTTACACACATATACCCACGCACCAATACATACCTATATGCATACATTTAGCTGCATTCATATCCATGTACTGTTGTATAAACTCACACACATACACATATACACCTATACCTATAGAAAACAAAGACCTTCCCTACAGTGCTTACAACCACACACATACAAAAAAGAAAAAAAGTGAAAGTAGCCAGTGTAAATGAAAGAAAACAAACAATATCCTCATAACACTTAGTGCAGCCTAGCACCTCCCTCGTCTCTGGAGGTGGAGCTGCATAATCACAAAAAACTACCAAAAAGAATTTTCTGAAACATGAAGTTTATATATAATATGAGCATAGCTTTGAAACTGATCAGATTTATAAATGATCAAATCTAATGAAAATAGTTTGTTTGAAATAAAATTACTCTCAGTGTGTTTGAGCTCTGTATTTCTGCATCTGTGCATAATTCCTCTCTTTTTGCCTGCAGACTATCTTCATGGGCCATGGGCCAAGCTTCAAATTTCAGAAAAGTGTGCCAGAGTTTGAGAATATAGAGTTATACAACATCATGTGTGGTGAGAATTCTCTTGTTTTCTTAAATAATGAGAAACAGTGCAGCACTTATGAGTTTAGAAAAATATTAAACATTTAAGATTGTCTTTCTCATAAGTTCTGTTGAGTTAAAGGAAGTAGGAATTACTAATGAAGTCTCAGCGGTGTCGGAGCCTTGCGACAAGCCTTCCTCTGTCTGCTGTTTGTTCTCACATCAGACTTGTTGGGGTTAAAGCCGGCACCAAACAATGGGACATACGGCAGCCTGAATGACATGCTGAAAGACCCACCGTTCCATCCCACCATGCCGGAGGAAGTCACGCCTCCGTCACCGGCATCTGACTCCGATAACACAGTGACCCATGATCTGGGCTGCAGCTGTGATGATGAGGTCAGAGCAGAGAGCAGTGATACCATAAAGACATAATTTCTAAAATCACAAAGATTTCTGACCTTTTATTTGCACTTTTTCCTGTTTCAGAATAAGGTGGAGGAGATCATTGAAGCTTTTAGTCCTGCACCCGATGGAGTTTACAATTACAGTAAGTTTGGGGGGGGGGGGGAAATGAGCAACAAATGAGTCAAGCATGTGCCCCCCCCAAAGTAGTCAAAAAATCACCTGCAATTTTCTCTTGATTGTATTCACTCTTGTTGTGGATGATTGCACTCTTTCAAAGTAATAAGGAAATGATGTGCAGTGCAATGATTTTTTTTGCTTCTTCTCACACATATTAACATCTGTTATGGGTTACCATGCCACAAAGAACGTTCCATACACGGTGGGCCAAAATGTAAAACTTGGACAAAGTTGCGGGCCAACATTCAAATTTGTTAGAAAATCTTCCTCTAGATAAAGCAGTGAACCTTTTTGGACACAAACAAATTGTGCTTAAACATTGAATGGAACAAGCAAAGCGTAATACTAGAGAATATATAACTTAATAATGGACACATGCCAAATCAAATCTCTAATAAAAAACGCATTAATGGCATTCATTTCTTAAATGAAATTGAAATAAAAATCATATGCCTCTCTTTTTTGCAACCCTCTGATTTAAATTTCAACAATAACCTTTTTCCACAGGCTAATAAATTTAAAAATAAAATAATAATAAACCAGTTAACAAATAATAGTATCTTTCAATGAATGTGCATCCATTCAAGCTCAGGCTTTGGAGTAGCAAGAAAACGTCAGTTAGATCAGTTTGCTCCACACTGATCTACTCTGATGTGTCCAAGACAGATGCATGCATTTCTTCTTGGATGCTAGCATTAATATCTGGGCTGAGGCTCTGAGCTGAGAAAATCCTCAGGATTGAGCAAAGGTGTTCATCAGTCAGACGTCTCCTGTGAGATGTTATGATTACTGTACCAGTACTGTACCAGTAGAGCATTCTGGGATTTTGAGTATTAGCAGTACATGTGCTGTATAAGACCGGCGGGCCAGCTGTACTAGTTATGTGGTAATGCCTCGCAAGCCAAATATTATTACACTGGGGGCCAAATTTGGCCCACGGGCCAGAGTTTGACACCTATGGCCTAGAATAAGCCTTCAAATACAGTGAAGTTGAAAAGGAAATGGCACAACTGTATGAAAAGGGCAAACTGGAGGGCAAAAAGGAAGGAATTTAAAGATTTTCTTAACCATTAAGGTCATGAGAAGTGCGATTTTATTGGAAAACAAAGTGCATGAGCTTGGATTGCTGATTATTACACAAAAAGAATCAGAAATTCAGTATTATGCTTTTTGCTGAGACATGGAATCAGAAATAAAGTATGAATTCTAACACTTTTCTACCAGGTGTTCAAGGCAAGCCAAGTTTATTTGTATAGCTCATTTCATGTACAGGACAATTCAAGTTGCTTTACATACAAACATTAGAAACATTACAGCGGGGTGCAGAAAGCATTAAAAAGAATTAGAAACAAAAGTATGATCACAAAATAAATACAAAGATGAATAAAGAAAGAAAAAAAACCCTAAGAGAAAATATCAGTTGTTATCATAAAAGGGTGCAAATAGAAAAGTTTTTAACCCTGATTTAAAACTGCTGAGTCTCAGCAGACCTGCAGGTTACTGGGAGTTTGTTCCACATGTGAGGAGCATAAAAACTGAACGCTGCCTCTCTGTGTTTTGTTCTGACTCTGACAGCTCTGAATGCTCACCTTGCTGTTATATTATAAACATTTCTATCCTGATGGGAGACGACAGTGCCCCACCATAATTAGGACAATTTAGTGGACTGATTGGTGACAGAATGATGCTAAACACGAGTAAAACTAATTTTGTTTCTGAATTTTTTTCCTTGAAAAGTGTGTTGGTGTCTTTGTAGAAATATTTTCCAGAATGAAAATCAAGCTTACTTTAGCTTATTGTGTGTCTGTGTGTGTGTTTGCAGACAGCACTCATCTTCCATTTGGTCGACCAGCAGCGATGTTTGAAACTCAGTACAGTCTTCTTCATCATGTGGAGTTCATCAGTGGATACAGCAAAGAGCTGGCCATGCCACTATGGACAGCATACACCTTGCCGCGACAGGTATAGACTCACTCACACAGACAGCTAAACCTTGTTAAGAATCACATCATTTCCATTTCTTTATATAATTTGTAAATGAGACTAATCTACCAATTTATGCTCACTAACATAAAGATTTAAATATTTTTCTTTTGATTTAATCACAACTGCATCTGCAAATGAAATGGGTTGATATTAACTTATTTTCTAAGCGTCATTGTTTATTTAATCTCATGGATGATTAATCGGAAGTGGCCTAAAACATGCATGAAACAGAGAAATGTAGTTGCAGTAGTGACTGTTTGGAGGAGTTTGGAGTTTTACTGTTGGTGTCTGCACTATAGTTTAACTTAATATTGGATTGCTGTTCTTTAAAGGAAGTCAAAAAAGAACTGACGTTAGAGGTTTAGTATACTTTTCCAGGCTGGCACGAGATGATAGGTGTTCAATCCCAAGCTATATCACAAGGCCAAAATATTCAACTCTTTACAAACCTTACTGATGAAGTGCCTATCACTGTGTGTGTTCACGAGATCCTAAAATGGCATTAAAAGGAGAGACGGAACACACCAATTGATTAGCAAACTACAAAAACAACAAAAAAGAAAGTCTGAACTAGTTTAGAAGTAGAAGAACTGAGAGAGCACATACCTTTACCAAGCCTTAGGGTCAGTCACCAGAGAAAAACCCCAAAAGGCCAAACAGCCCACCCACCCAGTACACCCTATATTTTGAACCAAAATATCAACATGATTTGGGTCAAACAATGTTGGATAATAACTTCTATCATTATAGATAGATATCATCATTTATTTATTTTTGTTAATGATTCTGAGCATATCTGTTTTGTTAGAAGCTGTAATGGAAAAAAACATCCCCATCTCTCCATAGCAAACAATCTTTAAATAACATTCATGTATCCTGACGATGATCCCGACCACCCCCAAAATGTAATCACCCGTTCCTTTATTCCATTTCTGACATTTCCTGAAAATGGAATCAAAATCCGTCCATAGCTTTTTGATATACTGATAAGACATTACACTTGCTGTAATGCTTTCCCATTAATTAACAGTTGCTCAACCAGTGGGGATCTTGTAGGGTTAAGTGTTCCTAAAGCCAAATTTTCTTTTACAAACCATAACCTAAGTCAAGGGGGGGTACCTGTAAATGTAGATACAAGGGTTGAGTCATTCACACAGTTTTTTATGTCCAGCTCCTGACTCTCAGCCTTTCATTCATTTGAAATGGGTGTCAGGTTATGAAAAGTTAACGCAGGCCATGCTGACGACAGTGTCGCTGTTCCCTGTGAGTGACTGTTTGTTCGAGTCTGAGCAGAAACATGTGAACCGCACAGACCGTCTATGAACATGCATGCTTGCTGGAACATTTGGCAGGTTTACAAGACAGCCGCTCACGCATAAGACTTCTGTACTGTACATGATTGCTAGTAAAAACACATACAGGAATCACTGTGAACATTCATTTATTAAAACACTGTAATCAAGCTCTTTTTACTATTTAAATGTTCTAGGATTTAAGTTTGTAGATGTGTTAAAAAGCAGATATGAGGCAAAACAAATATATGACAGGTATTTAATGGGACAGACTGATTTATTTAAAGTTTTGTAAAAACTTAATTTAACCTTAACAAACTCAGTCTACCTTTATCTCTCTGTCTTGTTGTTTTCATCTTACAGGAGGACACTACTCCTGTCCCAGAAATATCACCCAGTGTTAAATGCATCCGAGTTGACCCCAGAGTTCCAGCTGATCACAGTCAGAGCTGCACCACCTACAACCAGAACAGCCACCTCACCCACGGCTTCCTCTTCCCTCCAGGTAAAGCTGCAGGCTGAGTTTTGTAAAGATGGATGATACACACTACAAACAAACAAGCTGATATACTTCATGCCAAAGCTTATTTGATATCTTTATATCGGCAGAGATGGCAACCTCTCCAGAGTCCAGATATGATGCTTCACTCATCACCAACACTGTTCCCATGTACCCCGCCTTCAAAAGTGAGTCCTTTCATCAAAATGCAACAGAGTGAAAAAAAATATTTTAGCTCTTTTAATCATAGCAGGACCTGAAATGTGAATGTTTCTCCTCACAAATGACATAGAAATACAGGAAATACCAGACTGGGGACAGCTTTAGGTTAGGACATTTCTTTTTCTTGCCCTGATAGGGAAATAGAGTCAGTAAAGTTGCTTAAAGAGTGACCTCGGAGGAAATGTGGGGATTTAGGACCCCTCGTGGTACAGCAAGCGGTAACCTTCAGCACATTTAAGTGATAAGACTGACATAAACAAATGTGGTGTTTTCTGCAAATAGTTTTATTTTATTCAGCTCTGATAGATTTATCTTCCTTTACATGAATGGCATTCAGCGGCGTCACATGAGACAAAGAACAGAAAAGTGGTGATGTCAGGTCTGAGCGAGGACAGCCTGATACCTATTGTTTATGTGGAAAGAGAGGACTTATCAGGACAAAACAGACTCTCTCTGAACCGCTGGCTCATGCAGAGACAGATAATGTATCATTGTTATTAGATGTGTGTGAAGGTCGGAACAATTTATTGGGTTTGTATCGCAGCTATAAAATGGATTTTATAGTTGAGGATTAAACAGAAAGAGCTGGGGCAAAAGCACTTGCGTGGATTCAAAACTGTTCGAGCTGCAGAAAGGGATATTTAATTTCACGAGTTTAGACTCAAAATACTTGAGAAATGCTGTTGACCTTTTGAAGGTTTTATTGTTTTTTGCAGTAAAATTTGATCAATGCAGTGGTGCAAGCCATGAAGACATTTAAATACAAATAAAAGGATTTAACAATTGATGCTAAAACTAACTGGAAGCCAATGAAGTGAAATTAAAATGAGAGGAATGTGCTCTCGTTTCCATCCACATCTTCAGATTTTTTTCTCTGCAGCTGCACTTATAGTACGATAATATAAGCAATCGTAATATTTGTGAAAATAGTTCTTTGAGTAGTGATCTGATTAATTGAAGCACATTTAAAAGTTAGATGTCTAAACAATAGGTTTATACATGATTCTTGTCGAGAGGAAGCATTTTTTAAAACCGATTAATAAGCTTATTCTTAATAAGGAGAGGTTTGAATTGCAAAACAAAAAGTGTGACAGCATGCTTCATCTTTTTATTGACGTGGTGTTGTCATTGACCAATTATCCGTTGGTAGCTATCTTCCTCATTTTTTGGTGACTTGTATTGGTCAGGTACAATTAATGCTGAACCTGTTCTTTATTTTGAACTGACAGAGCAAACATGAACCAGATTCAAAATTTTATCTTACGGATTTGTATGCCATGTCTTCTCAAAGTAGAAAAAAGAAAAAAAGATTTAGATGTCGGGAACAAAGATACAATGTTTCCATTTGCCTTTGATTACAGCCAGACTTCTCTATATACTCTTATACAATTATACACCGTAAAATAACCTACCTTAAATACACACACATTGAAGAACTAAAAAAACTGTTTGCCCATTTGAATTAAAGAACAGTAGTTAAAAAGTTTATTGCACTCACATGGTTCTGCTATCTATGTTTCTGTGACTGCAGTATGTCCACTGCTCTGGGGGAAAAGCTGTTCTGCAGTCTGTTCAGTAATAAATCAGTCGGCTCTCTTTTGTGCACCAGAAGAAGCTGATCAGCAACTTCTGTTGGAAGCTTGTTACAATTCAGTGTCCTCAAGCAGAAGAGTCTTGATGCCATGTACGCTGGGAATTGGATCACCGACACTGATCAAACTTATTCAAAAATTAAAAGAAATATTTGTGTTAAAAAGCTCATATTTGTGAATACATACAGGAATATGGAGTTACCTGCAAGGAACACTGCTGAGACGTTATGCCGAGGAAAACAATGGTATCAATGTTCTTGCCGGACCCATCTTTGATAACAACTACGACGGCCTTCGAGACACCACAGAAACGATTAAGGAGTAAGTTCCCCGCAGAACCATGTGAAGATAGAGTAATATTTGGATGATTATAAACCCTGCGTTTGAAATGTTGTGCCCCAGTAAACCTGATGTGGTCATGATGAGAGTTATACCATGATTGAAAAGTAAACAACTGTATTCTCCCTTTGTAACACACTGGTTGTGTATATTCAGAAACTTTATCTAAGTAAAAGTACAAATGAAACATTAGAAAACTGACATTTAATGCTTCTTAAAGATTATGTGTGTGATAGATTAAAAAAAATGTTTGCTAATGTTATTGTTTCTTTATAATGAAATATGTTAAGGCTACAGATGGAAATAAGCTCCGGAGCTAACATTTATAGTTTATCTACAGAAAAGTCGATGATAAAGTATGACTTCATGAAAAAACTGTGACTTTCCATTTGGGTGTCTTTAACCTGGACTTTTCGTGTCCAGGTTCGCAGTTAACGGCCCACCTGTACCTACCCACTTCTACACCATTGTGACAAGCTGTCAGGAGCTGAACCAGACGGTGGAGGACTGTGATGGAGAGATTAGGGTCTTTTCTTTCCTTCTTCCAAACAAGCCAGACAACAGTGAAGCCTGCAATGTGAGTACAAAGCAACTCCAGCAGGGGGCAGCGTTGTCACAGCTTTCAGCTTGAGATTTCCAGGACAAATAAAAACATTGAAAAGGAGCAAAGGGATTGTAGAAGCACATCAAAGGTAGAGTAATATGTAAACAACAGATGTAGTTTAATATATGTGCTTTTCATATATTTTCTGCCTATAATGAACTCTGTTTCTGATCCTTATAGTTTACATATATTTACAGGATAGTCCAATCAAGTTCATGCTGTCTATCTCAAAATCTAAAACTCTTAGTTTTCCTTTTATCAGACAGATAAGATAAGTTTTCGTTACCTTGACATCTTTCTTTTATGTATGTTTTATTGCATGATAAGCAGGGTATTTCGTATATGACGTTTTTATTTTCATTGGGCACCTGGTCTTTCAGATGTACCAACAATCGTCTTAATGTGGTGTGGGGTTTTACTGGGGTATTTATGTGGTGTTTTCTCATTGACCTTTGTATACGTTCCCTAATCCCTCTGATGTAAGGAAGTACGACCGTACCTATCTGTTGAGTTTTCAGTGTATTCTTCTTTGTGGTTCCTCCTACCTGCTGTTGCTGCGATTCTTTAAGTCTGACTAGTTTCCTTCATTTGTCTATGGCCCATCGGGGATATTGGCAGTTCGTCAGTGCGTCCTTAATGTGTTGCTTCTCCTCCTCTTTGTTTATGGTGGCCCGGTCATATAGCGTCCTAACTACTGACAGTTTGTGTGGTGGGAAATATTCTGCTTATCATTCAATAAAATATACATAGGAGAAACAGGTAGAGCATTCGGCACAAGGAAGAACGAGCACAAAAAAGAATGCAAAAGAGAGACAAAAGCAAGACACACACGAGCAACAAAACAAAAAGCAGAGAAACAGGACCTCCACTCAGCAATAACAGATCACTGCAAAAGAGAAAATCATATCATGAACTGGACAGAAGCCAAGGTCATTCGTGCTGAGAGCAACAAATACCACCGTTGGATCAGCAAAGCCATGGAGATCAGGAAGCGGGCCCCAAGGACGATCATCTGGGACGAGGGAAACTACACCTTATCTCACACCTGGGATGTGATCCTAAGCAGGGTGCCAGACGTCTGGCAAGCCCGCAAAGAACAGCTGAATTTACAGCTGATAAGACATGTCACAGCATCATCACGTAACCCTTCTGAGGAAGACCACAGGCGTTAGTCGAAACATGTTAAGGTAACGAACACTTATCTTATCTGTCTGATAAAAGGAAAATAAGAGTTTTATATTTACAGGATAGTTGTGAAAAAATAAGGCTTGATCATTAAATTCTGATGCATTACAATTTAGAATAAACTGATTTGACAATTCAATAAAATAAAAATGTTTTTTTTTCTAGTGAGTTAGAAAGTTACATTTATTTATGTAGCCCCTTTCACATAGAATATAAAAGTAAATCTAACATATAGATTTATAACATCTTACATTACAGTCAACTCAGTTGAAGAAAATGTTGAGTTTAAACGATAATCCCATGTTGAAATCTGCTATGCCTCATAAAGATAATTGGTCTTTGTCACTGTTAAACTCTGTCCTGGTTAGTAACCCACCTCTGATGAAGAATGTGTCATTCCTCGGATGACAGAAAGGGAAACTTGTGACGTGAGCTCCATAAAAGCATGTTTTTGTTGCTATTTAAAAAGGTTTGAAGTCACAGGTTTTGTTTAAACAAGTTTGTCATAAATAATGATTCAACAGTTTCTGCTTTTTCAGAGAATTCCACATGATCATCAGTGTCATGTCATTCTTTATGACTGTAGCAGGAACTGACTGGGTGCCATGTGGACTCATAAACAGTTAAGCTACAGTAGACCATAAAAACTAAAGGCATATTTATGCTCCCTTATGTACGTAAAAAGGGATGTCCGTCACTGTCCACTTCCATGCGTCTTTTACATTGCCATGGTTGACCTCCTCTTGTGGGCAGTACTGAGTTTATAATAAACTTCAGACACCGGTTGGCGGTATAATGCACCGCTATAAAGTTGTTTCTAACCACCCAACACACACTGAACACTTGCATTAGCTTATTTCAAAAGCTTGAGCAATGTCTACAGTTTTTGTCCTTGTCTTCATTCTTCTTCTGCATTTTTTTCCTTCCTATTCCTCTTCTTCTTCTTTTTCTTCTCTGGTTTGTTTCTGCTCAGCACTGCCCCCGCAGTTTCCGGTGGTATTGCTCCATCTGCTGCGTCAAATATGATTAAAAGAAATTTAGGCCAACAGCTGCATCATTTTAAACGGCCAAATGTATCATATTTGATTCATAGTTTGAGACATTTTGCATCACTTTATGGTAAAAACTTTGCCCAAAACCCTGCAGTATACACTTTTCTCCCCAATTTTTCTTGGGGTGGGCTTTAAATGGTTAATATTCTTCCTTACGCACGCTAAATCCTCATTTAAATACTGCTGTTTGCACCAATTGCGTGAGCAATGTTAGTAGATCACCCGCAAATCATGGAAACACAACAGGCGCTAAATAATTACGGCGCAATTCATTTAGCGGTTGCTATTTGGAATCTTCGTAAATCAGGGCCCAAAAGTATTACAATGGATGTTGTTGTAGAGATGTACTCATTTCATCGTGAGTGTGCAATTTTCAAATGAAGGTAAAAAAATATATACTTTTGTACACAGGGCTCAAATGTCCCCAAAAAAGTGGACATCGTAATTCAAACGAACAAGCTTAACTGGATTCACATAAACTGTAGTGAACGTCTGCACACAAGAAGCTCAAGCTAAGACGTCAGCCATGGTTATCAAATTGATGATGCGGTTTCTGGACATTTTGCAGTTAAAATATTTGGAATAGCTGGTTGTTGTGGGAAGGAGCCTGATCATCAGCGCAACATCTACGCATGTAGTCTGCACAGAAAGGCCAAATAAAGGCCTCAGGATATTAGTTTAAAAGTTCAGTCTAATGAAGACTTACTGCGGTCTGACCGGATGAGCAACATCTCTGATTCACTGAAACACAATAGCCTGTGAATGATAATCAATTACAAACCCACACATGAAATATGACCACTGCTTTTTATGTCCATTAAATTCTTGTATGATTAGAATTAACCAGGTCATAGAACACAATTCTTAGAAAAATGCTTTCATTTCATTCACTGTTATCTTTAATGTTTTTCTTTTTTTTGGGGGGGGGGGGGGTGCACTTTCCCCAACCTCACTGGAAGTCAGGAGACCCCCGAGAAATCGGAAAAGCGTCGTGTGGGGGAAGAATTTTCTTCAAAGTTTCAACCTCAGTTGTCC
>JBBBVU010000018.1:23001732-23022694 GCA_037177055.1 Atherinosoma microstoma
GAACTCAGTAAATAAGCTCATCCTGGAGTCAAGCTTGCTGAGTCTTTTATGTTCGCTATCTGTCTACCAATACCAGTAACGTATCTGCCAGGACAGAATAGCTACAGTCCATTTACATGTAGCATAAGTTCAACGGGCTGTTTTTAGCATTTTACGTGCATGATTCCCTGTTTAACTAAAGCAGAAGAAAGGGCATTTGATTATAGGCTCTTAGAAATCTCTGTCCTGCCTGAAGACAATCTGTAGAATCAAATCCAGCTGCCCTTTGTGACCTAAGATTTTTTATGTAAGTACATCTTTTGTGGAAGTCTGTAAACTTCTGTCCATCTTGTGGCCGTAGTTCCTGCAATTGGTTTTACTACATCACCTAAACTGTGGTTCATCCGTAAGTTCACTCAGTCCAAATTCTTGCAAATTTAAAACATAAGTTATCTAAAAAAAACAACATACAATTAAATTTATTACTGTAATGTCCTCAGTTCAACATTTTTCATGTTTTTAAATTATATCCACTGTTTCTTCACTTTAAAATCAAGCTACTGATTGTAGAAGAAAGATGAATGATATAACGGCTGTCATAAAAGCTGCATAATTATAAGTAAGCCAATTTCACTTTGGTCTATAATTTTCTCTTGGCATGAATTTGCATCAAGTTTCAAATTTCAAATGTTTTTTGCAGGGAAAAGAGGTTTCATTTAATGTTTGAGAATGAGTTTTGTTTCATTCCAGCACTTTTTTGTTTAGTTTTTCTTTCTTTTAGTATATTTCATTTTCAGTATTATAACAGATCATCACAGTAGCTCAAATGAAAGTCTTCAGTCTATAATACTTATGGTTTCATTAGAGCTGCCGTTATGATCTTTAGCTTAACATATTTGTTAAGTTATTTCCTCTTTTTAGTCTGTAGATGTCCAGCCAGAACGATTGGTGTAAGTTGGGGCAAACAGGGCCAGTAATCCTCAAGAAAACACCCACAACTTTGAAACGTGGTTGTTTCGGAGAATATGTCCCCCTATTGAGCAGTTGTTGTGCATGCCTTAATGTTCGTATGAGCATAATGCACTGTGAAAGCAAACCAAACCAGATGAAAGTGCAAACATTTTCTGAGTTGCCCGCCCAGTCGAGCAGAGTCCCACTGACTATCCTGGCCCTAAAAGACCCTAAGAGGATCAAGCTAGAATGCTGCAGTGTGTATCAGGATGAAGTGGCTAGGTGGGAAAATGCCCTTCTGCCAAACTCTGTACAGAGGGGACAGAAAAAAAGTGGTGTGTGAAGGGTTGACAGTCTGTAATAAATCTTACTGCTCCATGATATACAGCGTACAACAAATTAAGAAATTGAGTAGAGTAATTCATGTAAATAATGTCCCCATAATAGAGGAGAGAAAAGAAAGTGGCAGCAACAAGCTGCCTTCTTCTTCTCTGAATGCCCGGAGATGGTGATTCCCTGAATGAGCTCAAGAATACCATGGATGTGGGCATGGCTCATTGGTTGGTGATCCAGAGATGTTTTCTTCTCAGAAATAGAAGCTTAAGCAGGATTTCACTGTTGAGTGTATAATGATCTGGATTAGTGATGTGTTGAGGCTTGTGTGAGAAATTCAGGAAGTATTTCAGCAGTGCTTTTTGAGGCTTATACCAGGTGACTGGCCCTAGAAGTGGTTTTCATTTTGCCACAAGCCTAATCTTTGGCATGCAATAGGGTGTTTTTGAAGACTGGAGAAATTCTTTGAAAAATGGATAAGACCAATAAACACTTTTGGAAAACTGTATTTCTTAATAAAATGAATGAATTCTTCCCTAAACATTGTATCGTATTGGATGCATTCATAAAACAAATACAGTTTATCATGTATGTAACATATCCAGCCGTATGACTGCAGATAGATAACATCAGCGGGTGGTTTCGCTTGCACACAAACCCTTGATAAATGAACCATTTTCATGTTGGATAGCATCTGTGCCTTCATCCTCCCATCACTTGCACTGACTGAATCAAAGACAGGAACTGATGAGAAACAGCTGTCCCTGAGGAACTTGCCAGAGGTATAGTAATAACCACACCAACCAAGAAAAACAAAAGGGGAAAGAACTGTCATGTTCGCATGACACATAAGCTTGTAGTTATCCTCATTATACACCCACAAATCAAATTAAGTTAATGAAAAAAAAGCTAATGCAGGAAAGGGAAACCCAAATCTTGCGAGTAAACAGTATCTTGACACTGTTTCTATTATTCAGACAAGTGTTTTAACATTACTTTCACTTGAGTCATAATGATATAAATATTTGGTCATACCATCTGCTCTTAAGGAAAGGCATCCCTGCAAAATTTTGCAACAGTTAAATGTTGTGGTTTACTTTGGATACTAAATGTTGACAAGAGGTGAAAGGGTGTGTATGGTGGGTCCTTAACTTTTACCCAGCATGCTTAAATATGTGTCTCAGGGAGCCAAGATTGAGTAATGACAGACTGTTAGGCTCAGGAATGGAGAGGTTGCACCCTTCACATCATACTTAGTTTCAGTCTCTACAGGCTTATTGACTGAAGTGATGTGTTTGCAGCACATTTTGTCTTCCGAATTGCAATCCTATCTTTTCTATTTTTTTCTCTATCCCTACAAAAAAACTATTGAAAACTAAACCTGTGGAAAGCACATTTTTTAGCTCTTGTATTCCACATACTATTACTTCAATGTCTCTCAAAGATTGAAAATCCCAACAAAAGTTTATGTTAGACCTCCATCCAGGACATCTTTTGGATTAAAGGTGAAATATCTTCAGAATCAAGTCTTGATGGGATAATTAAAATTCCCATAACTTGGATGACTGCAAGTCTACATAGCAGTATTAAGTCTGTAAAAACCTGCGGGAAGAATACAATTAAAAAGTAGTTTACTTATTAACAAGACATGACATGTTTTTCATGACTTTTTGTTGAAAAGATTTCACATTGTTTTTTGTATCGATGCAGCAGATCTGGCCACATCCTGGAGGTCAGATGATAGTCAGAAAAAAAAAATCTAAGGAATGTCAAACCTCAAAGTCAAACACACCAAGTTGTATGAGTTTTTTTGTACTCATCATGTGGTGCAGACTAGACGGTATCATGGGTGTAAGGTGTGGGGAAATGTGGGAAAATAAAAAATTCTTTCATCTTGAGAAACTTTTATTTTTTGCTCTTTAATCATCATCATGAATTAACAGTGGCTTCAGATGTTCACACCAGCTCAGATGAAAACTGATTACTGAGGTTTTAGAATGAAAGACTATAATAAACAATACATGTCATGGGAATTTGTTTCTTCATGTGAATACACTTGGAAAATGGGAAGTTGTGAAGTTATTGAATATTCTGCCTTTGTCAAACTCCAGTTTTGGGATTTAAGTAAATTTTTTTGCTTAGAATAAAATAATGTTTTACAATAAAAAAGTGTCAGATGTGCAATGTTTGGGACAGCCAAATAAACGTAGCACAAAAAGTAAGGACTTTTGAGTTTCATTGGTAATTTCTCCCCTGTAATAAACTGGTGTTGTATTATACATAATTGGAAAACCTGATTAGTCAGCTATAGCGTTAGGATTTGGTGTATTTCTGGCAGTACTATACACATGTTTAGGCTTGTTTATACCTTGTTGTAAAGGTGACTAATGAAGCTTTCTAATATAATACCAACCGTTAATAAGCTCTTGTTAAAGGGGAGAAATTATTGACCAAGCAAAAACTGCCTTACTTCTTATGCTTAATATTTTTTACTTTTTTCTTTTACACCTTTTCCGTATCCACTGGTCACATGGTCATTGATCTCAATTACAAAGATTAAATCTTACTAACAATCAAAAACTTAAAATAAATCAGTTTTCTTTTTTCATTCAATCTATTTCCTGTAACAATATTTTAATTTGATTTAATTTAACTTTTTTTTAATGTCATTTCAAACTTAAAAGAAACAGAAAAAAATAAAATAAAATTTATATATTTGTACATTTGTGAACTCCCATTCCAGATTTATGTCATTTATTTTCCCAATCTCTTGACATTATTATGTTTTACCTCTTAACTGGAACCCAAAGTGCACAACAGTCTGCTGGTTTCCTTCAAGCCAGGAAGGAACTCATTCTACTTAATGTTCATTTCTTGTCCCATCTCCATATTACAACACAGTTATTTGGTGGAACAGACATTTTCTCTATGAAATGCATCAACGTTAGCTGTAGTTTTCTGGAAGAACTCTTCCACATTACTCCGTGGTCCAACTTTATATTACAAAACAAAACATTTCAAGGTGAACAGTTAAGCGTGAACAGGTACTTCGGAAACTACAAAAAAAACAAAAAACAAAACAGAGACAAATCAGGCCAATGAAACATCTCCAGAATCATCATAGCCATAATCATAACCTCGAGAGTTGAGTCACATCAGCACTTGGACTCAAGGGAGGACTGACATATTCACACACAAGAGAGGAGAAAAAGTTAAACAGGAAGATATTTGTGCCTGTTCCCTGCAGCCAAGTAGCTGCTCCTATGAAGCAGACATGACATTCGGCACCTTTTTTTTTTAAACATAGAAAGGAAAACCCAGTGCTTACTTGGTAAAGTTGGATTTCAGTATGTTGTTGCAGACTGAAATCCCTTTTAATAAGAACTTGATGTTCTTATTAAGGGTCATGTGTGATGCAGAACACAATGTATCATATCTCTTTACAGACGTGATGACGCATCTCAAGTGAGTCATGCTCATTTATGAAAAAATAAAATGCATTTATTCGTCATCATGAATTTCAGAATGGATACGTGTTTAGAGGTTCAACCTGATTAACTATCTGTGACTAACTGACAGGCACTGGGCATGCCTCCCTTAACATAAGCTTCCCTCCCACACAATATTGAAGTATCATATCAGTAACATTCAGGATTTCATTTCCTTGTTGGTTAATTCAAGATCTCTCTGTGCCTGCCACTGGCTGTGACACACAGGCTCAACACATGTGAACCAGAAGCAAATTATTGCTGTGATAAATGTTGAGCTGGTCAAGCTTTGCTAATCATCTGCATCACTTGGGAATGCAAGCTTCGGAAAATATTAGACACCCATTTTCAAAAGCCCGTCTGAAATGATCTATATCGAAATCTAATCCAACATTTTGTTCACCCTTTTTGGCACCATTCTTCTTCTGCTTTATATTCAGTTGTCTCATCCTCTGTGCTTGATGGGCATTATGTTCTGTATTAAAAAAGATGATGTAACTTAGTACTTTTAAGAAGTATGTTTATATTTTTGTCAGCATTGCAGTTCTCTTTGTGTGTGTGATTATTAACCTGTTCTGATTTCCGCTTCAGTGATTGGCTGGAGGAACTCCCTCAGGGGTATAAAGCAGCGTTCTGGCTGCCACCACCAACACCAGCACTGCTGCAGTTCTGGTTGGTTTAGTTGATAATGAGTTGAGTTGGGAGTCACCGGTTTCGGTTTTGTTTTCTTGTGGGTTAGTTTTGTACTTAAGGTCAGGGGGGCAGCCCAGACCCTACGACCCATTGCATGGCTGGTTTGTGGTCTGCTTCCATATTGTTTCTTTCTGCTGGGACTCCCTTATTTTAGTTATATAAAGTTTTTTTTAAAAGTTGCTATTTGGAGTTGGCCTCATATATTATGGTTCCTTTATTTAGAGCCTTACTTCATTTTGTGGACCATATTTGGAGGCTCGTCCAGGATCTTTTCGGTATGTTTTATTGTTTGTGGTCTGGCTTTGTGGTGGTACAGCCCCTCTCTTGTTACCTTTTAAGTTTTTTACATTTGGTGATTTTGTAGTGCTGTGCAGTCATGTGGACTTACTGTCGGGCTAATTTTTGAGTTGTGTTAATTGATTGACCATAACAGGTCCCTGAACATAAAAGTTTTAGGGTTGGTGGGTAAAACCATGTATAAATTTTATATTTACATTAAAGATGCATTAAATAACTTGTTTGATGGTAAAGTGGCATCTATTATGTGCATTTCTTGAGCTGTCCCTCCCCAGCAGTATCTCGAGGCTAAGAAACTGCAATATACAACCTTTTAATCAGGGATGCTGCAGGGTGATGTAGCTGAGTTTTCCTTTACACACAGCACACTAGCACACAGATATCAACAGACCAGCCATTTTGAACATGCATCATGGGTGATTTAGCAAAAAACGCAAAAAGATATTATAGGAGGAAGAGAGAAAAAGAAAGACAGAAAGGGACAGAGTAAGAGATGCAAGATAAAAATAATGATTTCTTGCAACAAAAAAAAATAATTTTACATGATGAGCAATGCTGCAAGCAAACATAACGTGTGTGCTTTTACTAAAAGACTGGGTTGATTTAATTATTGATGCACACTTCCATGCAAAGCTTGTTCAAACATTATGGTTGTTACAACTGGCTGCACTTCAAAATGGGTAAAGGTGAGCTTTCAAGTTGATCATACATCCATTATGGTGCATGGAAATATGATTGTGAAACTGAAAGGCAGAGGAACATTCAAAACACTTGCTCTTACTTCACTTCCACACAGTTCACCAAATGATGTCATCATCATCAGTTTGGGAAATGAACTGGTCACAGTGGCATTAAAACTAGCATTTGAAATGGGTGAGGGAGTTTCAGTTTTGCAGCTGTCTGAGAATTTGACATGAATTTCTAAATAAATTCATTGACTGCTACACAATCTGATGAGAAGACCTTTTTTAAAAGGAAGTTCAGTGGTTGTGTGGTATGCTGTTAATTCATAATTCATAAGGGAGAGAAAAATGTCACTGAAGAGAAGAGGTCACATTAAAACTTCCTTCAAGGGTAATCACACACTCACATTCTGTGAAAAAGCTTCCTGATTGTCAAACAGTTCGGTGGAACTCTCACAAAATACTTCCTTTCTGAGAAGGCAAACATCATGAGGAAGCAAAACATTTCCTTGTAGTTTTCATTTAGCTTTGGGGAAAGTAAAGATGCTCTACAGGTTGCTCAGTTAGAGATAAAACAGCTGATTTCCTGGCATTATGCTCTTAATCGATGACTGGAAAACATTGTTCATCCTTCCAGTTTTTCCAAGATCAAAGAGTCTAAGATAAGGAGGGTGTAAAATGTTAACACATTATGATAAGGAACGGAGGGCTTTTGTGAGACACCCTTCCTCCAAACACGACCCCATGGCTCATATCTACAGTATGTTAAAGAAAATATGAGAACTCTGGTGGTAGAGGCAGCAACTGATATGTTAAAGTGGAACTCATTGAGGTGGCCGTGGCAAATGTGGATTTTAGTCGTAACCAGGTAGCTTGATTTTTAACCCAACGTAAGTGAATTTGTCTAAATTTTTGTCTTTTTTTGTATGACACATTTGCGCAAGTTTAAGACAAACAGCTTTGAGAATCTGCGCTGAGATGGGAAATCACATAGGAGTTGTATTTCTCTGCTTTTGCCTGTGGGGGAATTAGATGAGATTGAGTCAATTATCTATTTAGACTCTATTTAACAGGGACAATTTATTAAAACAATGTTATAAAAATATACAACCATTGCTATATATAGGAATCATAGGAGCCATGGCTATTGCCTTTTATTGGTACCGTATAAGTATACAATAAAATTGCATTTGCTCATCACATTTATAATTACAAACATCTAAACACATACATGAGGCACACATAAACTGTACAACAGTTTAGATGGGTTAAGTAAGATGTCAACTATTAAAAATATTAAATTACATTATATAAACCATAAAACTATTAAGTGCAGTTAGTGTCAGATATGGCCAGACAAAATGACCTCCAATGATATTTTATGAATGAAGAAAAACATGGATATAGTCTTTGTAAGTTGTTATTAAGAGACTGGATGGCTTTTGCAAAGAAAGTGTTCAGCAGCCCGTTTGTGTGTGTTTTATATGACTCATACCTGAGGGCAAAAAAAGAGGCATCAGAGTGATAAGTCTCTTTAATTACTTTCTTTGTTTTGTTGTAACAAGTGCTGGCAATGTCCTCGAAAGAGGGAAGCCTCGGATTCCCTTGGCATTAGCTTCTTTTCCACCGCGGTAGCTTTTTTATTTACCTGGGATTTTAAGAATATGTTGGGGCAATTCCACTGACATTACCCATGTTAAAAAAAATTTCCCCACCCCCAAACCCTCCAGAAAAAAGAACTTAGTAAAGGGTAGAACTTTTTAGATTCCCCACAAATCTTGAAGGGGGAGGCTGTGTCCTGAAGAACTCTGATTGATAAATCATCCTGGCAACGTTCTGCATAAACAGGCTCATTTATGCTTAGACAATAGCAAACATGGTGATGGTGGAGGAGATATTGTACATTCTCAGAAAGAGACATAAAAAGAGGCAGCTCAGTAGAGATCAGTAGTCTAACTGACCTTTGAATTCATTGCTGCTTCTACTCTGATCCTTCTTTGTTACTTTTCACTAATTGGACATCATCTACACTGCTTAACACCGCCCCCGCGGTTTCCAGTGGGACTGCTCTGTTTGCTGCATTAGTAGATGCACCTCCAAAAGCCCTGGAAATGGACCAAATTACAAACATAAAGGATGCAGGAGATGAATGTAAGGTTTCACATCCGACTTAAATGAAGAACATTATCATGCGAGTGTGCAGCTGCTTAATTTATTTCTACAAGCTTGACTCTGTGTTTTGGTCATTTGATAAACAGATCTATGAAAAGTGGATGGATGTAGAGGTACAAGCCAAATACCCACAATAGTCAAAGTGTATCTCACTGCCGTAACAACAAGTTGTATAAACCACTGGAATAGGTTTTCTGCAAAGGCAAACCAGGCAGATAACCAGGAATTAAAATGGGCATGGAAAACCCCTTAAGAGTTGAGGGTCCGAAGATACTTTGCGGTTGACTTTATAAAGTATGAACATAATCTATTTAGTCTTTCTAGACACTAGACACTGCTTATCCAAAAAAAGGGGTATAAAATTAAGCTTGGTGTGTGTACTCTTATGGAGATGTTTTCCACCTAAATACATATACTACAGTTCCTCGGTTATATGTCAAAAGAGAAAATGTTTAAAAAATAAAAAATAACAAAAGCAAATGTGGGAAAGAGAAAGCCCAATCACTGAGCGTAAACAGTATCTTGACACTTTGTTTCTATTATTAAGACAACTGTTTAACATTACTTTCACTTGAGTCATAACCTGAAATAAACATTTGACCATCAATTTACTCATCAGGAAAAGCAACCCTTAAAAATTTGGAACATTTGCATTTTGGCATTTAATCCAACGTTAACAAGAAGTGAAAGGACGTGTGATGGGTCCTTAACCTTTACCCAGTGTGCTTAATTTACATCCTTCGAAGCCAAAATTAAGTAATGGGTGAAAGACTGTCAGACTCAGCAGTGGAGAGACTGTGTCATTAGAATAAGGTTGAAATATTTCTATAACACACCACAGTATTTAAGAAAATCCCCAAAGAGAGCTTGAAATAAATTTCATTGCAAATCATTGTTTTTGTGTGTTTAAATGATTTTATTGTAATCTTAGCTGCTTTTTTATTCTTATCTGTAATGCTTTTAATGTTTTATGTAAAGCACTTTGAATTGTCTTGAACCTGAAAATGTGCTATACAAATAAACTTGCCTGGCCTTGCAAAGCCACAAAGCCCTCCTTGCTACCTTGTCATACCCTGCTCCTTCTCAATGAGAATGAATGACCAACAGTTTTCTTACTGCCATGGTTACAGTTGTGGTGGAAACCCAAACTTAAAAAGCTGTAGGCAAGAATGTGGAAGAACGAAATGAACGTGTGCACGCTGCTGCACATTTTGGCCTCTGGTTTACAAAGTATTTCTTTCTCTCTCTTTGATTGTTTTTTTTTTTATCTCTGCAGAGAACTGAAAACTCTTTTAAATATTTAAAATGCAAAAAACCTATTTGTTAGTTTTTTAGGTCCACTGTTGACCCCATTGAACAACTTCCAGCTTTCCCTCCAAGCCAGGAAAGAACTCATTCTGCTTGCTCTTGCTTTCCTGTCTCATAATGTAATAAAAGTATTCCATGGATCAGGCGTTATCACTGAAATACATGACTCTGAAGTCCAGCCTTTTTAAAAAAAAGGAAATGATCAAGCGTAGCTTAGATAGTGGAATGGACTGATCCCATTTATTTCTGTCTTGCTCAGACTGATCAAAATGAGTGGATGATCTGTGTTTCTCAAGCAAATTGCTGTTTAATGGACATTTACATGTTATTTACATGGATATAAAGTAATGAATCACATTATCCACAGTTTCTGTTAATAGAAATATGTATGAATTACATTTCATGGATATTTTTCTGTGAACATATCAATTTGGCCCTGCCCTTTGCTGCTCTTCTCCCCCTTCCAATGAATCAAACATCATATCTTGCAACACCACATATTTTTATACAAAGATAGGAACGAACTGGTGTATCTGCAAGTTATTCTGTCTTGGCAGGCTGAAATCTAGTTTCTGGGAAGCTTGATGTTTGTTCTTCTGTTTGACGTAAAAGGCAGTGTGTCACAGAGTTGGGTACAGACTGCATCAAGACTTTTGGGAATTAGCGTAACATTTTCTTTTCAGGAGAGTTTAAACATTGATAAATCTGGTGGTACCCCAAAAAATTCCACTCAGTCATTTGAATTCGTCAACGGTACACTTTTGAATAAAAAAATTTAATAACCCCTTTTCACTGTGTCTTTGCAGAGTGCAGAAGACGAGTCACAGTGGGTTGAAGACCTGCTGAAGCTTCACACAGCCAGAGTCCGAGATGTAGAGATCCTGACAGGCCTGGACCTTTACAGATCTACCAACCTCACCTATATCAACACCCTAGGACTCAAAACCTACCTGCACACCTTCGAGAGTGACGACTAGATGCACAAAGACAGACAAATATACAGGATGTTGCCATTTGTAGAAGATCTTCATTTTTTACTGCATGCTTGTTGGACAGACGGTGCATAGCTGTTCCACTTCCAAGAAACTTCCCATGACAGGCTTTGAAAGGGAACCATATTTTTGAGAATTGAAATAATTAAAAGAGAAAGTTTTGGAAGCTTATGAGTATATAACACTTATGACAAAATCTTATTAAAAATATATATATAACCTATAGCAATAATGATGCAGAGGGGGAAACTTACTGTTGCCACTGCACCTATAAATGAGGCTGCATTCACCAGCGCAGGGACCGTGTCAGTGTTTCAGCTCTAACTATTACTGAACTATACGTAATATTACTGCTGACCATCAAATACATGAATTCAAATTTTGCTTTAAAAATTAGATGTGTTGTTTACTTTTGAAAATCAGTCACAGCCATATGTAAGCAAATTAACTAAATTACATACAAAAGGATTGGAAAATCATTTTTGAAATATGAAACTCTGAATTAGATTATTGTTTGTAGTCAACAGGCTAAAAATGTGTGACATTAGTGGAGAAATAGTTTGAAATTTTGGGAAATACATTTACTGTAGTGTCTCTATGACTTATGGATTAATTATACTTGAGTACATTATATCCTATCCCCACAACCTCTTGTCGATATGTTCATGTTAAACACGTAGGCTACATTAAAATCTGGACTGAACCTAATTATTGCTCCCAAAATATCAAACTATTATATGCTAGATACATTTTAATGATTTAGGACAGAGAAATTAAAAATCTATTGTTCTTAAAAATGAACATGTGACTTCTGACACATAAGAAAAAAAAAAACATTAAATAGTTTATGAGTGACCATTTTTTACAGTGTATTCTGCAAAAAGAGAATCATATTTGTGGCCGCATAGCCTGAGATTGAAAAAGAATATTAGCACAGTCTGAAAATAGCCATAGGCATTCACAAAGTGCAACCTAATTCTCTTTCCCTAGTTTTACCACAACAAATCCTTAGTGTATATTTTTATACAATTTCTTATATTTATTATATAGCTTCATAATAATAACAGCACCTAGTGTCATAGTATTGATTCAGTAAGATTGTTTCCCCCATGTAAAAATAAAGGAACTACTAATGCAAAGCTTTTAAATTTGTTTCTTTTAAAAAAAAAGAAAAAGTATGATTCATGTTCATAAAGCCTCAGTGTTTTTCCTACCAGTCATTCCTTGCGCATGCCAAATGCAATATGCTTGGTGTGTCTTAAATGTTTTATTAACTTCAACAAAGAAAAAAAATCATTGGTTGACTTTGACCTGCAGAACCAATCATGTTTCAGCAAAATGACAAATAATAAAAACAGTTTATTCCAATTCAGTGTAGTTCCATTTGCCAAACAGCATTGGTCTTTTTGTGTTGGTTGCCACTGTCTTGCACAATAAGACTTACTACATTCACACTCTTAACTCTGCATAGATAAAAACAGCCAAAATATATTTGGGTTTGTGTGTTTGGTATTTACTTCCATAACATTACTTTTATGAGTTAACATAGCTAACTGTGATGATCGGTAGAAGAGAATAAAATCAATGAAAAATCAATTTAATGACTTAGGAGCTTGTCAAGTTGTAGATGAAGTCATGTTTATTCCTGTAGTCTTTTAAATAAAAGACATATACATGAGGAAAAACTTACAATGAGTGGCACTGAATTGTTTTTATATAGTTAAATGTTTCCTTTTTCTGTTGCCCTACAATTAGAAAGCTGTAATTTTGCATAGATTTTCACTAATATATATATATTAACATGTCTGCTAAATTATTCATACCATCCCATTAAAGAAGGAAAAAAATCAGTTGTCACTAAAATAAGCTGAAATTGACAAAAGTAATGATAAAGAAAAATTTAATGAAAATCATGACATTGTTTTTGAATTGTGGTAAGCAAAAAACAAACAAAAAATATGAGAAATTAGTATATGTTACGTCACTCGTAAGCAAATATTTTATAGAGCAATCCTTTGAGACAATTGCTGCAATCACATGTTTTCTGTAACAGACTTCCACATCTGTCGACAGGTATTCTGACCCACCGCTCATCAGCAAAGTTCTCTCATTGGTCCAGGACCATATTGTTTGTTTGTTTTGTTTTTTTATTAGTTTTTCAACTCAATTAAATTAAAAAACAATGTCAAATTTCAGTAAATTACAATTTAACAAATTTATCTTTGTTATTGGCCCTGCGACAGACTGGCGACCTGTCCAGGGTGTACCCTGCCTCTCGCCTGATACTTGCTGGGATAGGCTCCAGCCCACCAGAAAATGGATGGATGGATCTTTGTTATTACTTTTTTAGTAATTTATTTGAATAACTAATAATAATTTTGCTTTTTCTTTAATGGAAAGGTTTTAATGTGTATCACGAAAAGTGCCTAAAGTGGTGTGTTATTTATATACCTTCCACAATATCATGATACATGATGATGAATTTTGAAATTAAGATCCTCAACAATCATGATTTAATCATGATTTTCAACGAGCCGATAGTATAGGTAACATATGAATGAATGAGGAAAGATGATGGATGAATGGGTGGATGAAGGTAATGGATAGGAAAATTATCAAATTATTAACGATGTTGCATGCAACATTGAAAATAATTTGATCATTTATCTATACAGTTAAATCTATAGGTCACAAGAGAAACCTCTGGCAACAAAGGAGGGTGATTATTATTGTAGCTGCAGAAGGTACTGTGGCTTTCTCATTAGTTAGATAGAAAACAGTTAGGCCAGAAATATTTAGCCAGTAACCATTTTCATGATTTGGGTTCTGCATGCAACCACATTGGGTTTGAAATGAAGCACCTGAGATGTAATTGAAGTGCACAATATCAGCTTTAATTCAAGGGGTTGAAGGAAAATTATGAAGCATTTAGGAATTGCAACCATTTTTTATGAAATCTCCTTATTTCAGGGACTCAAAAAGGAATCAGACAATTATCATGATCATAAATAAAATATTGGTTTATCCCTTGCAGACAAGGACTGCCTGAAGTCTGGAACATGGACATAACACTGTTTTTCCTTCATTGTAATCTTTTGCCCAACCTTTACTGAAGTCTTCAGTTGTTGCCTGTCTGTGGGTGTTTCTGCCTTAGGTTTTGTCTTAAGCAAGTGAAATTCATGGTTAATCCTGCTGAGATCTGAAGATTGACATGGCCATTGCAGACTATTCCACTTATTTGCCTTAAAAACCTCCTGGGTCGCTTTTGCAGTAGGTTTTAGTCAGTGTTCGTCTGTACTGTGATCTGATGCAATCAACTTTGCTGAATCTGAGCACAAAGTAAATCTCTATAACTTCAGATTTTATCCGGGTGCTTCTGCAATAAACACAACTGACCCAGAGCCACTGGAAGCCATGCATGCTCATGCCATCGAACTGCCTCCACTATGTTTTAAAGATTGTGTGGTGTTTTTTAATTTTTTTTATCTCAAGCTGTTCCAAGCCTTTTCCACACTTTATTCTTCCCATCATTCTGGTAAAGGTTGACCTTGGTTTAATCTGTCCAAGCAATGCTGTTCCAGACATGAGATGGCTTCTTTTCAATGGTTTTTGTGAAAGTCTAATCTGGATTTTTTATTCTTGTGGTTGATGATTGATTTTGAGGTTAATTAATTCCAAACCAGACCGTTTACTTGCTTGACAGATGATGCATAATTTACAAAAAGCTCAGTGATGTAGTTTCTTGTAAAACGACATTAGTCAGATCATTTGTCAAAAATTGACCAATTTTCATTTAAATAAAGGAAACGTTTTCCTGGGAAGAAAAAAGAAACAACTCTCATGACTCAAATATTAAACATGGGCAATATAACAATTTATTTCCAAGAATGAATAAATGCATTTGACATTTTCCAGCGGGAAGAAAAAAGAAACAACTCTCATAACTCAAATATTCAACATGGGCAATATAACAATTTATTTCCAAGAATGAATAAATGAATTTAAACAAGTGTTGTAATTACATTTTTTTGTTGACAGAAGACAAGGGGCTTGTAACAGCATGGTCCTGATGCTTCATTTTCAAGAAAAATAATTTAAAAAAAACATGCCCTCTCCAAACCTGCCTGTTTCTTTCACCTCTTTAAACAGATAACCTGTCTATTTAGCTTAAAATTTAAAAACAGAAAAGTTATATTTAGGAGAAATTAAAAAAAGTGGAATTGATCAAACACAATGCGGTATGGAGTTTGTAATGTTTCTCCTCATGTAGGCTTTGGTTGTCTGAGCTTTCTTTCAGACTCCAAAGATGTGATTGATGGGCTGGTGACCTGCCAAGAGTCTACATTGCCTCTCCTAGTAGCTGCTGAGAAACAGATCCAGGTGAGCACGAAATGGAAGTTTACTAAGGACAGAGTAAGGGAATAAAACAAGACTAGTAAAAATAAACCTATGAACAAAACCAAAACTCACAGATCATGACATCAAGTGAAAGATTCCAGTTGGAAGAAATTATGTTTTTTTTAATAGTAGGTGTAGAAGAGAGGTACAGCCTATAAAGTCTTTATAGCCCAATATTTTCTTTACAAGGCTTACTGAGTCAGCTCTGTATGAGGGTAATTTTACTACAAACAGCTGTGCAACTAAGGTTAAACCAAACTTTCAAGTTATGTTTATTTTTTTACTATGATACCAAATTCCTGGAGCTGTGGGGGGGAAAGGAATAGCTTCTATGAGACTAAACTTAATGGAATAAATGAGGGATTAAAAAGAAAAGGTTCAGGGAAAAAGCGATGCATTCATGATCAGTTTGACCCATCTTAAACAAATCCAACGAGGCAGTGACTTCTAAACTATTTCTGTCAGTGCAAAATGTTTGAAAAACTGTCAGACAGCAACTTTTTGGGGTTATTTTATATAGACGTACATTATCACATTGCTCAAGTTTATTTCTCTCTGGATTTGTGTCCAGGGCAATTCTCCTCTTTTTGAAAAATGTATAGTCTCTCTTTTTCATTTCGGCTGCTTGTAGTTGCAATCTTGTTCTTTCAGTCACTACCCAGAGCTCATGACCATATAGGGTAGGATCGTAGATTGACCGGCATTGAAGTCCCCCTGCAGGACAACGAAGTCCCCAGGAAGAGTGCTCTCCAACACTCCCTCCAAGGACTCAATAAAAGGTGGGTATTCTGAACTGCCGTTCGGTGCATAGGCACAAACAACGTTCAGAACCCGTCCCCCCACCTGAAGGCGGAGGGAGGGGAGCATGCAGTTCTTGCCACATATATTAGTTTTCCTGCTTACAGTAATTGTAGTGTGATGCATCTCTAACCAAACACTTTTATTTACTTCCATTTAACATTTACGTGCTCTCATATGAAGTAAATTAGATACACTAAGTAGTTGCTGGAGTTTCAACAAGTAAACAGTCATCCTAACCGAATGAGGGGTTTGTTGTGATTCAGTTATGAAAATGAATCAAACCCATTCAACTTCCTTCCTTTTATATCACCATTAGAATTTTTTTTTTTTCCTTATTAAAAAAAAAAGTTCAGTTCCTGCTCTTGACGGGGAGGGACGCTTTTTCTTTCTCTCCCTCCCTTTCTGTCCTGCTGCTCTTTTCCTGGTAATTCTCAGAGCCTTTCTTTGCATTTTTTGTCAGAATCTCTAAACATCTCTTACCATGGAAATCAGTTGGTCTCTAAATGCTATTGATCAAATATTTTTTTCAGGGAAAATGGCCAGAGGGGAGCCTGCCTGTCCTGATGAAGCGTTGCAGCTGGATACATTATGGATTCCTGGGAAGGTCATGTATCTGTCTCTTCTTTCCGTGGAGGACGTGGATGTCTTCATAATTGGATTTATGATAACTGGGTTTCTGCTGTTTGGAGCGGGCGGTTACCTGGTGTATTGCAAACTTCAGAGACGGTCGGCAGCGAGTGGCGAGCTGCTTGGCTTTTGAAGGAATGTGCCGTGCTATAAACACTCAGACATTGATGAGCTAAACCACAAACTGGATGCTATTCCTGATCAGAGTAGCAAGCTGGATTCATTTGGACCGTGGATTCCAACCTGAAGGTGGTGTCCGGGCTCGGTTTAGAGGGATTTGACCCCTGTATTCGGACATTTTGGATTCGCCGTGAGAGACCACTGAAAGACTCAAGGCAGACAAAAAAAGGTCTGTCTGTACCAAAACAATCTTAATCTGGCTCCCTGACTTATCACATTCCCCTGTGGCAAACTATGTAAACAAACGCTCTGTCCCCCCACCCCACCTCCGTCAGACCCTGAACTCTACTCCATCCCCCGTACCCGCCCACCCCTGCCCTCCCCACCTCCGTCAGACCCTGAACTCTACTCCATCCCCCGTACCCGCCCACCCCCGCCCTCCCCATGTTGCCTAATGTTGTGATTGTCTGAATATGGGCTTTTATGTACTGAGATTTTTTGTTGTACCTGTGCAGTGTCCTATCCGCCCTTTCCTCATCCCATCTTTTTCTCTGCTAAGGAGCGCCGTTATGTGGCTGCTGCCTCAGTCTATCAGATCCTGTCATGTCTTTGTCTGTTCTTGGATGGGTTGTACTGGAAATTTTGAATTTCCCCACGGGGATCAATAAAGTATATATCTGTATCCATCTTGTTACTCGTCATGTAATCATCCAATACCATCACCTCAGCTACTGCTACCACAGAATTCAGGACTGCAGGCTAAAAACAAAAAACATCTGCAATGTGAATAGTGCCTTACTGCAGCCTTGGTCTTACTGTCAAGGACTGAACTAAATTATATATTTTCATTTCATATGAGAAAGTGTCACAATACTCTGAAATGAAACATGTAAAATGTCTTGCCATATTCACCATTTAAGGCTCTGGAAATGTTTTCAGCAAAGCCTCTTTTTTTTTTTTTTACAAACTTTCCCCATTTAGCACAGATGAATGATAGCTTAGCCATATTTGACTGTATGACATTCTTAAAATATGTCAGATTTATTTTGCCTCTGGCAGTTGATAGAATACTGAAAAGAAACAATTTTAGGGTGAATTTATGTAAGCAGGCAAAGAATATACCAAAAAGGTAAATTATAAAAGCAAAAACACAGCTTGCAATTCATGTGTTCATTTCAGTGTAAGGCTGTCATTACTCTACTGCTTTTCCTACTATACAGTATATACTTAGAACAATCAAACTGAATTAGTTTGACCTGTCAGAATTTGGCAAGACTATTAAAGGCCTTTGTAAACTGTTTTTTATTTGACTTTAGCTTGACAGTGTGGGTGCCCCAGAGAAGAATAATTGGATTGTGGGTGCAGTTTTCCTCCTCCTTTAATTTTGCCATGACATTTGAAGGTTGGAACTTTATGAATCATGACAAAACAGGGTGCTCCACCCTGAAAAATCTAAGATGTATAGCATACTCAATGTCTTAAGCATCAACTTCATTTATCTGTCATTTTCTTTTTTGACCAAATGAACACATTTTGAAAAGTACTACACAAATAAATCTTCCCATCTACATTTGAGCTGTTCCTGTCCGGACAAAAAAAAAAAAAAAAAAAAAACCTTCAAAGATGCCATTTTTGTCTTCTCATGTATGCATTTCTAACTGTACAACCAGTTTTTGGAGCCTTACTAGTTTATGTTGAAGCAAGCTAATTATTAGCTTGAGGTACAATAGAAAGAACGAGTCATAACATAATCTCATAAAGTGGAAGTGAGAAGAATTTATTTTGAAATAAAGCTCTGTAACACCGGTTACTGCTATCTGACCAACCGGTAAATTGTGGACAAAACGCACCAAATCAGGTTAAAGTTTAAAAAGGTATATTTAGTATAAAAAAAATGTTTTAAAAAGACAGTATAAGTTAAAAATGGAGGAAGTGCTCCAAGGTGCAGGTGTGGTATGACCCAGCCGGGAGGGGAGAGTCAATGGAGGAGATTTGGTCTGTTACTTTCAGTCCTATTGTGTGGCGAAGCCAAATAACAGGTCAAACAACGCTCTGGTTTGTGCAGAGTTCTGGTCAGACTGCCATGGATCACTGACTCAGGTGCAGATTCCGCCTCCTAGGCAAAGCCTACATGTCCTCCAAGTACACCTGGACGGTTCACCAAGCCACAGAGTTAGCTAACACAATCTAACACAAAGTTAACTATACACAAAAGGTAAAAGACTAAAAGTAAAATATATTTCACCAAATGTGCAATTACCTGGACAGTGCACCAACCCACAGAGAAAGAAACAGTTCCTATTGTCTGCATGCTGCTTAAATAGGGTAGTGCTTCCCTAAGCTAATTGATAACACCTGTTTTCCCACACTCACACAAACACAATACAGTGCACAATACAGCTGTACCGCGTTACATCTTCCACAGAAATTAATGGTTTGAGATGAACTGATGGACATTTAAAAGGTTTGCATTAGCTCTAAAGGCTCATTTCCGCAGGGTGCGTGCATGTGCGGTGCGGCCTCCACAGCTAATAGCCCCCGTGTCCAATGTGCCCCAGATGCGCCTAGTTGCGGCTCTCCGCTAAATATAGAAGCCAGCTCTATTTTTGATGGAGCACGCGTACAGAATGCATCAAGCTCAGCAGTTCAGATAGGACCAGACAAGAAATCAGGCACGGCATCGGTGTAAATCATCAAATTTCAAAATAAACCATATGCTGTACAGATTTGCGGTTGCTGAACTGTTAAACATTATGTCATTGCAAGTTAAAACAAAGTAATTAACGACAAGAAACACAATTAAACCTGTGGACAAAATAATCCATTTGACTGGAGTTACTCATGTTAATCGCACAACACTAAAAAAGATGGATCCAAAAGACCAGGAAATGGCACAATGACACAAACCATAACAATACCAATGACTACAAGATCTAGGTACAGGTGCAATGCATCTTAGCTTTATCACACTGTTTGCTTCAAATAATTATTTTAGTCCAAAAGGTGTGGATATTTTTCATTATTTCAAATATCAGGGCTTATCAAATGAAACTCTTTACCATAGTTCCAAGCTCAAGGTTTATGACACGTAACATCTTCCATTATCCCATCTGCTTTGGTACAACATATGCTCACTTACTGGCAGTATGAGTCAATATTTCACATAATCTCAATATCATTAGTCAGATATTTTTTGGTTACAGTACTATTTATGTTGTAATTGATCTGTTTGCCTCTACAATCAACAAGGAAATTCCAAGTTAACAGTTTCAGATTCTTCAGGTTTTACATGCTCACAGCTTGCTAATTATTGATTTCAGCCTCTTTTCTCCTTTGTACTCAGTTTATAGAATTAAAAGGTGTCAAAAATTTACATACTTTATCTGGGGTTAGACACAGTTGAAACACAGAAATCTAAAGTTACCTCTTTGTTCTGGCAATCAGTTACTTACATATCACCTGCACCCAGTCCAGAGGTCACTAAAGTGATATCTTCCTTTTGTATTAGCCTTCATTTCTGTGTGCCATCTTTCCTTCTGTTTGTGTGTTTGAGTGTGGAAGAACAAGTTTTGTGGTAGCCATGGGTTGTGTAAAGAAGTCACAGAAAAAGAAGATCATGGTGAGTATTGATTTTTGGTCAGCCATGAGGGCTTTGCCTCTATGTTTTGGTTTTCTGCACCTTGAACTTTACATAAAGCAAACTTTTTGGGGAAAACAGTTTTATGCTGAGTGGGACTTTCTAAATAACTTAAGTTGGGAAGTTTCCTGAAATGCAATCACAAACTGCAATTTGTTCATTTGTTTGAACATTTATTTTCCAGGGTCTTCAATGACAGTGTGATTGTATTGTATTTGAAAACATGAATAAATAAAAAGCAGCTTTGAACTCCAACGGTCCATGTATTTTCTAAACCCATTTGATTGGCAAGGCAAGGAAAGTTTGTTTGTATAGCACATTTTCAGGTTCCAGACAATTCAAGGTGCTTTACATAAAACATTAAAAGCATTACAGATAAAAAGCAGAATTACAATAAAATCCTTTAAACACACAAAAACAATCATTAAAAAGATTGAAAGCAAGATAAGTTAAAAGTTACCGTGCGGGTTTCATGCATAGATG
>JBBBVU010000018.1:23081997-23108600 GCA_037177055.1 Atherinosoma microstoma
CGGAACCCCCAAGACAGAGTTGTGGATGGGGGTTAGACGGGTGTTCTTTCGATCTTTTTTCTTTTTTTTTTTTTTTTTATTTAATTATTTATTTATTTTGATAAAAAAGAATATCTGTTGCGTTCGATATGACTCGGAGGTCAGAAGTCGGATCTCGTAATTAGTAGCCATCTTTAATGGATGAAGTAAGAGCTTGTGAGTTTTCCCCAACTTGGATATCTGACTTCAAGGGGCGTTCTTGTTGTATTTACGATTGAGAAGTCGGAAAATTACAAATTAAACACGCCATCATTCCGCAGTCCTTCTTCTTCTTGATGTTTTTTGGTGTATTGGTGCACTACTGCCACCAAGTGGCCTAGAGTGTGGACCACAATGTTTCTAAGAGCCCAAGTTGTCAAAACATTAGTTCCTCTGCTACATTTTTTCCCAATCCCATGCGCCCTTCCTGTCTTGTTGCCGCGTTCCCCCAGTGGAGACCGCCGCCCCCAGTTTGAGAACCACTGATCTCAACCAACTGGCTGATGCGTAGACTCTCCTTGTATTTCTGAAAGAGCCCTAAACTGTTTACAGAACACTGAACCCCTTCAATCAGACCTGTGTGTTCTAGCACTGTTGGAAGGATCATTTGTGTCCTGCCGGTTCCAGTGGGAGGCTTATTTGGGTAGGATTTGTTCTGGCTGTTGGTTAGTCACAGCCAGAATTTGCTGCCGTGTTTTTGTCATTCTGCCGCCCCAAGGTAGCTGTAGCCTCTCACCACCCAGTATGAATGAGGGGTGAATGAATAATGGATTCAATGTAAAGCATTTTGGGTGCCTTTAAAAAGTGTGATCTAATCCATTAATACAGTGTTCTGTGGAGACAGATTGGGAGAATCAGGGTATTTGTTGTTGTTGGTTTTTTGGAATGGCAGGTTGCAGTGTTGTGTTAACCAGGCATGTTCAAGTGTAGGCCTCTGCAGAATCGATGTAGATATTTATCAGCATAAGTGAAGATTTTTCTGTCACAAGACCTGATTGACTAATCAGACTGGAGGCTTGCATGTTGCAGATAGTGATCCTTTGAGTTTGGAGGCCAGATCATTGCCCTGAGCTGAGGTGTTTGTTGAGTTCCTCAAGCTATTCTTGAGCAGTTTTTGCCTCGTGGTACAGTTCAGCTGTGTATGAGTATGTAATCCATGATGGTAGATTTAAAGCACAATAATGTCAGAGGAGTGCCATATATCCATGTAACATCCACAAATAAGCCACGAGTCAGTGATTTCCAGCAGAAAATGGCATTGTGATAAACAATTTACTCACCTGTTGGTGTTTTTCATGCGGTGGCTGATTTTATCAATGGAATTGGGAGGTCAGGGAGCTAGGTTTTAAATAGTTTCAGAGGCTAGGGAGGTTTCATGGATTTGAATTTTTCAGCTGAGTCTTCATGAGCAGATTATAGACCGTGAGAGCAATCTTTCATTCAGTTTTTACTTGTTGCAGGTTCTTAGTATAAACTAATCAGGAAATGCTTGGTTCTCATATGAGTGAGTTGGACACAGAGAGAAGCCCATGTGTTTCTGATCAGCCCTTACGCTGCCTCATGCTGTAATGTTTTGGTCCTTCTCATGACCTCATCATGTGTCTGGCTGCAGACAGGAGGGGAGCAGCATGATGTCATGAAGCCAAGCCATCGCTCTCTTGCTCATTAGTTCTTTCTTTTTGCCGTGCACATTCTCATGCCTCTTTCTCCCCATCTTACCTGCATTTCACCTCTTCTTTATTTCCATGTCATTCTTTTGGTCTTTCCTCCTCTGCCCCCTTTCTCATTCTTCCTTTCATGCTTTCGGTCTGTTGCTTATTCTTAATAACTCCCACTTCTTCACCCTCCCCCTCTTTTTCCATCCTTTCCCTGGATTTTCCCACCACTAAAAAAATAAGTTTCATCATGCCTCTGAGGCCTTTTACAGAAAAACTAAAGGAAAGGGTTGTAAAATGTAAGCTATACAAATCAACAATAGTTTATACTTCTCAGTATGGATTTATACGTTATAATATAAAGTTGACAACAGCTGCCTTTATCAGTGTGATATTAAATCTAATCACGATCAGCACATTTATGTGGTCTTACATGAATCAGACAATAAAATTTATATCTTGAATATAAATGTTTAACATGCAGCCAACATTTATAGAGACAACAGTTTGCTGTGGTCTTTCTTTTAAATTCAAGTTAAAACAGCACCTGGTACAAGATTTATTCATTTTCTTCTTGTCTTGTAAGGTTTCTTTGACACTCATTTGCTCTACAGAGCTGCTTACCTAAACTAATATTTAACAATTCTCAACTATTTGGAAGTAAAGTGTAATGATCAGTATTCACAATGGACACAGTCAGAAGATGAAGGTAGTTCTCATGAATATTTTCTGAATTTGAAGTTGCATATTAGAAAATGATGATGTCACAGTTAGAAAAACAATGATTTAACTTGATGGATTTTTTTAACAAATCCCAAACAAATCTTTGATTTGTTAGGTGACTTTATAAATAACTTCATGACTTTATTTAAAGTGATTTTTTTTCTGCTTGTCTACATCCTCCCATAATTTTTTCCAGATATTAATCACCGCTCTATCTAATAATCCATTTTACAATGAATGCAACTGATAGCACTGCCCCCTGACAACAGTACGCAGTCTGGTTTATTCACTCCACCAACTTGTGTGATTCACATTTTCTATAAAGAGTTATCTCAGAAGTATCCTTCATACAATTTAAAAGTACTGATTTGAATTAACTTTTATTTTCTGAATTTTATCACTGGGGAGCCAAATTCGCTGAGCTCCATTACAGTATGTTATGAATTAGACTTTGTCACGAAAGATTCATGTATAAAAATGTAAATACTGGTCTATGGGTGGTTAACAGTAACATTAGTTGAAGACTTACCAATTAGGATCCTGTTTAAAGGTTCAGAGAAAGACAAAGGCCGAAACCCAACCCTCCCTTTAGCATCTTCACTTGGGACACTCCCTCTATTTTGCATTCTAGACGGTATAGCAGATGCCCCTTTTACTCTTGGGGATCAAGTTGCAGTGATCATTTATCTATCTGAATGGCCCCCAACACCCCTGTTAAAGTGTTGGATGACTACTTTGACTCGATCACCATCAGAAAAGGTGCACCTTACCCTTGCAACATCTGAGAGATTAGAGCCTGGTGGGAGGGAACTGGGATTAGGCCAAATTCATTTCCACTTAAATTCACTCACTTAGTTATCACATGACATATAATGGCCAGTTCTGTTTTCTTGGCACAGCTAGCTGAGTCCTACAGGAACACTGAACAAGACTGAAATGCTGCGACAGGCAATCAAACTTTTCATCTGAACCCCTGTACCTATTGTATAATAAGTTGTGATGTGAGCCCTCCACCTGCTGCTGTGTTAATTGCTCTGTTTTGTTTATCCCTTTCTTTGCTCCGTGATGTAGAAAGTGTGCGGGAGGCGGTCGGTCGGAGGGTGAAACTGACCCTGAGGCGCAAAGTCCAGCTGGAGGTCAAAGGTGACAAAGTGGAGAACAGAGTACTGGTAAGAGAGAGTCGTTCCGATTTCTTACCTAGATACTGTCATGTAAATCCACTTGGATCCATATTTTCCTAAATAATTTTCTTTTTATCTTATTAAATGTATCAATAAGTGACATGTAAAATATTCCCCATGATTGGCAAAGTTTTGTTCTTAATGCAAAACCTTCCAGTAAGTTGTGTTGATGTGGGCATGTTGCTACAGGAATAGTGAGAAGGTGCAGTTAAATATGAACCAGGAAGTGCAGACACTAAGACACGACACAGCAGTTTATTTTTCTAAGGCAAGGCTTTGATATCCTAAAGTTTAATCGCTATGTAAATAATAAGTGTGTGCTTTGTAATATTCTACATGGTACACTTAAGCTAATGCAGAGGGCAAGTGTGAAGGGAATGTTTCCCCCCTGTTGATACTGCTTTAAGCTTTAGCAAAAACCCCAGAAGGATCATAGATACTGTGATCTTACTTTGACCCCTGCCATTGGAGTAAAAATGGCTAATTACTGCAGTGATTAGTTGTGCTTTAAAAGGCAAAATTTCCAAGGCAGAATCCCTCTCAGTTTTTGTTTTGTGTTTTCAGCAGTCTGTTAAAGTGACTGCATTCAGACATTGTTCAGTAATGTTAATGTTCTTAATGACTTGATTTAACCATGTGATATTTATTTGTATGAGTTTTGGTGATAGTGGCCAAATCTTCACTTGTATTGCATCTACAGGACCTGAATTAAAAGTTTGTTCAGACTTTTGTAAGATGCAGCTTATGATCCTGTATGAGACACAGAGTTGGTTGTTTGACCATAGACATGCTAGAAAAAGTCAGAGCAAGCTTCAAATTCAGGTTGTGTAAACTAAATGTCACGTGAGTGAAAATTCCACAGCTATATTGTTTATTTCCAGCCTCAAATATTCAAACAAATTTCGGTGGATGATAATAATGAATCGAAGTTATAGATCAAAATATTTTTCTCATAACAAATGTGGTTAAAAACGAGGAAGCAGAATGCTCCAATTCAAATCTTACTGGCTCAGAGCACAAGCTAGAGGTCAAAATCGAAAGAAAGTAGAAAAATCTGTTCTAAATCAGAATAGAAACATTAAGGAATAGTAAAGGAATTAAATGAATAATAGAAAAGAAAAATTGTAAATTTACAAACAATAAATGAATAAGATATTCATTTAGGAAATAAACATGAATAAATAATCCAATATGAAAATATAAGAAAATGCTTTTTTTATGTTTTCTGAAGTCCTTATATTTTGTCATGTATTCATCTTTTTTATTTATGTGTTATTTACACACTCATTTATTATTTGAATTATTTTCCTTTTTATACTATCACATTTTAAAATTGTGTTTATTATATTTCCTCCTTTATTTCCTCTTTTTTTGTGGCACTCCTGTGATTTCTTATAGATCAGTGCTGCCCTTCAGACTTGCAGCAATGAGGAGAATATTTATTTTATCATATGCATTTAGTGGACTATTTGTTCTGACATCCAAGAATTTAAGCTGCATCAGTAAGGCAGACACCCATGATCTGAAGGAACTATATTATTTTCATAACAAAAGTCCCAGGGAACTGAAATTACCAGTCAAAACACAGTTCATTGCTCCTTTGAAGACAGCCTTCTTCAGAGATACCACCTTGTACTGGTCTTGGTTCTGATGTTTAATCTGAGATTTAGGAGTTGTGAGTTTTGGTTACGCCACAGTAAAGCTGCATGTGGTTGTTAAATATTTTGAATGACTCCCGCTACAGTAGCTCAGTCTGAAAGAAGCTGCTGTTGTGAGTCATGATGTCAATACTTCCTCTTTATTTCTCTCCAGGTCTTTAGCCACAGTCTTAGAAATGAACTGGTAAAATGGATACAGAACTGTCTTACCTCTGCATTTCAGAAGCAGTAACTCATGTTGAAACATACACTGTTTTGATAAGTGGATCAATGACAATTAACGCAAATATATATTGTAGCTAATTGCAGAATAAACCTTGTGAAATGGGGGTCATGGTCATGGTCATAGTTCAGGTTCATGCCAAGTTCTTTGTGGCTTGGGGTACATTGTCATGTTCAAACAGGAAAGGACCCTCCCAAAAATGTTCTGTTTTTCTTATGATTTCCCTTACTTTGATTAAAGGAGCCAATTCCAAACCACTGAAAACAGCTTCAGACCAAAAGCACAAAACAGTTTGTAGACAGAGGTGTTTACAATGAATCTGGAAACCTCCCAGTATCCACAGGCTGAAAATCAGTCCTTTCCCTTTGTTCTTTTTCTCTCTTTTTTCAGGATGGAACCATTTAAAGATATATTCAGGAAGACTTGAAATGGTTTGAGGTCAAATGTGGACTGCTTATCTGGATTTTCAGGGTGCTTTTTAGACTGTATGCTCTGTTAAAATACACTGAACGCATTACAGAGTCACTTGCTGAGGAGCGTAGGTGTTATTGTTGCAGGGTATGTGGTTTCATGTGACTGCAGGTATGTGGATATCTCCAATGTGGGTGAGTGAAAATGGGGGAAAAAAGTGGATATAAGCAATAAAAAAAAACGCACATTCCAGATAAAGATTTTTGATCTCAGCCAAGAAAGTACAATTACACACATTTCTTAAAATTTACTCACTTTAACTCATACCATAATTTTTCCTTGTCCACATACCACAGTTCTTCAACTCCTGTCAAGACTTGACTAATGCAGCCCACTGACGGCTACACAGTGTTGGGACATACACACATGCACGCACTGGGATGTACACTACATTCCACTGCTGTATTTCATCAGATTAGAAACCTGTGCAATTATTTCTTTAAATGAGGCAAACACACACAATCTTGCATAATAATGTCAAACAGATTAGTTTTCAATTGTATGAAAAAAAAGGTTAATGAAACAATTTTGTGAACCACATTAAAGCAGTTTTTCAGTGAATGCAGTCTTGATAATTTGGCCCTTTTTTTGCCTTTTTAATCAACCACAGTTTGAGCCAAAAGGCAGCTCCAACATCTGATGCTGATGCATTTGGATGCTAGCTCTATGACAACCTATTTTCCTTCAGAACTGCCTTAATTCTTTGTGGCATAGCTTTAACAAGGTGTTGGAAACATTCCTCAGAGATTGTGATCCATATCGACATGACACACAGTTGCTGAAGATTTGTCAGCAGCCTGCACCGTTAATACAAGGCAGGATGGATCCATGCTTTCATGATGTTTCCACCAAATTCTGACTCTACTATCTGAATTTTGCAGCTTAAGTTTAGACTCATCAGATCTGGTAACATTTTTTCAATCTTCTATTGTCCAGTTTTCGTGAGCATGTGTGAATTGTAGTCTCAGTTTCCTGTTCTTAGCTGGCAGGAGTGGCACTGGGGTGGTCATCTTCTGATGTAGCCCATCTGCTTCAAGGTGGGACATGTTGTGTGTTCAGAGATGGTATTCTACATATCTTGGTTAGAACTGGTGGTTATTTGAGTTACAGTTGCCTTTCTCTTATTTCCACCCAGTCTAGTGATTTTCCTGTGACCTCTGACATCATGAAGGCATTTTCACCCAATCAACTGCTGCTCAGCTGCTCACTGGATAATTAATTTTTTTCAGACCATTCTCTATAAACCCTACAGATGGTTGTGAGTGAAAATCCCAGTAGATCAGCAGTTTCTGAAATACTCAGACCAACAACCATACCATGTTTAAAGTCTCTTAAATCCCATTTCTACCTCATTCTGATGCTCAGTTTGAACTTCAGCAAGTTTTCTTGGCCATGTCTACATGACTAAATGCATTGAGTTACTGCCATGTGATTGGCTAATGCTCATGGTCTTATCAAGCAATATAAAAGGTCTATCTAATAGTGGCAGATGAGTGTATGTACAAGTATATATACTATATATACAGTAATCCTTACATTTTTAAAACTGAAACTAGAGGATTAAACAATCAACACTATCATTGATCTCCTTTAAAGTTATTTCAACTTAGAGTGAGAGAGTCAGGGTGTTATTGTGTCTTCCCTCACTTAAATGTTTTTATTTCGTTCAGCAGAGATGATAGATGAACTTTTAGCTTTAAGCATGTTCTGAATCCAAGCCTTAAAAATGAACCTGATTGCACTAAAACCTAAAGCACTTCTTTATAAATGTGGTTTCCTAACACATTTAATTTTCTCCATCCAAAGTCTGCCATTAATTAATCAGAGCTTTTTACATTACACAATAGTGGTGCCCTTAAGTCCAGATTCTCCATTTTCTGTCGTCTTGTCTGCCTACGTGGACTTACTCACATGAAACTGCCCTGCTCACGTCTGCGGAACACCTGAACCGAGATGTTTCCAGACTTTATAAACTAGAACAGGTTGTTTGAATGTCATACTGTCTGCCTCCATAATTCTCACGGTCAGGCGAGCCAATATCATGGCCAGTTTTCTGATATTGCCATGAATCTGAGACTTCATATCTTGTCTCAACTATACAATTTGGTTGCTGTACATGCCACAGCTGGTTCAGCCTCCTGTCAGCCACAGCTCACTTTTCCTTCAATCCCCTCCCCCCTCTTGCTTTTAACATCTTTGCAGGGAAAATGCGATGAGGACCATTTCACTTGTGCCATTTCAGCCGTAATTATGCAAACATCTCTGTTACTTGGGACAAAAACAAGTTGCTAATTTTGTCAGCTTGAAACACACTAGCACTGCTTGAGTGAGCGGCCATAATGTGCACTCGCTCTCTGCTAGAACAAAGGTTCAACAAATGGTGGAAGATAATATATATTATTATCCCTCTTAGTGAAAAACTCATACGAGAGGCCATCGCTATTTCCAGCTTCTCTGCAAGGGAAAATGGGCAAAGCTGTTTGGATGTAAGGCCCAGAGGACTCGTCTAAACACACAGTCTCAAAATGAGCTGGTTTTGTCTTTCTTTAATCTTTAACTTTAATCATTCATTCATTCATTCATTCATTGTCTGATCTGTGGATCTACGAGAGAAATGAACTGGTGTGTAATAATGTAGGAATAAAAACTTAGAACTCAGTGTTTTGAATGTTTTTACTGACTAAGACATAAACTTATCAGAGCTTATTCTGGTATAGACATTCACCATCAGGCCTGTTTGCACTAGTGTGAGCTACATGCGCTGGAACCTGAGCAAGAGGAGGAATGTTATGTTCAGCAATCAGTCCAGATTCTGCCTACCGCAATTGGATCACAGACTCATAGTGGGATCAAAGCTGATCAATAGGGTAACAGCTTTTGGTGGCAGCAGTGCGATGGTGTGGGGCGACAACTTCCTTTACTGGAAAAACAAGGCTTGTCATCATTGGAGACCATCTCAATTCAGAGACATACCAAGATGAAATTCTGCAGCCAGCGCCAATCCCGCATGTCCACAGTCTGGGAGCAAACTCTACCCCCCCAAGATGACAACGCTATCCCGCACAGAGGGACGTTTATCTGAGACAACCAGAATTTGGGAGTGGAGAGGTTGAAATGGCCTGCTTGTCCCAACATCAACCCCAATGAACATTTGTGGGATCAGCTTGGGCATGCTCTTCATGCCAGAGTGACCAACACAACTACATTGGCTGACTTGTGACAAATGCTGATTTAAGAATGGGATGCCATCCCCCAGCAATGGTGTAGCCAAGCTGGTGACCAGCATGAGGAGGAGGTGCTAGGTCTTTGTGGCTGTTTATCGTTCTTCCACATGTTACTGAATCCCCTATTTGTTAATTGAATAAATTGTGAAAATGCCAATATGTCTTGTTTCATCCAAACCAATTAAACGGCATCAAACAGTCAACAGCAGAATAAGCTGTTTGGTATTGGAGGAAAAGAGTTGGCAAGTTTCTTGTGGCTGCAACCACATACTCAACTCTGCTGCTCATCCCACATATGCATTTTCCTTTCAATAGTTACAAGAAAGAAATAATTGAACAAATACTTATTTTCCTTACTTTTTGTGCTATGTTTAGGTAAAACACTTCAAATTCAGTCATACAAATTTTGTTTTCATTTTTTTTTGTTTTTATTAATTGTAAGGAGTTTGATCTATTTTAATAAATGCTGCTTTTTATTGTGGAATCATTATCAAATAATATTCACTCCTGTGATTTAAGACTTTCCATTTTAACAATGTGTCTGTCTCTGTGTCTACAGGCTTTGGCAGCACATCGGGCCTATCTGTTGACAGCACGCGTCCCTTCTAAGGTAAGTTATCCTAAATGCGTGTGTTATGAAACATGAATTTCACTCATTCTCTGTGTTTAAATATAGTTTCCTCAGAGATTTATTTTCCGCTCCCATTTTTATTTCCGTTTCTAGGTCCTGAATTGCTGATTTTAATTCATGTTGACATGCTAAAATTACAACATCTTAAACCTTCCAAACATCAGCTTTTTACAAACTATTTGCCAAAGTCCAACAAAATGGGAAGAAAAAGTGATTTTTTTACATGTTTATTTTTTTTTTTTGGGGGGGGGTACACCAATTATTACCATATGATATGTCAAAATAATTATAGTGTAGTAGTGTACTTCCTGGTATCCATTAGGGGGCAGAAGACAAGTATCAGATTGTGTACAACAGAGTATAGAGCAAAGTTTTACCATCAAGTGATGCCAAATGTCTATGTATCAAATATGATACGTTTGGCATTGTAGGGTTACGGACAGTCTTAAAAACCAGCTTGGATTACTTTAGACTCAAAATAGTTTATAATTCATCAAAATTGACAGCACTGTACTGCATTGATTACATTTTACAATGACACCAATTAATGCAAGAGTTGCTAAATAAAAGCTGGAATTGCACTCAAATCTGATCCTTTTTTGGAGGGGAGGGGCTCATTTATGAAAGTAATTATAATATTTCCATCTAAATTTCTTGTAAGTCGTATGAAGTTTGGTTTAAAATTGATTAGATTGATAATGAAGAGGCATTTTAATCTTGAAACAATTAAGATAATGTAATCACTAACTTCTTCCAATGGAAAGAAATGTTGATCGTTTGATCATGAAGAGTATGAACCATCTGAAAAATTAATTTTAAGGCCAATCCTTCAGTTTGAGTACAGATACATTATCCTGACAGAATTCAGTGTGTGTATACAAAAGATGGTCTCAGAGCAAGCAAGATTATAATATGGCATCTAAAAGAATGCATGATGTTAACCTTATATTCTGTCTAGTTTCTCTCAAAAAAACATGCTGAAATCCAGACATGGTTGTTTTATCTTTAAGTTCCCAAAGAGGAAGAAGAAATGCATTTGTCTCTAACTATTTTCAGCAACAGATGAGACACATTTGCCACTCTTATGAATTTTAGGTGTCTGTGTGTTGCTCATGAAGCAACCTACAAGTCTGGACAACAGTTAAGTTAGAGTAAGATACATTCCTCTGTTAATTATTAGCCCATTTGTTATGGAATACAATTTCAATAATCTCTGTTTTTGTCCTTCATGCTAAACTGAATATAACCACATTAGTACTGTGTTCATATTTCTATATTTACTTCTTTTCTGTTCTCTAAATATCCTAAAATTGTTGCATGTTTTTCCCCTTCGCGCTAGCTCTCTTCTCATAACTCAGTCACTATGTCTCTCTACCCAGATGAGAACAGGTCCCGCCACATGGAGATATTTGATAGTTTTACCCACAGTGCAGCTGTAAGAGCACAGCCTGTGGGAAAGGAAAACAGTGACAGGAAGAAAAGTTCAAGCCAGAGGGCCAGACACAGATATAGAGAAAAAAACACAGTGGAATGAGTTGGAAAAGTTAAAATAAAGTCTTCTTTTTTTTCTAGAAAGATCAAAAAGAATAATAGCTAACTACCAAAAAACAGAAACAATTCAAGAGAATTAAAGTAATTTCAGCATTTTTAACTAACAGAAAAGCAAACTTAAGGGAAAAGTAATTATAAACTCCTCTGAACATGAGTCTCTGTGCCAATACATGTTTCGGCTAAAGCCTGAACTTTTAAACTTACTTGTTTTAAGCTGAATAAACAGTTTTAGAAATTACAAATCATCAAATCATTGATTTATTACAAGAGAAGTCAAGCGCTGGTTAAACGCAGCTCTCAAAGCACTGATGCATTTCCTTTTTCCCAGCCACTATTTTAATCACTCACCGATATCTCTCCAGTTTTTTTTTTTTCCAGGAGGGTTGTTACTAATGGTGTGTGAATCAAACTAAACAACTTATAAATAAGTAGGAAAGTCTGATGCAAAGGGAAAATGGATGTTCAACTAAAACTCGCTGTTGATGCGAGACACTTGGTTTAGGATGTTTTGTTGCCATTAAGTGGCTGTGAGAAATGACTGTTGATCCAAAACTCAAAACAAATGCTGCCTGAGGAGTTTTAAAAGACTTTGATAGGAAGAGTCCTATGAGTTAAAGCAAGTCCAAATGATAGTGCCAGAAAGTGCCAGGATAGTCCAAAATAGTGCAAGGAAGTGTGTAAAGCCATGATCTAAAAGCCCTTACAGAGCTTCAATGTCCATAAAATAATATATCCACATTCAAATCTAAAAGAATATAAAGAAATTCACATCTGTGTTACTTCACACATTTCCATTTTGCGGCCAGTGTTGCACTTTGTTTTTGTCCCAACTTGGAAAAAGGGATATGTAGCTCTGTAAATATTTAACACATTAAAAAGTTGGCAATGCCATTGTGTATGATGTCTCCCATTGGTTTGTGGATTCCTTATATAGTCTATATTTTTTTGACATCACAAGTTAGTTTATTTCCATCTCAAACTGATAAAATTACGAGTCACAAAGTTCATTTATTGAATAAGCATCATGCTATATTAATGAAAAAAAGACAAAACGATCATTTTAGACAGTTAATGTATTAGAAAAACATTTTTGGACTAACACATCATTTAAAGAACCACTTCCTGCTCACTATCCGCTCGTCTGGTTTGCTGATTTAAAGCTTTGTCATGTTTCTTTCCACTGTGGACACTTAAGTCTTACATCCTTAAATCTCTCCTACAAAAGCCACTCAATTTGAGTGAGATTACCAAGTTATATTAAGGTCAGGTCACCAATCAGCCATAACATAAAAACCACCTGTTGTGCGTTACATATGTCACCCTCACTCAGCGAAACCAGCTCTGACCCATCGTAGAATGGGCATGGGAACACTGGGCGTGCCTCGTGGTGTCTGAGACTAAGATATCAGCAGTAAATGGTTTGGGTCCTGTGGGCTCCAGGGTGGAGCTTCAGTGGATCAGGCTTGTTCTGGCTCATCTTATGGATAGTTGGTCAGATTAGGATCGGGGGAGTTTGAAGGCTGAGTCAACACCTTGGATCAAGCCGCTTGTGTACAGTTTTTACTCTGTGACACCTCAAACTGTCCCACTGGGAAAGTAACGTTGTCATGTGGTGGCGTGTGCTTGGTCTGCATAAATGGTCATGCTCCAGTTTGTTTGGGGTTTTTTTTTCACTCTGTGGATAATCATTTGATATGGATTTCCACAGTTAATTCATAGAAGGAAAAAAATCTAATCACTAATTATATTTTGCAGTTTTAATAGATTCTGGAAATGCTGCTTGACCTTTTAAAACACTGTTAAAAAACAATACAGTTGAAAACAAAGCGGTAAGAAGTGTAAATAAGACTTTGATAACCCTCTGAACAGAATCTGCAAAGCAAAGATCTTCAGCTCAGCCAGCTGACCCCTGAACTGTTGTTCCAGAGTGGGCCAGTGGTTTTTCTTACTTTGTGTGAGCCAGGGAGAGTGAAACAGAGGGTGGTTTGTTCCTCAGTGTGTACTGTCCCAGCAGAGAGAGGCAGCAGAGGGAGGGGTGAAAAGAAGACAATGGAAGAATTTAACAGCTGGCAAGGAGAGCAGAGGAGGGGGCACTGCTTCTCTATGCCCCTCTCTTTTTTTCTGTTTCATTTTCACACTCTTTCACTGTATTTCTCTTCCTTTTCTCTGTAAAATCACGATCTCATATTCTTTTATTCCACTTAGTTGTCTCCTTATCTGTCAGATTTTGTATTTATTTTCTCTTTCACTCCCTTTTTCTCATTCCCATCTTTCATAGTTTCTTTTAGTTCTTTCTCTTTCGTTTTTTCCCATCTTTTTTTCTGTCACACTTGCTCTCTTTGGCAGAAAGTTAAGACCACACAATTATTTTTACTTTCTCTCTCAGAGGGATTCAAAGGGAAATGTGTGCGAGTGTATGACCCTGCTCCAGACATTTGTTCTGCAGATTTATTTGTAGCTTTTTTTATTTTCACATTCCTATTGTCTTTTCTTACTCTCGTTCTTTCTTTCAAGTCCTTAGTGTGTCCAGCTTTTTGTTTCTGTTTGATGTTGTGAAAATGATTCATGCTCCACCGTCTACCACAGGGCAACATTCAAGAAACTCCTCACCTGACAATTGTTGAGCAGATTTCATTGTGTAATTCCATTCATTAAGTCTTATAAGACAAACAGTGTGAAGAAAGACATGGTGAGCTCTCTGCTCTCCAGAACAGGTTGGAACTTGACCAGTCATCTTGAGCTTATTTAGCGAAGTCTGATTTCAGTGCCAGATGCTGTTTGATATACCTTCAACATTTCAGCCATATGTGGTTCAACAGCTCATACTGAAGAAAACACTAATCTCCAACTAAAGCGATCTTCGCACCAGATGTTGCTCTCCTTCAGAAACAAGAGCATCACTGAGGTCCAAAACCGATGGCGGCTGATAACGCCTGGCCTGCCATCAGCAATCCAACTCATCCCAGAGCTGTTGGATGAGGCTGATCTCAGGTTTCTGTGCAGTCTGTTCGGGTTCCTCCACACCAAAATGAGTAGCTGCCTTTGTGGGCGGGATTATTGTTGTGTTAAAACAGGAAATGGCTTTCCCAGTTTTATGGCTGGGAAGTTGGAAACACAGTTGTTTTAAGTGTAATTTCATTTAGACTTATTTGAACTTAAACTAAGTGCCTCAAATCTTAAAAAAGCTCTCCAAAGTAAACTAAATTCAACAGTTGTCTGTGTGTGTATTGTATTAGACATTTTGGCCAGTGAAATATCCTAAAGATGTGACATTTAGCCTGATGACTGCAAAGCTGCAAAGTCCAGTGTCTCATTCCATCCTTTTTTCAACATCACGTTTTTTTTCCTTCTCTGACTTCAAAATTGTCATATAAAGTCATGAATCCCTAAAACTACTCACATATGGTGGCTAAGGAGCTCCAAATAAGAATGACAAAATGATTTTAATGTTTTGTTTTGATATGAAACACAATCTGTATGTATATTTAGGATAGTGAGTGGGCATCATCTGAAATCCTTTATCATCCAGTGAATAAAAGATATTATGTATTTACAGTCTGCAGCGTTTCCTGTCCATCAACCTGTCCATTGATGTGCTCTCCTGATCTTCTAGGACATGACTTGTTCTTTGTAATCTTGTTTAAAAAAAAAAAAGATCACAAAAAGTTTTCAGGCTGCTTTTTTTTTCTCTCCTCAAAACTTTTTGATGTCGAAGTGCAAGACTAACTTGATGTTGTGATGTCTTTTTACTTATTCTAGGTGGAACAGTCATTCAGTTACCTGGATATTCAAGGAATCAGCAGCAACAAGCCCACTCAGGTACAAACAAAGAAACAAAAAGCAGTTTTGACATTTCATTATTTGTTAATATTTATGGCACAGAGTCACTCAAGAACACCTGGACTGAGCACATACACTCATATTTAATGTAATTGCAGCTACTGATGGTAGACGATCAGGTAGGAAATAGTCATTGTAGACCTGTTCATAGATGTTTGGAAGATTACATGTTTGGTACACACAAAAATGCACACTTCAACATGCAAACACAAAAAATACACAGCAGTCTTACATCATGGGTCTCATTTGTACCAAAGCTATAACTCGTAAGATTTTTTCTTTCACAGTTTGTTCATCTTTATGTTTTATATTGATTAATTCACCCTCTCAGTGTGTGTTTAGGAGAAACCAAAGCGAGGAGTTTCACTTAGTGTGATTCATATCAAGTGTCTTTGCATATGTCGCCCCCTGCAGCTAGTATTAGAGCATGAGCGCGGGCCATGGAGCCTTCGGCTGGGCTCACTGGAGGAGGTAGATGAGGTGATCGCTCACATTGGCACCTGTCTCCACCGGATATGTCCCGCCGGCTCACCTGTGTAGGTACCACACAGCCAGCAGCCCATTAGACTGAGCGGACAGAGCCGAGGAGAATCAGTAGCTTTCAGATGGTTGATGATGGTTGATGGTTGTTAGATTTAAAAGAAAAGTTTAATTGATTAAAGAAGAGTCTAAGTTTCAGTGTTTGGTCCAGGTTCATATTTTATGTTAGTCATTGATATTTCCTGTTGTCTCGTTTGTTTGTTTTTTATTTGCTTCCTCTTGTCTCTCTGTAAGGAAGGAAGATGATGAGGAAGTTGAATTTAAAGCCTCCAGAGAGGACAGCATCCCTGCAGGCCAAGTGGGACGATCAGGGCTCAGCTGATCTGGGACCCTGCGGTAAATAAACCTCAAAGTTAAGAATAACTAAATAAATCCAACCAGATTTAATAAGTGTTTGTATTTAAATGCTGATGTCGTTTTACAGGCGGCTTTTCTCATCAGTACTGGTGTGTATGTGATAACTTGGGAATACCATACAGAGAAGAGGTCCAATGGGTTAGTACCTCAGAGTCAACTCATTTTGCTGTGGTTTATCATTAAATCAGTAATCTTTTTTTATATGCACCCTACACCTCCTTCCTGCTGTTTTTTCTGCTTTTTTTTTATAACTTTGTACTTCTTTTGTTTCCTCCTTTTAAAGTATTTCTTTGTTTTGTGCTCCTGTATTCCTCTGCTTCCTCTATTTTGTTCTGTTTCTTTTCCCTCTATTCCTTCATCAGCCACTTCTGAATAGTTTTATTTCCTTTTTCTTTGCCATGATCTTCTCTTTGTTGCTGCTTCAGCGTATTTTACATATTCATTCTCCATGTGCAGTTCATGATGAAGCAATAACTCAGGAAGATTCTAAACACATCTGCAGGAGCTGCATCTGATTCCCATCATTTGTGTTTCCATAGTCTGTCTTTGCTTTTCTGCTCTGGCTCTGTTGAACGTTTTACACACTGTACTGAAACAATTTCTTATTTTTTTATTCTTTTCTTTTTTAAATCTTTCTTGTTGTTGTTGTTTCCCTCTCCAGGATGTAGACACCATCTATCTCACTCAGGACACTAAAGAGCTCAACTTACAAGACTTTGCTCACCTGGAGAACAGGTATGCACACTTATTTTTGTTTGTCATGTGTGGTATGAAAATGTCTTTGGATTTTTAAAAATTTAGCAAAGTGTAAGACCAGTGGTGTCATTATTCTTAAAATCAGCTTTACCTGTTTTTTGGTTCTGTACCAGTTTAACACATCTCTAATTCCCTATTGAATAAAGTGGCTGCATTTGTCATTTTTAGGGATCTGGCGGCAATTATCGCAGCTCTGGAATACAACCAGTGGTTCACCAAACTCTCAACCAAAGACTACAAACTGGTAAAATCCTGCAGCTTCACCCAATAATCTTTCACCTGCTTTAATGGGGCACAATTAATAACACATGTATCAAAAACACTTTATTTGTCCCCAGGTGGCAATTAGTAAGACATGCAATAACTCCACATTATATGGTGAATGATCTGACAGGCGTACCGCAGTGGAGAGCTTTTAAAAAACAATCTGTCAGTATATAAGCTGCAGATAAATAACTACACACAAAGATAAATTAGCATTACAGGAAATTATTGTAAGACATAGTCAGTTGGATAAATGGATAACTTTAAACATTAAGATATTAAACATTAAGAATATATATCTGAAATCTTTCAGGCTGCAGATGTGTGTGACCAGATCTTCAGGGTTGTCGCTCGGTCCAGTCGGCTAGAAGAGCTGGTGCTCGACAACGCCGGGCTCAAAAGGTCAGAGTGAAAAATTATCAAGTAAAGTCTTTGTGTTTTCAGCATGGGCAGAAGTTGTCGTCCATTTAAAGCAAATTCCTGCTTTAAATGAAAAATTAGGGTTTATTCAGCTTGCCTACAATACAGTTATTCAACCTGTTCACTGATCCTGACCTTGTTTTCTCTTCTTTAGTGATTTTGCTCAGAAACTGGCCAGTGCCGTCTCACACAACCCCTCCTCTGCACTCCACACACTCAACCTGAGCAACAACTCACTGGAAGATAAAGGTTAAACCACCACCCACACACACATTATGCAAGGTTTGGCACACTCACACACACAGATTGTCAATGTGTCCCATCTGTGTATTCTTCCTCAGATGACACCCAGAGCGATACACCTTTTATTGCTTCTTTTATAGTGTGCAGAGTTGGATTATTCTTGACATTTGCACTTATGTTGGGCATCATCTAGATTCTCAAACTGTCCGAACAGTTAATCTACCACACTTTGATCATCTTAGATAATTTCTTGAATATGAAGAATTTCTTACAGCTAAATGTCAGGTGGAGTCCTGCGTCCTCTGATAGCCACGCTCCCTTTTATGAAGCTCAATCAATGAATTTGCTGAATCTGTTTTGGTTTCAGGTGCCTCTGCTCTGAGCGCCCAATTCACCAAACTGCCCATGGGCCTGAAGCACTTGAACCTCTCCAGGACCTCCATGTCTCCCAAAGGTGCGCATACAGGAGAAAGCAAACAAAATAGATTAATTAAAAAAAAAAAAAAACAGATGTAATACTATTTTATTACCTTGTATTGTTTTTCCAACAAGCATATTTCTCATTCCTTGCAGGTGTAAACAGCCTCTGTCAGGCTCTGTGTGCCAACCCTGTCGTCGCCTCCACCCTCACACACCTCGACCTGTCTGGAAATTCCCTCAGAGGGGATGACCTACCGGTATGTAGCTCCATCCTCTTCACATTGCATGTCCCACTTTGAAAAAAAACAAAATAAAACTCCACGATCACAAATTTTCATGATGCTTTGCAGACACTGGACTAAAGGCCCATTTATTCTCTATAATAGAGATATATATGGAACTTTTCATCAGTCTTCTCCATCCTTTATGTGGGTAATTTGGTCCATTTTCAGAGAGCTTGCAAATGTGTACCCTGATGCAGCAAATGGAGAACCATGAAGGCAATGTTGTGTAGTAAAGCTGATGTCCAAACAGTGAAAGGAACAAAGAAGAAGAAGCCGGGTTGTATTTAATGGTCACTGCAGTCTACTGCACTTCCTCTTTTTATGTCTGTTTCTGAAAATATACATTATCACGATCTTCTCCATCGTCACCAAGTTTGCTTTGGTCCACAACTGACGTTGAAACTAACTCTTATCTACACTGCCCTCAGGTGGATGTAATGCCTAACAACCATGCCAAAGTAAAAATGCATGGAAGTATGGGGCAGTGGCGTTTAAGAGATGTACCTATTTATGCATGCAAAGGGAGCATAAACGGGCATTAAGAATGAAACATTTTCAACCTGCCATCTCTATACGTGACACTGTTTCTTGTTGGTTTTGTTCTTCACAGAATCTGCACAGCTTCTTGAGTCATGCAAACTGCCTGGAAACTCTGGATCTGTCCAACAGTGACTGCTCACTGGAGCTGGTAAAGAAAAAAAAATATATATAGTGTTATATAGTGTTGTTGTATTATGTCTGCACTTGTCTGGTTTAAATTTATTGACCTTATTTGAATTATCTTGAATTAAACTTTGATGTTTATAAGGTGTGTGCATCTCTGTTGAGAGGATCTTTGAAGCATCTTTCTGTCCTCAACATGTCAAAAACGGTCTTTTCTCACAGGTCAGTTGTTTGACTCAGAGTCATTCATGCAATTAGTCATGAACTGCAGTATTTCTGTTTTACATTTTGATATCAACATTTCTCTCACTCACACAGGAAGTGTAAAGAAATCCCTCCATCCTTCAAGCAGTTTTTCAGCTGTGCTCAGGCTCTGACTTCTGTCAGCCTGTCAGGAACCAGACTGCCTCTGGAGGCTTTGAAGTAAGAAAAGTCCAACTGTTTCAAGCAGAATTGTGTTTCAATAAAAAACACTTGAAATATCTTGGATCACTTTCTCAGTATTTAGTTTATACAGTAAATAAATAATGTTCACACTAATAAGTAACAAGCTTTCCAACTTTTCTATTATAAGAAAGTGTCATCACAGTGATTTCCTGTCTGCAGGGCACTGTTGTTAGGCCTTGGCTGCAACCCAAACCTGAGTGAAGTGTCTCTAGATCTCAGCTGCTGTGAGGTAAAACCATCCCAAACCTGAACACACTTCAACATACAATTTAAACTTGTTTGGATTGTATTAATTCATACAAAAGTATTAATCAATATATCGGTGCATGATAAGGAGGATGTTGATGTCTTTTTCTCTCAGCTGCGTTCAGGTGGATCCCAGATTCTGGAGGGTTGCATCGCTGAAATCCCCAACATTTCTAGTCTGGATATTTCAGATAACAGTGAGGATGGTTTACCTTCTATTTTGTTTGTTTTAACTGGTGATACATTAACTTTAATGGTGATCATTAATCAGTTATCTCTGTCTGCTACTCACTCAGATTTGGACATGGATCTCACCACCCTTCTTGTCTGGCTGGCCAAGAACCGCTCCATCAGACATCTTTCACTGGGCAAAAACTTCAACAATATAAAATCCAAGTTGGTGAACGACAGACAACCAACGTTTTTTGAAGATAATCCAGTATTTTGTTCTTCCTGTACAGTTGGTCTCTTAACAAAACTGAAGCGCTCTACTCTTTCCACAGGAATGTGTCTCAGGTCCTGAACAACTTGGTTCATATGATTCAAGAAGAGGATTCAGTGAGTGAAGCATTTTCAGACTTTTTCTAAAAATGTCTCATTTTCAGCTCATGTGAACAGATTTCATTTTTAATTTGATCAAACTATCTGTTTTTTATCTAACAATTCAGAGATAACAAGATAACACAATTAGATGGCATCTTGTCTCTTTACAGCCATTGACCTCGCTGTCCCTGGCTGACTCCAAGCTGAAGGCTGACATCTCCATCGTCTTCAATGCTCTGGGCAGCAACACCTCTTTGACCAAACTGGACATCAGTGGAAACTCCATGGGAGACATGGGGGCAAAGATGCTGGCCAAAGCCCTGCAGATTAACACGAAGCTCAGGTGAGGAAGGAAGCAGCACTGTGAGTTCAGCTGATTTAAGGGTCAGTAAAGCTGTGTCCAGTGGATCTGAGACGAGAAAAACGAAAAGGATTAAACTTTTGTGATTCCTCCTTTCTCTTCATAAAAAGCTAAATGGCTGATGTTTAGAAGGAAGATTTTTCTTAACTTTTTTTAATTTGATCATTATGGCTGAGTTACGGCTAGAGGCATGGATCTTTGTAAGAAGCCTTCTTTTCAGTTTTCAACTTTTTCTCTTTCATGTCTTTTATACTCTGTTGACATATTTTAATCTCTCTGTCATTAAAGTTTACAATCATTCATTCTTTAATGTCAGCATTTTAAGAAGGAGGATTAGGGCCACTTTAAGAAAAACATTATTTCACAGACTTCGAGACTAAAGTTTTAATATTCCGACACTAAAGTCATACCTTTATGAGATAAAAGTAATAATATTACGAATATAAAGTTGTAATATTACAAGAATAAAGTCGTAATTTTATAAGAATAAAGTCATAATATGTTGTAGAAGGTGAAAGTTGTCATCTATGCTGAAGTACAACTTCAGTATAGGTTTCACAAACCAGGGGATACTTAATATTTTGGCACATCAACACCACTTTATCATTAGTATCAGGACTTTGAAAAGAATTAGGAAAAAAAAAAATCTATCCACAGAAAAAAACAGGCAGACTTGGAGGAAATCGCTGCTATTGTGGAGAGGGAAATGGCCGGAACCAGTAGACTGCAGGGTTATTGATGTATGCATCAGCGGGTTATTCAGAGCGGTTTGTGGTTTCTCAAGAAACAATCCGGCTGATCAGCTGATGCGTCCATCGATTACTGTGCAGTTCCAGCCATTTCCCCCTCCACAAAAGCATTTCCTCAACTTTCCTTTTCTAAAACAACATTTTAAAATATTGCAACTTTATCCTCTTGATATATGACTTTATTCTCGTAAAATTACGACTTTATTCTCATAAAATTACGACTTTATTCTCGTAATATTATGAGTGTATTCTTGTAAAATTACGACTTTATTCTCAAAGTCTGTGAAAAAATATTTTTTCTTAAAGTGGCCCTAATACTCCATTGTAGCATTTCATTTGGATGACAAGTAGTGATATTTGATATTTTTCTGGATTCCACCAGATTCAACCGCAAATTAAGAACATTCTTTTATTTTTATTAGTTCTATAATGGAGTTGTTGAACTACGAAGAAGCCCCAAGATTATTATTTTTGTGTGTGTAGGTGTCAATTTATTTTTAAACACCTGATAATCATTTTATTTGTCAGAAATCATTTTACACACACAGGAACAAATCCCTCTTAGCACCCCATGGCAGTCACACGGCTCCATAATATAACTGGGAAAAAAAGAGAAATTCCCTTTTCTGCAAAAATGTGGGAAAAAAGTTGACTGGTAGAGTCCAGAAAAATGTTCTTCCAAATGCAATACTGACTTTAAATCACATAGGGTTTCAAACTGTAATGACTGTGAGATTAAAGTATGTCATTTTAATGGAAGTCAATGTGGTATTTTTGGCCATGAAGGCACCAGAGGGGGTGTCTGACACTATATAAAAATACTAATGCAATCAAATCAACTTTACTGATAATCTTGAAAAATGATTGAATGTTTGGTAGTTCTGAGCAGATCTGAAGTTGTTTATGTGGTTTATAAAGAAAAAAAACAGAAAAAATATTGATGTATGGTTATTTTTTAGCAGTTTTTGTACATGGACATTTTTGGCCATGAAGGTCGCCAGAGGGTAGTACATTTGAGGACACACAAGGGTTAAGAATCAGCTTTCTTTTCTTTCTTTTTTTCAATATTTTATTGTGCCAATCTTTTTTTGGTTTGTGTACATTTGCAGGACATTAGTGTGGGATCGAAACAACATCAGCCCTCAGGGTTTACAGGATGTAGCGGCTGCCTTGGAGAAGTAAGTTTAAAGCTGAAGTAACATGTTTCAGGGCTCCAACAGTTCAAGAAAGTGCTCCTGTATAAGCTCACGATCTTTCTCTGTCAGGAACTACACCATTCGTTTCATGCCTATTCCCATCATGGATGCTGCTCAGGCGCTGAAGGGAAACCCAGAGAAGACTGAGGATGCCCTACTGAAGGTCATTTACTTCTAAATTCGGCTGTTTTGTAAAATGTCTCCCCTGTGTCACATTTCTGAAAGGTAAACATGATCTCATGTTATGTCTCGCAGATGGAACAGTACCTACTGAGGAACCACGAGACCCGTAAATACCTGCAGGAGCAGGCGTACAGGCTGCAGCAGGGCATAGTCACCACTACCACACAGCAGGCAGGCACTGCAGCACACACATACACTCGATCAGCACTCTTTTGATTTAATGATCACTGTATTTAATCAACACGCTACAGTTCTGTAACATCTAACCTCCTACTGATGCAGATGATGGACATGATGTGTGTGAGAGTGCAGGATCATCTGAACTCTCTGATGTTCTCAGAGACCAACTGTGTTCAGGAGGACATGAAGGTGGCAGAGAACCTCATGAAGGATGCTAGAAACTCTAAAACAGTAAGAAGTTACAGATCATGACCAAGTAAAATCTTTACCCCATAAGCTAGAAAATAAGTATTTAATATCTTCCTTTAATTCATGGTAAAGAGCTCCAGCTGCTCCTTGAATTTATACCTTAGTTTCTTTTTCAACATGCCTCCCAACATTTTTCTGTACCTTCCCTTTTCATCCAGCTGCTCCCCAACTTGTACCACCTGAGGAGTGGGGGCTCCAGAGGTGCATGTGTTGGAGCAATTCAGGATAAACTGGAGTCAATGGCTGGAGAGGTGGCGAGGGTGATGGACGAGCAGCTGCAGGTACTGAACTCTCCTAACGGTAACATGCAGTGTGGTGTGAGAACCCTGTCAGGTGTCATCTAAGGTTTAAACTATACCAACTCGTGCGTCCCAGACTATGCTGGTGTCCATGGTGGATGCTGCTGAGGGTCTGTGTCCTCATGTGATGAAGAGGAGCAACCTTCGTCAGGAACTGATGAAGGCCAGTGCAGGGAGGATGACTATCCCTCGCAGCTTTATCACCACAACGCTGCTGGAGCAGTCTGGGGTCGACATCATCAACAAGATCAGGTCTGATCTGCTGCTGGTGTGTTAGCATAGTTAGCTTTTCTACTACTTACTGTCTCCCTCTGTGGTGTGTGAAACTGCCTTGAATATCTTTTCAAAGACTGTGGAGTGAATGTCATGGACATTTGGGTTCTCACATGCTACTCCTCTGCAACATATCTGGAAAATATCTGGGATGCGATGCATGTGTGAAAAATGGCTTTAGATAACCATATCGCTGAATGTTTTCAGAGAAAGCTAAATGGGTTTGGTGGTCTTTAACAATTGACTGAGACAGGATAAAGGGGAGACATTGTTGCTATCTATGTACTGTGGTCTTTCATTTTCCCAGAGAAGTGATTGATCAGCAGGTATTTAAAAACATCTGAATCTATTTTCTCATACATAAATAGAGCTAGAACAGGTTAACTTCGCAGTTTAAGTTACTATAACAATGTAAACCACCTGAAGTTTCTTCACTAGGCCTCAAATCCTGCTTCATAATCCACTCCCCGTTGCGTCCAGTATTGCATTGTGGGTTCTTGCATCTATTTAACAGCTATCAGAAAAGTCCATGACTGCTATTTTATTCCATGACTGCAGTTTAAGTGCAGCTGATGTGTGATTTCAGGGAGATGAATACATTTTTTATCAGTCATGTTTCTACTGCAAACTTTTTTTTATAACGTCCCTATGTGCTGATTTTCACTCATTTTAGCTAAATAAATGCACCTTTTCTAACAAATAATTCATGAAAATGTTTTTGTTTTTTTGTTTGTTTTTAACCCGTGCTGTTTTTTTAATTTATTACAACTCTTATTTTTGTAGCACTCAAGAGCAAGTTTGATATGAGCAAATCACTTTTTCGTCATTGCAATTACAACAAAAAATATATTTACAAGATAACTTTAATACATCAATTCTCAGGAGTTCAAGGGAAATAAAAAGTAGAGTAATAACTGAGTTAACAAAACATGCAAGAATAAACAGTGCAAGATAAGATAATAAGTGGAAAGAAAGATAAAAGGATAAGAGAAGGTAGATGTGACTCAATGATGTGTAGTGCTGATTTTTTAAGTTTCTGACAAGTTTTGTTTTAACCCACGGCTTATAAACCACGCCTGGATTTCATAAGAGAAGATTCCCTTTACTAAACATCTGTAAAAGGATAACAGCAGGTGTTGAGAAAGGTTTGTTTTAATCAGTGGAGGTTCTGCTGTGCTTTTTTCACAAAGTGGTTCAGTCCACGTGAGGTCCTGAGAGATGTAAGTGCCTGGGAATTTGCAATTGCTGGCTCTCTCTCTCTCTCTTCTGATGTCTCCTTTTTCTCCTCAGGTCTGTTCGAAGTTCTTTAGTTTTGGAGGATGTTAAGTGCGAGGCTATTTTCAAACAGGTTGCTCTCAGTTTTTGGACTTTATCTTTGAATGCAGATGTATTATGTCTTTGTGTGATTTGCTGCCACCATACAGTATATGATATTGGTAAAGGTGGTGGCTTTTAGGAAACAGAACTTTGTTCTCACGTAGACAATTGATTCAGGACCCAGATCTGAGATTTGGTTCTGTTCAGGTCAGGTACTAGATATGGAGTTTTATAGCATCTTGTTCAGATATAGTGTAGATTTGGTTTTAATTCTTCTTGTCTTCTTATTTTTGCATGAAACAGTGATGTGAAACTCAGCGTGGCATCGTTTCTGTCCGATCGCATCGTTGATGAGATCCTAGAGTCTCTGTCCAGATCCCAGCACACTTTGGTTAGTGTCCTCTCTGTTTGTTTGTCCTTCTGATTGCCCATTTTTCTATCTTGTCACCCCTCTCTGCTCCCTCTGTCTGTCTTCAGGCAGACCATCTCATCAGGAAGGACCAACCTCTGATGCATCAGGAGCCCCAGATGGAGACAGAGGTCCTGGACGAGACAGTTATTCAGCCAGAGGTCTCTGACAAGGATCAAAAACCAAACCAGGATCAGAAACATGTGCTGGAGGACATAGACTCCTGCATGGTCAGGACACAGTGTGATTTTCATACTCATTTATTATGATCACTTTAGATGCTTCACTACATTTATTGATGTTAAAGTCTGAAGCAATCTGTAGTATAAAGATCTGCTTTTGCTCATTAGATGACTCCTAAATCAAAGAGGAGGAGTATTTTGGTCAGGATGCTTCGACCTGTCTCTGTGGCATTTGGTGAGTGACAAAAAATCTTATATTTCACAATACACCAGTTTGTAAGCAAATAAGTCAATTTTATTTCTACAGCACATTTAAACAGAAAAAGATGCTCCAAAAAAGCAACATAAAAACAATAAAAATATAAAATAGAGTACTCGAAAGAGAAAATAGAAAAAAAGATTTTACCTTTACAAAGTAATAGATGTGAAACAGATTTAGTTGGCCAATAAAGCCTCTGGGAAAAGATTTCATTTACTTTCATTTGAAAGAAATCTGAGAATCTTTTGTCTGACAGCAGCTGACCACACAGTTGCTGCAAAAGCTCTTGTCACCTTTGATTTCTACCTGTGCCCACAGGATATGTGGTCCTAACTTGTCTCCAGAGATCTGGGAACTGAGATTCAGTGAAGAGAGTGTGTGATATAATCAAATCCAATCAACATTTTTTATACAGCATATTTTAAAACAACTGCCGCTGGCCAAATGAAATGAAATGAAAAATACTTTATTTATCCCTTTTAGAGGGAAATTATTGTTGTAGCAGATTTTTTTTTTTTTTTTTTTCAAATAATAATAATGATGATACAAACAATTAAATTAAAGTCGAAGATAGGGCCTTGTTCCGGA
>JBBBVU010000018.1:23136191-23150071 GCA_037177055.1 Atherinosoma microstoma
CAAGAGGAGAACGTGCTCCTAAATGCGTCGGTAGACGGCTACAAACTTGTAGTAGAGGACAACCGACAGCTGATTGCGCTTTTGAATAAATCCTTGCATCACATCACAGTCGCTTCTGCAGCGTTGGAGGCAAAAAACAAACAGCAGGGTTCAATCTTGTCCTCCAACCATCTGTCTTTCATCTGGAATATCTGCAACAAGGACACACTGCAATGCTCGCGCTGCCTGCCGGGCTGGGTCGAACACGCTTCGCGCTGCTACCTCCTGGACGAATATCCGAAAAGCTGGGAAGATGCCGTCAGGGACTGTCGCAGCATGCAGGGGGACTTGGCTGTTGTTTTGAATGCAGAAGACCAAGGATTTTTGACAAACATGACTTTTCAGTTTGTAAAGAGCCATCCTCAAATACAGTTCCATTCTGCATGGATTGGGTTGCAGGACATTGTGAAAGAGAACGTATTCTTCTGGATGGATGGAACCAAAGTCACGTGGAATGCCAAATTCTGGAAGATCAATGAGCCAAACAATGCGATTGCTTCCTGGGACACTGACAGGGCAGGACAGGACTGTGTTGCAATTGTGCCGCCGAAAAATACGGAAAGTGAAGATTGGCTGGACTCATGGGATGACATCATTTGTCGTGCGGAACGCCATTACTTCTGTGAAAGGCCAGTTCTCATTTTGGCCTGACTGGGAGACTGTCCTGGTTGCTCACACCCAGATCATCTCATGAACTCTCACCCTGCCCATCAGTCACCAGAAATCTGATCTCATACAAAGCTAACACTTGAAAGCAACTTACTATGTGTCTATGTGTCCATTTTTTGATAATAAAGGAAAATATATCTTTGATTAAAATAAAGCGGTTTTCCCTTTGTTTTTAAGAGATAATTAAGTTAATTTGATTAATATTTACGGAGGGAGAAAAGGGCCACAATGAAATACATTGGATAATGAATCAGATGTGTCCTTAATATATATTAAAATGAGAAAAAAATACATTAATTATTGAATATATAATTAATTAACCAAAATCTGATGTCATTATGTGTGAAATCAGATTTTTCTCCATTGAATTAATTATCTATGTCAAGGTAAGGTAACTTTATATATTTAATACAACACAAAGAGGAATGCAAACAGTGAAACAATTGAAAACATTTCAAGCCATAATCAAAATGCACAAATCAGAATAAAACAATATAAAATTATATAAAATGACCAAATCAACAGGATTCAAAGCAAGGAATAGATAAGTTAAAATATATAGTGTAGATTTCATGTGGCATTTGAGATGGTGGTATCTACATTTGAGATTAATTTTAAACTGGCAGGTTGTTCCACTTGTTGTTCCACTTGCAGCATAATGGCTAAAAGCTGCTTCTCCATGTTTAGTCTGGACTCTGGTCTGGACTAGGTGACCTGAGTCTTTGGATCTAAGAGCTCTGGTAGGTTCATATTCTCTGAACATATCACAGATGTATTCTGGGCCAAAAATGTTCTGGGATTCGTAAACTAGCACTAGCAGTAAACTAGTAGTGGTTCCCATGCTGCTGTTAATCATAAATTAATTCCATCTGTCAGCTTCACCCATCAAACCTGGTGTGACTTACCCTGAGAGTGGTAACCATGGCTTTGATTACTCTGATCTGAAGTTAAAGGAAGTACTATCTATAGCCATCAAAATATCACAATACAATCGCTCATTGTGTCAGAGTATTTTCTCGGGCTCTGCAGGGTCATGATATATTTGATTATATAGACATATATTTCATTATTATATTACTGAACTTATGAAACATTTGAGTAGTTATTAATAAATGCATTTATCTATTACATTTATTTATTTCTAATTTCAATACATGAATGAAACATTTAACTAGTTATTCAGTGTATTTATGTGTTTTATTGTGTTTTCATCTTTCATGAATATGCAGTGAGATTCATATAAGTCCATTTTTACTGTCCATCAGTGAACCCGTTATTTTTCGTTTAGAACTTTCATTTTTATTATTTTTATTTGTTATAAAGCTGGGAGAAAATCTCTGACCATAAGATGGTAGCTGTTTGTGTTCAAATGTTCAAAGATGTTAAAATGCTTAAAACTGAACACTGCAGGTTTTTGGACATCAGTTTGCTTTGTTCAGCACCCGTTTACTCATTGCTACAAATATGCATTTAAATATATGTATATTTTATCTTTTTATTTCACTATCCATCACTCATGCTTCTTCCTTAAAACCTTTTTAAAATCCTTTAAATGTTCTGTAGAATACTCACTGGATGGAAATGTAGTTTTAAACATCAGTGTTTACCCAGCAGGGGTATCATTGCTGACAGATCAGGGAAGCTCTGGGACCTTTAGTCAATGGATATGTTTTTGGAATTTAATTTTAAAGATCTTTAAAGATAACACATTCAATATCTGAAATTTTAACATTTTTGAATAATAAAAATATTTACATTTGTTTTTCTAAACAAATATTACCTCCTTGAACAACAGCAGGAAATGATCAAGCAAAACTACTTGAAACAAAAAAGAATTAAACAATATAGGTTAAAATAAAATTAAGGCTGAAAAGTTATTAAAGGTATCAATAAGCTAACTTTTTACTAATAAGATAATCTTCTTTACTACATTGGTAGCCTAAATGCCAATATCTGTGATGCATATTTTGGCTCATTTCTTATTTCTATCAGTTTCTTTTACAGTTTCTTTAAACACTATTTAAGGAGTGGATTTGGCTTTTAGGAACTTTTTCATATTTTCTGTAATTTCTCTGTAGCCCATCAGAATGCGCCCCTGTTTTTCCATTAAGAAAAAAACCCATTCCACTTTTGAAGGCGGGGCCACGCTAACGCGCGCTCACGATTCCATATACGCGCTCCCGTACCGGGTCCCCTTCAGTGGTGCCAGAGGCGCAGCTCGGTGTGGAAAGTTGAGCCTCTCCGGCAGCGTCGCGCCGATATTTGCTGTCACTTTTCTTTCCGCTCCAACATGCCTCTTCTCCTCCTGCAGACATGGGATTTAGCGGCTCTGGGGGGAAACTAACCGGCTCTGTTGCGCCTTCTGTCCGCGTCCTGCTCTCCAACAGCCGGGGGAACCCCGCAGCGCAAATCTGAGCGCCCTCAATAACAGCCCAAACACCACCTTTCTGCGATTTTTTTTATTTTTGTCTGGTTTCATTTATGGACTACTCAAGCTTCGAGTGAGAGTGTTTGCAATTTCCGTTCGCACAGCTGAAGATGGAGACGATGATGGAGAGGGAGTGCAGCGCGCTGGGGGGGCTTTTCCAGACTGTCATTGGAGACATGAAGGTAACATGAAAGAACATTGTTATTCCACCTGATATGTGATTTAAATCGCTGTTTGACTCACGGAATATTATAGGCACTCCGCCAACAGCTGATCCTTCAACCCCTGGTGCACAAAAACTAGGGAAGACATGCAATAAATCCGCCTGTCGCTTTAATGGAGGTTTGCGAGCCACATAATTAATTTGCTAATTATCCAGGAGGGGGAGAAGCGGGGGGTGTGTGTGGTTCAGGATATGAAGTGCTGGAGCCCCTCCTCCTCATAATGTCAATGATATCTAAACCCATCCTCATCATGGTAACCAAACACAGTCCGCTCACTAACCAATGCATAGAGTTGCTGTGAGCCTGAAGGAGATATGCACACAATTAAATGCAACCTGCTCAGTGTCTGCTCTGAGCTTCAGAGAGAGAGAAAAGACTGTTTTTAGTCAGGAGGATCGACTGTTGTTACATTTCTGCTAAAGTCTTGACAAGGTATATTAAAACAAGAACATGTATATATATAAATGATTGTTTAGTCAAATACAGTAAAATATTCTGCACTCAATAATCCACGCATGTGTGATTCTTCAGGACTAAAAAGATCATAAGGGACCAGGAGATGAATCAGTTGGTGAATACATGAAAAATTAATCAGCAGCTATTTTAAAACAGGCTAATTAGTAATATAATTTTTCTCTCCAAACATCGTAGTCTTTTTTCAGCTCAGCAAAAATTAAGAAAAAGTCGCTTCTTTTTTTTCTGTTTGATAACTTGCTGAATATGTTGATGGGTTAATCATGTTAAACAAGGAGGGAGGTTTCCACAGTTAATGCTTTGATTAATTGTGATCACCATTTTCTAAAGGGTCAAATAGCTATTTACGTCAGAGAACAACAGAAGAAACTGGTGTTTAGGGCCTAAATTTCAGCACATTTTCTTTCTAAAAAATACTTTTTTCCCCACTGTCAGCTTTAAGCTCTGCTGCCATTTGCAATATCTTAAATATATATCATTAAACAAGGTAAACATGCAGTTTGATGTCATGTTCACTATTAAAAACAAACAAAAAAGTCTTTATTGCCTTATGAACAGCTGTAGGTGCCAGTGAGTAGTTGGTATAAACTGTGGGAGAATAAGAACTGTTTAATGATTAACATATGATGCAAAAAGGAGAGACATGTTGATGCTTTCTATTGGTGAATATGATTGGAGTAACAGGCTGCATTAGTATAGCATAGTTGGCTGTTTTATATGTTAATATGAATATATATTTGGGAAGTGGTAGAGTGAATCGGGGCTGAATCACGCAGAAACTACATGTATTTGTAAAATAAGGGATGATCTCTTCAGACGGTCTTCAAACTATTCCATGTTCATACACATCAAAACAGACTTAAGAGTTTTTATTCAACAATTATCAAATGAGAAGGATGTTTATTGTTTTTTGGTGTTTTTATGACGTGAATGAGAATCTGCTTCCGTATCAAAAGTCGGTTAAAGGGGGTTTAAATGGAGAAAATCATCAATCCTATAAAGTGTTTTTTTTTTTTGTTTTTTTTTTTGCTTTTATGAAGTTTGAGCAGGTGGGAGTTCAGGGTTCAGTTTGACACAGAGGTGAGAAGTGTGTGATGTTTAGACCTCGTGTGACTCCAGGTCCTTACAAAGTAAAAAACAAAAACAACAACAACCCAAAAAGCAGTGTTTGTTCTCAGGCTGTCATGCAACCACACACCTGTTTCCATGGTGACATAATAACAGACAGGTGGTTTTTCTAACGTGTGTAGCTGTTGGAGGTCTGCAAAATCAGCCACACCCTCTTCTTTTCTTCTTTTTTCTCTACCGTTCCTCTGACTTGTTTCTCTTTTTGCTTTCTTCTTTTAATCTCTCTTTGCTTTCGCTCTTCCTCACGTCTCCATCTCTGCTTTGGCCATTCCCACCATTATTTCCTTGCTTTATTCTTTTCCTATAGTTGTAATTAATTTAATATTTTTTTAATGTTTTTTCTTCTCCTCCATATCCTCCAAGCTATTTACAGTTTTATATGCTACTATTTATCTACTATCCTCACAAAACGACTCCAACTCAGCTCATTTTTGGCTTTATTCCAGCCATAGAGGAACATTATTTTTGTTCTTTTCAGACGGACAAAGAACTTTTTGCTTACGTGTTGATCTTTGGCTGCTCCTGATTGGACATTAACATCAATTTAAGCTCTCTGATTGGTCAAAGATTTGACAGGACATCATAAACTTCAGGCCAAAATAGGGGTCTCTTTGCAATGTTATCATGAATAACTCATTGTGGATTTACTATAGAGTCTCGGAATAAACACTACATTTTGTGGCTGGATTGTAAACTTCTTAGATTGGATATAGATACCTGGGAAACTTCCATAGATCACCTAAAGGGTAAGCTATCGATCACAATTCACCCCACAGAGTTCCACACCACCGTACCTGAGAAATTGTTGAGAATATAAGCGATAGCTCTCTGGGCTGCCGGTGATCCAGCAGAATTTTAAGGGTTAAAACATCAGATACAGATGAGTCAGTCTTTTTTTAGGCAAAAAGTTCACCTCAGCTTAGGTTAAAGTTTAGGAGTAAATATTCTGTCTTTCCAGGTTCAGGAGAAGGAAGAAAGAAGCCTCTTCACGCTCACCTGCCACTTTATTAATTACACCTTAGCAGTTCTTTCTGACTTAATTCTTGGTGTTATCGATTCAACAAGGTGTTGGAAACCTTCCTCAGAGATTCCTTGCTCCATATTGACATGATCACGCAATTGCTGCCCATCCATGATGAGAATCTCTTGTCCATCACATCCCAAAGATGCTCTGTTGGATTGAGATCTGGTGAGGAGGCCATTGGAGTACAGTGAACTCTGTCATGTTCAAGAAACCAGTTTGATTTGAGCTTTGTGACATGGTGCACTATCCTGCTGGAAGTAGCCATCAGAAGATAGTGCACTGTTGCCATAAAGGGATGGACATGGTCAGCGACAATACTCTGGTAGCCTGTGGTGTTTAAATGATGTGTAATTGGTACTAAGAGGCTTAGTGTGTCAAGAAAATATCCCCCACACCATGGCACCCCCATTTGCCTGATCTGTTGATACAAGGCAGGATGGATTCATGCTTTCATGCTGTTTCCACCAAATTCTGACCCTACCTTCTGAACGTTGCAGCTTAAATTTGTCCAATCTTCTATTGTCCAGTTGTTATGAGCCTGTATGAATCGTAGCCTTAGCTTCCTGTTAGCTGACAGGAGTGGCACCCGGTGTGCTCCTCTACTGATGTGGTCTATCTGCTAAAAGGTTTGATGTTTTGTGCCTTAAAAGATGGTTTTCAGAAAAGGTTGTGTGTGAAAATCCCAGTAGATCAGCCGTTTCTGAAATACTCAGACCAACAACCATGCTGCATTCAAAGTCAATTAAATCCCCTTTCTTCGCCTTTCTGATGCTCAGTTTTAACTAAGCAAGTCGTCTTGACCATGTCTACATGTGATTGATGGATTAGATATTGAACTGGCGTACCTAATAAAAGGTCCAGTCGGTGTATTTTGAAGTTATCTTAACCTGTTTGATAAATAAGGGCAGCAGTTTCTTCATTTCTCCAGCAGTTTTGTTGTGTCAGGTTAAACATTTTGAGCTGAATCAACTCATCTTTTATGGATTCACCATCATGGCAGCTTTAGACATGTTGGCGTCCATTGCTACTGCTAACTTTTGATCTTCTCTGCTGTTAGTGATTTGCCATTTGCTCATAATACTAAGTATTATAATAATAAGTATTTTTGTCTAAGATTATTGAGGTTAACTGATAATGGAATACAGACCCATGTGACAGGCCACACATGGGTCCTCGATCAGTTTTCCATCTTTTACACTCTGAAAGATGTAGTTACAATAGAGGTGGTAGAAGCAGGTATGATCTGGCTGTTATTAAATTAGAAAACACATCACTGAGCTCTTGTTTTAATTAAGAATTACAGACATAATCATCTAAAATAAGGTGCAGCTGACTAAAGCATCTGATGTTTGAGACTGCCAGACAGGCGGATGCAGATTTCCACCCACTGGTGTTAATGTGTAGGTGGAGGAGGCTGTTGCTGCGTCACTGTGGAGGATGCTGCAGCTACTAATGGTCTCTTAGATTCTTCTTCATTATGTATGCGTTGCCTCCTTTCATCACTGATTCTAGCACACTTTTTTGTTAAATTAAAGGAAAACTAAGCCTAAAACTTGTTTTCTATATTTCTTTTAAAAATGATTATTAAGAAATCTCAATAAGAGCTTTTTATCCTTTCCCTTGAAGATTAATAGAGTATTTTTCATTCAAATTTCTTTAAGCACAGCAGGAAAATAGGCCGATAAAGATTTAAAGCAAAAGAAATGGCTGATTGTGGTATTTTTATGTGCTGTGTGGTAAAAGCCTGCCAGTGCAAGTTATTGTGCAACAGAATAGAAAATGCTTTGTCACAATCCATATTCAAGTTGATTATTGGGCTGGTTATTTGCTCCTAATGTCCAGCATCTTGAGCCACGTTGTTGTTTTTCACTGTCCATGTTGGCATTTGGTTTTTATCGTTTCAGTTTTCCATGCTGTCTTTTTCTGGTCATTAACCTAAATAAGCGTTGTTTGTTGTAGCTGCCCTTGTTGTCATGTAAAGACCTCCACTTGACCTGGGGTCTGTTTCCCAAAAGTAGAATTAAGTTATCCAGGATAAGAGAAGATCGCAGGCTTGATCAAGCCTTAACAGAGCATCTTGGCTCAAGTGGTTTCCCAAAAGGCAAATCAGGCTGAGAAGGAGCGACATAAGTAATCCTACTGGGTGAATGCCTTCAAAAGATCAGGAGGTGAATCACATATGAAGTGATGCTGACATGGAAAAGTTGCTACTCCTCTTAAAAATAACCTTAATTGATAAAGTATTATTCATTTTACTTCACCCAAGTGAGAAACAACTAGTAATGGAGGCTTATGAAGAATTAAATCATATAACATAGTAGCATTCTGAGTGAATGCAATAGCAATGACTCATGGGAGTTCATGTTGGCAAAACAGACCTTGTTGTGTTGCATTAGCAGTTAAATCCAAAAAGTGTTAGATGACAGAACTTGCAGTTATGCTGAATTGTTTTTAATTCTGGTTTATGTTGGAACCTTGAGTCTCAGAGGTGGTGTGGAGGAGGAAGTTTCCTGCCTCTGATATGTAAAGGGAATAATGGATATAATTTTAATTTGGAAGAAAAAAACACCTGCAGGCAGCTGTGGATCAACTTAGAGGTAGAGGGTAAAGTGATACTTGATTTATTTTATGAGCAAAAATCAAGTATCTCTTTAATAAATATGTATTTTACCCAATTCTAATCACATTAGCATTCAAATGAAAGCCTTAGGCAGCGAAGAATGAGTTGTTAATAAATACATAGGTGGCGGTGCACCCAACCAACGACTGCCATGTTGCATTGCCATCTTTGAATAAGGTAGCCGAAAGGGGACAAACTTGTTAGCCTTACGAATTTTAGTTGTGAATCCCGTGTGTTGTCGGGGAAACGAGCAAAGACGGCCGTGGATCATTCGACTTGCCCTTTTCCATTGAAATGGAGGACCATCCATACTCTTTGCCCCACGCGCGAGAAAAAATAGCCAAGAAAAGAAAAATAAATAATAACCAGGAGAAAACGAGAGACATCAGTGTAGGGCAGGGGTAGGCAACTCCGGTCTTCAACGGATTTTGCAGGTAGGCTATTAGGAGTTTCCCTGCTGCAACACACCTGACATGGATCAATTGGTAAATAGCAGACTTGTGCAGAGCTTCACATCGAGCTCTGCACAAGTCTGCTAATTAAGTCTGACTCTGAGTCAGGTGTGTTGCAGCAGGGAAACTCCCTCGAGGACCGGAGTTGCCTACCTCTGGTGTAGCGTTTACCAGATGGCGACAATTCATGAGGGAGAAGGACTACAAAACTGAGGCGGAGGTTGCAGGCTTTCTGCTGGGCAGATGAGTTAATTCAATTTAACAGTTATGTTTATTTTGGCATTACGTTATAAACAGGGCAGGGCAGCAACTATATCCTCAGCAGATACGCTAATTTGTTAGCCTACAGTGGAAAAGCTCCGTTGCAACAGTTTTCAGTTGCTTTTATTCTTCACAGAAGTCATACCAATAGGCGACCGAGCGCTTCTTTCAGCCGTAATTTCCCGAGAGTTTTCCTTCATGTTTCATAATTTATTTCAGCTGATTGGTCAAGGGGACTGGGGGTTTCTCGGCGTGAGTAAATCCCTAGAGCCACAAGCAATCTAACGCTAAAAAAATCTCTTAATCATTTCGCATCAATACTCCCTCTTTTTCTCCCTCTCACGTTATCAGATCATCTCTGAGTCTGCAGGTCACGAAAAACGATTTCACATGACGCCATTAGCTATTAGCAGTAGCTTGGAACCAAAAAAATGGAGGGAATGCTTTAAACTTATCAGCATCCATAACGAAACACAATTATGTATCCTTCCGTACCTCATGACCTGACAGGACACTCAAACTTGTGCAAAATGTTGACATTTTCACATGACTCTCCGCGGTAATAAGCAATTAAAGGGCAAGGCGCCAGAGAGCACTACTAATTGGTGACATGAATGGAAACGTAGTCAAATATATCGGATTCATAGTTCGCAGGTGGTCAGATGTTTGTCCACCTAATTCAGCCGCAGGAGTTGGATCCTATAATTGCAATAAAAGAGGATCCTGAAGAAACTGGACCAGGAAATCCAGAAACTGGAAATAGAAGGAAGTGGTTTCAATTTACAATGTATTGTCAGAATAACAATCTTAAACTATGTAGCGGACAGCTGAGTGGACTGGAGGGTAGGCTATAACATTTAACTTGGATCAAGTAAACTACCAAAAAAAAAAAAAGGTAATTTGCTGGATTGTGAAACCAACCTGCATGTTGATCAGCTGATATCAATCACTGATACAGACCAAACATATCTGCATGTCCAACAGAAATGTTAAGCATTATTTAGATGATTTGTTGGCATGGTGACTTTAATAATTGATGATGATCACAGTTAAATTGTATAATTGAATGATAATTTATAAACTTTTTTTATTGGTACATAATAAATAAAAGAGTAAAGAACATCAGACTGGATGAAAATATGGATTAAATTGTCTTTAAAACTGTACAAAACGTCACTTCTAACAGGAGTTAATCCTACTAGGAGTGGTAAACAACTCCAGCATCAACTAAGCCTGGTCGTTAGCTCGGTCTGGCGCAGGCTAGCACAGAATAAATCTCTATGGTAACTGATGTGTCACTGAATCAAGGATATGTTCAGCCAGGATAACCAGGAAATCCTAGCTTAATCCTTTATCTTATGAAACAGCTTTCAGTTTCTGGAAATGTCTTGAAGTTACAAGTTTCGGTCATCAGTGAAGCAAATCTGAAGCAGTTTTTTTTTTAACTACAAAAAAATATATGAATAAATAAATAAAAAGGTGAATTAGACACATTTCCATTGAGGGGTTTTATGGAAACATAAGCTGCATAGTAGCCATCCTATAAGGAAACAAACCTCAAAGAAAAAACAATAAAAAAATAGGTGAACATACACAAGATTTTCTTTAGAGGTGGGAGGATTTTTTTTTTCAATTTATTTTGAACAAAAATAACAAATAAAATGACTGAATTGTTAAAAAAAGATGGAAATGAAGAGGTTACTTTCATCTCAGGGTTGTCTGAGTCACATATGTTTATTGTTCTCCTGTTCAGAAACAGCTGGTGACTCGTGTCATTTTAATCTTATATTAGTGGAGACTATTGTTCCCATTCTCCTTTTTATAATTCACATCTTTCTTATGCAAATCCAAAGCAGTAATGGAAACACAGCTGTGAGAACTAAAATGAAACCTGGCACATAGGCTGCAGAACACACTTCCACTTTGTCTCTACAAAAGGTGGATTTCTGGTTGCCATTTAGAGCAGAATGTGGATTTTTGTAACCATGATACATTTTAGTTGGTGCACTTATCGTTAGCAATGTCGGGGTTTTATAGAAGAAAGATAATTGCTTCCAACTTTCTTCAAATGTGAAAAATGTTTTTTTTTTAGTCACAATAAATGGAACATGTTTGTGTTCAGATGTTTGGACCTAAAAAGTAATCTAATAAAGACTTCATATTTTAAAGGTGGAATAATTGATTAATACTTTGAAACAACACAGTAATCATCTTTATTATTGTTAATGAAAATGGGTTTTTGGCCTTACAGCATGCTGCTATTTGATTAAAACATTACTTAGATTTGTGCTTATTTTTCCATTTCCTCCTTCTTTTTAAAAAATAAAAAAAGCACTAATATAAGATTGCATGTTTACAATCCCCAAAAGTGCTATTAAAGGTTTTGTAGTCCATCAGCCTGTTTTTATTTCCCTCTGTTCAGAGCATCATATAACTGCGCTCCTATGAGACTGACCTCCTACCCTGATTTTGATTAAATCGAGTGCACGAGATATTTAGCGTGCCCTCTTTTCGCTTCATTCATTTTCTCACTTCAAAATATACATTTCCTCTCTGCAGGTTGGAGACACACAGGCTCAGTGTGATGCACATCTAAATGGGTTTATGTTCTGTAGAGATGTGACCGTGTTTGGCAGTGTGCAGTTAATCATCTACACGTCACTGTGCTGGTTAAATTGAAGCAGACACATTACTGTTGATCCGTTTAAGTGGAACCGATCTGCATGTTTTTCCCTGGAGGAGAAATTGGTTCATCGTTTTATACTGTGGGCAGCTTTGCACTGAGCTCCTCATCTGCCTTTAAAAACTATAAGCTACAAGAAGCTGAGGGATACAAAGAGCTGCAGAACTGAGTGCACATTCACCATTATTTCTTCAGCTAAAGTCTGACATTTTAAATCTATTCCTTAATGCAGGACAAACATTTCTAAGGCACATGCATCCTCTTGGTGATGCCATTTATATGTAAGAGAGGCTTTAGGGCTACATCTTAGAATTATTCTTAATCAAACATTTTCAAATTGACTGAACATTTGAAAATGTTTGAATTAAAGCCTAAATGTAGCTTTGTGTAAATTACAACATGTTTGAAAGGGTCGTGCTGCTGTTTTTGATTCGTTATATCTAGATATCATATCGATGACTTTTTAAGTCATCGATATGAGTTATGGGACAATTTCCAGACGTGCAATTATTTAAGTCAGGGCTAAAGATTATAGTAAGAAAAATAACACTTACTATATCGCTTTAACCACCTTTTTGCATCCAAAAATCCATCCACAGTTTTAAGTTTTTGCTGTGATTCTTCTGTTGTGAAAGTGTGTGTGTGTGTGTCTGTGTGTATTTATAGTTTAAGTAAATGGCATCAAACACGTATACTGAGTAGTAATTGTGTGTTATCTTAAAGTCTTAATGGCCTTGGAGCTAAAATTGTCCTGGTCTCCTTTTTTGGATGGGCTGCAGCTGAAATGGGGCCAACAGCATCAGGATCGTCATGGAAACCGCACGGTCAGCGCTGACTTTGGTACCCCAGCCAAATCGGTCACTTGTTTAGTTTATTTTTGTGGTGTTGTCTGCACCGAGTCCTCGGCTGCTTTGAATCTTCTTTTACTCCATTTTGTTGCTGCAGCTCCGATGTTTCTGTTATCAGATAAAAGGTTGAGTTGTAGGGATTTAAAGAGAAATCCAGTATTGGCTTCTTGTTTCTGGGCTTGTTTTTTAAGTGGGATGTTGATCCACACAATCTATGTATTCTTTGTTTTCAACCATCACTTATGAATGAATAGAAGTTGATATAAACCAATAAATGTAGGATTCTAGGATTTCTTTTTCTCCATTAGGTCAGTGCCACCACATTTACTGAGTCATCCTCCTGTTTTTTTCCCTTAATCTGACAAATCCAAACATTCTCACCAACATGGCGTCAAAATCATTTCCCTAGTTTAAGTGCAAATCAGGATAGCGACAGAAAGGGAAGATGGTCGTCATGGCTTCGACTGCTGCATATATTCAGTCATTTCAGATTTTTGCTTTTTAAAACTCAGGAAAAAAAGTTGGAAATAACAAATTAGATCTGTGTTACTGTCTCATACAGTCAGCGAGAAAGGAAGAAAAGAACAGAAGGCAACATTTTGGGAGATTTTGTGATGTCATGCCAAACAAACGGATCAAGCAGATTCCTTAAGGACCAGCAGGCTGCTGCTGTTGCCTCCGGTTGTTGCCACGGTGACAATTTATGTCCTCAGTGAGTGATAGATGCAGCATCCCTGCCCTCGCCTTGGTGTGCATGTGTGTTAGAGAAAAGGGGACCAAGAGAGGATGGAATGAGATGTGGCTATTTATATACATATGTGCGGTGTAACAGAGAGGACTTGATGAATGAGCTTTTTAGAGCTGGAGGAAGAAATGTCAATGCGTTTGAAAAAATGTAATAATGGTGTCTGTGTGTGTGTGTGTGTGTGTGTGTGTGTGTGTGTGTGTGTGTGTGTGTGTGTGTGTACCACAGATCGAAAGCGCGTCGTGTAAGGAAAGCGTTTCACAAGACATATCTCTCTCTATTCTC
>JBBBVU010000018.1:23159044-23176061 GCA_037177055.1 Atherinosoma microstoma
TTGTGGTGGGGGTGGTGGGGGGGGGGGGGGGTGGGTGGGGTGGGGGGGGGGTTGGGGGGGGGGGGGGGGGGGGGGGGGGGGGGGGGGTTTTTTTTTTTTTTTTTTTTTTTTTTTTTTTTTTTTCCCTAAACTGTCACAAGGTTGTGACTTTGGGATTTCTTTCTTTTGGAACAATGGACCCATATAGCACGTTCTAAACATGTTTGTAAATGTTTAAGTGCGTTACAGGTGACAGATAAAATGACGACATTTGGAAAAGTTATATTTTAATGTTATATTTTAATATACATGAAGCAAGAAATGGATAAAACCATGAAGGCTAGAACATCAAAGCATGAACTTAAACAAATAATAATATAATATATTATTTTATGTAAATATGATGATAATTTGCCTTTAAAAAATTATAAGCATTTTGAAATGTTTATAGATTGTCAAACAAACAGCACAGAGCTCAGAAACATAAATCTGGAGGTTGAAAGTGAGCCAGAGAAAATGTGCTGCTGCAAGACCACAAAGAGCCTCAAAGATGAGAGAAAAACAATCCCAGGGTTGAATCTGCTTCATACGTGTTCAGGAAAAGAGCTAGACTGGAGAAGAATAACAGGAGTTTCTGCTGACCTCAACAGACAAAAATACACCCACACACAGTGTTTGCCAGCCTGCATGCAGCTGACAGTTGGCACACTGTCAGGTTTCAGTAAATAAACAAAAATGTTGGTGGGTAAACTTGCACAAATGAGTTCAGGTGTAAACTCTTCTGTCTGAAAAGACCTTTTAGATTCTGTGTTTAAGATATCTGGAAAAAAAGAAAACTTTACTTTACAATTACTTTACAGTATATTGGTATGTGTAGCACTAGCATGCAGTAGATTGTTTGATAAATTGAAAGAATATTTTTACAGAATCTGAGAATAACAATGTTTCTTCCTTTATAATCTAGAAAGAGGCTTGTTTTTATGCATCATATAGCTTTAACTGCTTTTAAATGAATGGCATTGGATCAAGTGTAAAATATAAACCATTTGATTGTAAAAGGATCTATATAGAGAGTTGTCTTAAACTCTGTGTGTCTTCATTATTATCACTATGATCTGCTGCTGCTTAGCTTATAGGGATTTGGGTCAGAGAGGTAACAGTCTTAGAAAAGCAGACTAGCAAATAAAATGCAAACCATGCAAATAAAATGACAACAGAGTCTCCATGAGAACATTTCTGAGACTTTGTGTTTCCTCTTCCTCAGTCACACAAACAGATGAAGATCTCTCTGCATTCTCTGCTGGTTTTGTGAAGCAGTTTCACATTCTCTGTCGATTTGTACTTTCCAGTTATTGACAAATGATCACAGGCTGCTGTCTTCCTGATCACTAGACAGAAACAATCAATAGAGGGCACTTCCTGGATTGATTAGGAGAAACAGGAAGCTTTGATGTGTGCATGTGTGTGTGTGTACTTTTTTTAACTTTACATAGACAACTGCTGTTTATCAAGGATTCTGTACATTTTGTGTGTAAAGGTTTATTCTGTGTGTGTGTTTGTGTGCGTTTTTACAGTACTGGATGTAGGCCAACTTCCTGTCGAGGTGACTTGCTGTCGCAATGACAACAGTAGTCGAGGAATCAATCAGTCAGTGTCTTGATGGTTCTAGGGCTCTGGGCTGCAGCCGCTCTGTAATCGACTTTGTTTGTGTGTATATGTGTGTGTGTGTGTTGAAGTGGTTGTTACACCTGAGTAGTGTGTTTAAATTATTGGCTTCTTTCAACAACTGTTTGGATGATTAGAGGTTTGTTGATCCGGCCACATCTTACAATCCCAGACTTCCTCTTTAACAACATCTCCAGGACTGTCTACCAGAAAATCATCTTCATCCAAACTAAAATATAATTCACAATGATAACAATGTAACAATTAGATATGTTTAAATACATTATGCCATAAACACCATTAATGAGCGTCAGTGAGAGGGAATGCACTATGTGAAGCTACACAGTGTTTATCAGAAGCTGTAGCCTATTCACATTTACAAAATAAAAAAAAAAATCTTAAATTTATAACATTTTTAATTTGGTTTCAGTCGCAGAAAATGAGAAATAATATAATATTAGCTCAGCTGCTAGTGCTAATGCTAGCAGTTTGAGGAAGCAGAATTGGACTGTGATTGTTTTGTTATGATGCTAGCATGTCTTCTGACCTAAACTGCTGCTAAAACTGAGCTGCCAAATAAATCTCTTTAAAAGCAACATCAGAAATGTTGTTTACATGTTAAATGGGATTTCGAAGTGGTGTGACTCAAAAGATTAGGTACTAGCATGCAGAGGGCTTGGGATGTAGATTAGCTAACAGTTAGCTTATCAAAAGTGCCCTATAAGACATGACAGCGCTCACATTTTTAGCACAGAGGCTTACTAATGTTATTTTATTTACCAGTAATTGGTTATTTGGGGCATCAGGGATTTCCTTTTAATCTCTGCATTGTAGTTTAGTTTAGTTTTTTAAGTTAATGGGAGTAGAAATAAATCTATTCATTTTTAATTGGTAATTTAAATGAGCATGTAATGTATGCTATGCAAACGTTGCTGATGACATGGAGCATAATAGACATTTTAATCATAGATGAAACTATTGTCTGATGAGCTTTTATCTTGTTCGCAGGTGGATAGCGAGCTAGGTCTGACAGATGTTGAATTATTGAACTGAAGATATTGCACCCCCATCTGCTCAATGTCATGTTTTATGTCACGGTTTTACAGGTATGGAGAGATATACTGCAGAATGATGGAGGAAAGATAAAACAGTGAAGTGTTGCCAAAGAGGTAAAACTGAAATTTTAGGGTAAATTATTTGAAGATTAAAAGCAAAATCGAAAAAAATGAGGTGGAGGGGCAAACATGGAGGGCAGATGGTGATGGGGGAAGAGAGGAATGGTGAAAAAGGATGGAGGGATGGATGCAGGAGGAGGGGAGCGAGGTAGTTGGCTGTCATGTCCAGACTGCTGCCGGTGCTCATGGCAACAAGATGGAAATCACTGCAGAATTCAATCCGAGCAACAGAAACAGTACCTCCGTCTGTCTGTCAGAAGTGCTTGCTTTGCTAATGTACCTGGTAGTTTTATGCATGATTACTGGAAGAAAATAAATGGGCATATTGGATTTATTAGAGTTATAATAGATATATAATATGCTTATAAATGTTGGCATATTTGCATTCATCTATTGGACTAATTAGTCCATTAGCCGAAATGAATTATGTTCCAGTGTTTTTGTCTGGTGGTTGTTTGAAAAAGGCTCTTAACCCTCGCCAACCTGGAGGGCTGCACCAGAATCATTTAATTCACTGAATTAAAATGAGTGAACTAGTTTTTATTTGGAGGACTGCCTGTTATTTGTATTCCTCCTTGGAAAAAAATCCCATTAAATGGCTAAAACAACAAGACAACAGCATCTGTGATATGACACTTTAGCCAAACTAAAACTAGTTTGTCTGTTGGAGTGCTATGATTTTTATAAAATGCATCACCATGTGGAAATAAAGAGATAAGTTGTCAAACCAAGAGGTGCAGCATGTAATGAAGCTGGTTAGATACTTACTTGTGAGAGTTTTATTGCACTAACGTGTGTAGTTGTCGGTCATCTCTCGCAAAAGGTTATCTTTCTTTTCCATTGAATTTTCTGTTCTTAGCACTGCTTCTTTGATGGCCTTTGTGTGTGTCAGGCAGAGAGGAGAGGTTACAAACATTCTTTCAAGCCTTATATTTAGGGTTATTAGAATAACCTATGGAGAAGGACAATTTGTTTGTATTTTAATGACCTGGTTTCTAAGATTTCTTTGAAAAGCAGATCAAAATACCAAAATATGACCAACCTTTTCTTACCTTCATAGTGACTTCATGCTGTTAAATCTTCTGATACATTGAGTTATTACAAGTTATTCACAAATCCCAGTAGCCTACCTCTCACCTGATAGGATTACAGTTATGAGTTGTATGAGAACACACACACATGGCACTCACATGATCAGAGTTATGGGATGAAGTGCATCTCTGACAGGTGTGCAACACTCAGACACAAGAACATTATGGAGATAAGATGCAGCGGGTGTCCTCCTCTATCTGCCCGCATGTATTAGGGAGTGTGTATGTGTGTGTGTCTGGTTGCTGTAGCAACCTGCTGCCTACAGAGGTTTTCGTCCTTTTAAAGGGGCCGGTGAACAGTGTCCTTTTGACATGTAACGTCAGTATGTCAACACCTGGTAACTGGGTCACACTGAGGAGGAAGAAGGGCAGAAGAGGGGAGGAAAACAGCAGGATATCTGGCATGAAATGAGAGGAGGAAAAATGTGATGAGACAGAGGAACGGAGAGGAGAGGAAAATTAAATTTGTGACAAAGGGAGGGATTATTCAATGACTGAAAAAGGGAAGTGTAGAAGCGCTAAGTAGAGAAAGGAAAGGCATGGAGATGACTCGGGAGGAAATGGAAGGGAAAGAAGTGGAGGAGGAAGAAAAAGAGGCCCAAGGAAAGGATGGGAGTGGACAAGAAGGGATGAAGCTAAATGAAAGCTGATAAAGCAGGAAGAAGAGGGGAGGAAAAGAGGAGGTGATGACGGAAAAGGAGGAGATGCTTGAGGAAGAATATATCGAAGGATATGAAGTGGAATGAAATAAAGTAGACAGGAGGAAGAGAACAGAAGGTCATTAGAGGAAACATTTTTGTAACAATTCGGTCTGAGGCAGGATTTTTGAAAATGCTACTGGTTTGGTTTAATATGCTTTTGGGAAAATTCAGGATCAAGAATTTGACCATCAGATGCCAAACAACGTTTGTTTTGGCAGCTGTTTTTGTTACTCTTTGTGTTGTGAGGCAAATGATCTCTAGGACTCCTTGACTGATGGGAACAAGCTTGTTTGATTTTTGCTTTTATGGTGATAAACTAGTTTGATCAAATTTTTAAAAAGCCATTTGTCTAGGCCAACTTTAGGCAAGCTATAGATCCTGCTCAGTCTTTTTTATTTTATTTTTTAAGCTGCTATGAACAAAGTTTCCATGTGCAGCCTCATTGTCAGCTGTAAAAACTGAAGGAGCTTGAGAGCCAGAAGAGACATTTTATGCAAGATGTTGTTCTTGGGTTAAAACATTCCCAGCACATGTTGGTTGTTTTGGCTGAGCTGTGTGAGCAGAGCTGCTTCATGTGGAGCTGAAAGAAACCAGCCATCATAAAATCTCCTGTTGGTCCTCCTGAGCTGATATCCATCTCGCAAAGAGGACGGATAGCAGTATCTTCTAGAGATACTACGGCATCATGAGCATGAACCAGTCATCTTCAAATATCTCTGATCTCACTTCAGAGCAGCTGCTTTAACAGCCTGCGCTCTTCTGGCTTCAGTCTTTCCACCAGATGTTGAATCAGGCTGCAGGAATTTGCTCCTGTTTAGCCACAGGAGCGGTGCTGAGGTCCAACACTGATGTTGGGAGAACTTTTTGGCTGGTAGTGAGAGTTTCAGTTTCCCCCCTGTTGATGTTAGGTGGGGTTGAATCGGGACTCTTATGTGTTTTAAGTTCTTCCAACTGGAAAGATTGTTTCCATATCTAACTTGGACCAGTTTGTGATGTTAAAAAGAAAAGAGACCATATGTGGATGAATGCTGTGGTCTAAAGATGCAGTTAGATTTTATCCGACTTTTTCGCTGCACATAATCGGTAAAGTGAAATGGCATTTGGCATCGATATGAAAACAACCTCATCTTATTCCAATTCAAAGTTTAGCAAACATGCTGAGAAATTTCTTAAAGTATCAATGTGCAATATTTTAAGCAAACAGCACCTGTTTTCCGTGGAAAGATACATGTGTGAAATGATGATTCTCACCAGAGCTGTGGGCGATTTGCTTTGTTTTCTGTGTTGTTGCACCCAGTTTGACCACAAATGCATGTTAGCGCATGCAAGTTCCTGACTTGGGAGCAAAGCTCTTGTTTTTTCTCCTCTTAGTAAACCATGTTAATCTGGTATAAAATACAATCCAACAAAGAAATCTATAAACTTATACTACATTGATATATTCATTCTTAAAAGAAACATTTTAGTTTTCACTTCCATTTGTTTTGATTTCTTCTGAGATTTTGCTGCTTTAGTGCAACATCCAGTGGCTGTCTAAGCTCATCAGTTGGAACTTTTGAGAAGCAAAAAACAAAACATTTTTTTTTTTTTTTATATATATATCAATATATTCATGCATAAGTAAGTATGAGGAGACATTATAAGCAAATCCCAAAGCAAATAGTGTTGTTTAGTTGTGTTGGTTTGAGAGCTGTGAGTCCATTTCTGGTTTAGACCAAACAATCTTAGACCAGTGGTTCAGGTTCAAGACTTCAGTTCTGTATAATTTAAAAAGATCATTTGTCTTAAAAAAAAAAAAAAAAAAAGGGAAAAAAAGTACTAAAGTATGTAAGTAAAGTGGACTTAACATGTAGCTGAAGCATGGTAGTTGCTTTGATTTCATGATTTTACAAGCCTCACGAGTCCTCACCTTTGGATGTGAGAAGTACTCGTTTTCTTACTTGATTAAATACCTCAGTTCCTGACACGATTTTTGTCCTAAGTGCTAATTGAAGGTAAATTGACAAACTTGAGTCTGCAAGACCACAAACCAGTGGTGGTGATGCCCATCTTTTCTTTACAGTCTATGGTTGTTAGAAGAAATAAACCACCTCGGCCAGATGAAATCAGATCCAATGCAGGACAAATGGCAACAGACGATGAGAAGAGCAACATTCTTATTGTTTGTTCGGACAGCTCTGCCAAGATTTTTAAGCAGTCATTGTGTCGCATAACATTGTCTGCTCTGGTTTGGAACAGTGTGTTGTGGTCATCCCTGTGGATGCTGCTGCAGTCTGTATCTGCAGTGTGTGTGTTCTGTGTGTGTGTGTTGGGTTGAATCCTCAGCAACCCACAGATGGCCTCCTTTGGCAGCTCGTTGTTTAATGATATCATCTGAGGCGCAGGTGAGTGATGTCATATCTGCAGTGTCCACATGCCACCTTTCCTTCTTCAAGGGGGATTTTCTTCAAGGGGAGATACAGATTCAATGTTCAGACACAAACTCTTCCCAGAACAATGCATGCTTAGTATTTCATGCGGAACGGGACATCTGAGTTGTTTACGTGTGGTCAGGAGTGCTCCTGCTTGTAAAAAAGTTTGTGAAAGTGAGTCTCTTGTCTTAATGATGTGCATGATGGCACATCTTTAAAGCTCTGTCTGGTTTTTCAGTCTGTTGTTGTATCCTGACCCTCTGCCTTCAATAAAACTCTACAGGATTTGTAGCTACAGCAGAGCTGCTAAATAGCTCCCTGATGGTTTATCAGGTCAGACTCCTGAATTAGAACACTTGTGACTCCATTTAGACACCTTACTTATTTAATTAAATGATTGTTTTAGTTATTTCTCAAAATGTCTGTATGCCTGTGACTCATTTTGCTGTGGTTTGATGGTACCAAGTGTTTAACTTCAGGAATTAATATTAATTCTGATATTAATGGATCTAGCTGTAATTCCAAATACCTCAGCATCTTTTTGGATAATCTGAATAACCAATTATTTTTTAGAATTTATTGCAAAAATGAACTTGATCTTGAGATTCTTAACAGTCTACATATTTTCCCCCTTCTTCTACTCCTTCCATATTTCAGGATCCAGCTGGAAATCAGAGCTGCAATCTTGCTGTTTTTGTTCAAAAACTCACATTTTCATTTACGTCTGCACTATAAATGCTTATTTCTAATGGCTAACAGTAGAAATCGGACGTTATAATGGCACGATGACACAAATGATATGCAAATGTTCTGTATTCAATGAATTTATTATTTCTTCTCTTTCCATAACACCGAAACTAATCGCAGATTTAATTAATTCCACTGTAATTAATAATTAATCAGGTACAAAACCCCAAATGTCTGTGAAATAAAAAAATAATGCATACATCAGAGTTAATTTACACTTTCACCCAGTTCCTATTTTATTTGTCGAGTTCTCATACGCTCACGTGTTTGTGTGAATAATGTTCTCAAAGCTCCTCATCTTATGAAGGCATCTGAGGCACATTTATCCTGAAATAAAAAGTTATAAATAGTATAAAAACAGATTAAACATATAAAACCTTCTTTCATATACAATATTTTCTCTTGAGTAAAACATTTACATAACTCAGAACATTTTTTTCCTCATGCATGTTAATATATTTTTATATTGATTAAGACTAAATTAGACCCTGCACAGCACTTATTAATTTAAGAATATGGAGGTAAATTTAACTTGTTTTTTTTGTAAACATGATCAATTCCAATATTCATGGCTCTGATTATATTAACAGGAAATTTTAGGGGTTTTTTTTGTTTCAAAATCATCTTTAAGCAGCAGAGCACGTAAAACAGCTGAGACTATCTGAAGGACCTCCCTGTTATCAGCAGTGTGAAGTCACATCTCAAGTGCTTAAAGTCTAATTACTGTTAGTAATTGTTATTTTTACCTACATGCAATCTGAGGGATTCATTTCATCACTGCCTCTAAAGGGATCAAACTATTAAATGACTCAAGACATGTTCTCGGAGAGAAAAATCAAAGGATCCCTGTTTAATCAACAGACCTCACAAGAATTATATTACAGGGATGATGACAGCACCTTAAGCTGAACTGGAGTCTGGAGGTTTATGTTACCGTAAAACCAAACTGTCTGTTTCTCTGTTCCAGCTCCAAAATCCTCCATCCCATCAGCTGAGCGACAGCAGTCTCATATATCCTCCACTCTGAGATTTCTGCACCACTGGGGTCAAATGTTCAAAAATATGGGCCGTGACATGCTGCTACTTAGAACAGTAATGATTGTATTTATGTCACTGCTGCTGCAAGTCTGTCTGATGACAGTGCAGTTATTAAAATGGAAAAAATCCCCTCCAAATGATTGAACTTTGCAGTACTTCTCATCTATTTAATATACTTTTCTTTCCTTGAGACGATTTGTCATCTGCTGTCAATAGCTCTGAGAGTATCTGAGAGAAGGAAATTGTAGAGCAACAAATAACAAATTCTGTTTTCTGGGAATGATCAGGCAGGGGCCGATTTCTAGAAACCATTTTTCATTCTCATTAGATAATAAATCACTCCACACAGAATGAAATGGACACATTTTACCCCTGGTATGGAAACGTCTACTAAAATCTGAGTTCCTGGATAGGTTCTAGTTTTAGGAAACTCTTTCCAGTTTATAAGAAAGGTTGCGGTAACTCTGCAGCTATGCAGTGCCCAAACTTTTCATCTGTTTAAAAAGAAATCCGAAGGGAGAGGTTGCTGGAAATGAAAATACTGCAGAGAAGTTCAAACACTATTTGCATATTTTTTTCAAAGAGCAGATCAAAGTCAAGAGAGTACCTTTGAACTGCACGTGGCATGTTTTGGCCACAGTCACTTTCAAGATCATTACAGAGCTAAAGCACCAGTCAGGACCCATTATTTGTCCAGTTGCTGGCTTAGGTTATGTAGGGGAGACCAAATCCTGTGGGATGTGAAACCGAGTTAATGCCACAAACGCTTCAAAGTTTGAAACGCGATCAAGAATCAGAAAACAACATAAACAAGCCTAAATGTCACAGTTTACTTGCCATAACTTGTGCAGAAGGAATATTATTGCACACTGCTTTAAATATCAAAGTCGGCCTACATGTAGCCATGAAACGCACGGCTTAGACAAAGCAACTGGTTTTATGATGATTAATTATGAGCAGTAATAACACTTCAATGGTAACGCTTGTGAATAACTTGGTTCGCTTTCAATAGTCTAAAGATTTTCTGAGCAACACTCAGTGCAACAGCTCTCTGAGATTAAACATGCAGCAGGTCACCTGTGAGTGTCTGAATTTGTATTTCTGCTTAAATAATGACTGAATCTGAAATCCGATCACAGGTCGATGTAACAAACCGGGCCCCAGGTGTGGCATGTCTCATGTTTTTTAATGCGAGAGGAGAAGCGAAAAACTGGCAGCTGTAGGAGCGGCAGCGCGCGGTCTTAAAGGGCTTCATTATGGCATGGCATCACCACGGCAACAAGAGCAGCTGCACGGTTTGACGTCATGCATAATGTGATACACACACATGCAACGAATGGAGTATGAGACATGGTTACAGATGACTATGCTGCGCATGAATGAAATGGAGATGTTTAGCAACCAGAGGAGGTGTTTTGATAAGAAAACTTTCCAATGAGGTTTTCAGGAGGATCGTTTGCTCGTGCATAGCTCAGGAGACTGTTTTTCATCATGTTTAGTGTGCTGCATCAACCGGTGGAAAGGGATGATGCTTAATCCTCCACTCATAGAGGATTTTACAAGGAATGCAAATAATTAATCCGAGGTAAAATGATTTAGCTTTTAATTTATTTAAAGTTTTATTAATGATTAGTACCCTCTAACTAATCTGCCTTGTGCATAATTTCAGCTTATTTAAAATGTTTAACCTTATGTTTCAGTTTAGGTAGATTTTAAAGCTCATTCAGGCAGTATCTTCCTCCTCAGCCTTATTAAACCCCTGTGGAAATATCCAATTCTTACAGAATTTTAATGTTTTCTTCCCCCTTTATGCTCTAGACGTGGATGTACATGTGCACTTGAACCCATCGTGTCTTTGCCTGTAAGCATCTTAAACAAGAGCAAAACATCATGAGAACAGCCTAACCTGGTGTTAGATATTTATTTAGGATTTATGTTTCTATACTTTTTGCCGCCACCGGAATAAACAAACCCAGATTTAAGAGCGGAATCATCTTTACTTGTCTGTAAATATAGCTGTACAGGAACACAGTCATACCTGCTGTATGACTGAGTCAGCTAGAGGGTGTGTTTGAATTATTAACCAGGGGCATCCAGCAGGTGAGGCTGCATGTGTTCTTTTCACCCACTGCACAAACTCCCTCTAATTAGTCATGAGTCTCCTCCTGTCTGAGAGAGCATCAGAAAGAATACTTAAGTGCTCCTTCTGCAGACTTGGACGCGTCTCTGTGAAGAACAAATTAATGAAAGGGTGTTCCTTTCATTAGCATAAAAACTGTAGGGTTATAATACTTGGTAAGCACTAAACTTCTCTTATTTGAACAAATTACCTGTTACAAATCGACTGATTATTCAGAATTGAGTTGAAAATGGAGATCCCAGTCTCAGAAGTGGTAGAGGTTACTGGCAAGAGCTCCGGGCTGTTTGTAAAGGTTGAACGGCTGTTAAATAATTCACCACTACACGGTCACGCTGCACAGATGAGCTCCTTGTACCTGCCTCTCTCTCGTTTTCAGACACCCTCACTTCATCCTTCCTGAATGAATACATATTGTGCTTACATGTGCACAAATCCAATAACTGCTGTGAAAGAGAGCTAATTATAGCCAGAGTTAAACTGCACTGACTTGTCATATGCATATACTGCATTTGGGCTACAACTCACTCTTCCCACATTATTTGAATTTACAGTAAACTGCTGGTCGTGTAGCTGCTTGTTTTTAAAGTGTTTCTTTATAACTCATCAATTATTGTTCTTGAGCTTTGGCAACAAAAACCTGCCACCTTGTGCTGAACCACCTGCCCTGACCTCCCTCATCTGCCCTCCACCTACAGTACATGCCTGTCAGAGAGGGGTGAGAAGACTTCAGGCAACCTGAGCGCTCGGGGACGTCTGGCTGGAGGGCATACCTGCACATAATTTGCAGTCGGGTGCTGGTGATTTATACGCTGGCAGAAAATGACAGAGGTGTGTCTCCCATCTCCAGGGAGGGATGGGAGGATCAAAGTGTGTCTGGTTTAATAGACAACAGCCAATCACAGAAGAAAGAGATCTGCCTGAACAGGCTTTAGGTTGTTGCAACATGCATACATACACACACACAGAGAACCTGTGTGCACTGACTAAATCTGACTAAATCACCACTGTTAACACAGACCCCCCATGCAGTTCAGTAGTAATACAACACACACAACCTTTGGTGAACATGATTGTAATTTAGCATATGTGCAGCTTTAAAGACCCATTCCTTAACTTTTCCGACTCGTTTGATGGCACAGTGACGTCTAGAGTCGTTGCTGCCGAGCAGCGTCCCGTGGCTGAGAAAATGCACTGTTCAATTTTTTGACCCGGGACGCATGCAGTTGAGTTTCTCTCTGCTCATATGTCACACGCTAGCAGGCGGATGTAAACAAACCGGCCATTTTGAATGCGCACCATGGCGGATTCAGCAAAGAAAACATTAGAAGACATTATTCGAGTAAGGGAGGAAACAAAAGAGAGCCAGAGACGGAGCAAGAGATAAGACAGGAGTCATGATAAGACTGTTTGTTTTTTACTGTCTGGAGAGAGCTCACAGTACAGGTAGGATGCAAGATGGATGCCAAATTAGCCGTCGATAGGAGGCGTATCACTGAGAAAATGGCAAAAGTTAATTTGTGCGTCTTTAAAGCGGTATGACTGAACTTTGGGAGATTTTTGCACTTTGGCGCCCCTAATGACAGATAATTCGGCTTCTGTCTTGCATCCTGTCTCTTTTCTGAGCTCTCTCCAGCCAGTCAGTCAGTCTATGTCGACTCTTGCTGTGTAACTTTACCTCCTTTCTTTTCCTTGCTTCCTCTGATAATGTCCTCCTGGGTTTTCTATTTTGTTGTTGTTGTTTTTGCTGATTCAGCCACGGTGCGTCTAAAACAACCAGTGTGTTGATATCCAGTTGCTGGTGTGTAACATGGTGCTGTAAAGTAAAACACAGCTGTGACATGATGCTCCGGACTAAAGAAAAAAAAAGCTGTGGTTTCTCAGCCTGAAAGACACCCTACTGACATGTCAAAACACTTTCTCAGCTATTTCCCAATACTCATTTAATATGCAAGAGGGGGAGATGAGTAAATATCCTCCCATCATAAACTCAGGTTATTATTTAACATTTTTCTCATTAACAGTATGGCCTTAATTCTAACCACTTTCAAGCTACAGCCTTTTGATTTCTTGAAATAACTATTTTACACATTCTTTGAAAAACTCTGGTACCTAAAGGGTTAATATCAGCTTTTTCTTTTAATATTAGCAGTCTGACTAGTGTGGGTTTTTTTTATCTACACTGCTGTGTGTTGCCAAAAGTTATTTAGATGCCTGATTTCCATGGAGTCGTACTTTGATTCTAATTTTTAAAGCTATTATTCCATCTTTCAACTTTGCTTTTTGTCTGTAAATGTACCAACCTCTGAGATGTTCTTATTTAACGATGTTGATCAGTGCTTTTCTGTTCTGAAATGAGAACATGAATAGTAAACAAAAGCTTTTAAACCCCCAAAAAAAGACTAGCCTTAGTGCTAAACCATTAGAAGAATCTCCCTATAAACACAGTGCCGTAAAAGAGATGTGCGGCTTCTTCACACAGTAAGCAACTTCAAAAACTTTGAAGCTGGCTTTGTGTGACTCCCAAGAACTTCACAACTTTACTTCTTTGTTTAGAGAGAGTCTGATCTTTTTTTTTGTTTTTCAAAGAAGGGAATCAGCCTTCTGGTCTTTTGAATAGATCACAGCTCATTAAACTGCACAAAACTGGACTCAAGCACAATATCTGTAATTGGTGTAAAGTGTCTTTCCTTAAGTTCATGGAGCTATGGCTAAGGTAAAGCCAGATGGAAAATCAGTCTCGGCACAACATTTGTCTCAGCTTGAATAATTTCCTTTTTCTTTTCCCTGTGAAAGCTTCCTTTTCTGTGCTCTAGTAACTGCTGTTTACAGTAAACATGTATAATTGCAGTCAAATGTTCTGAAGGCTGGACTATTCTGTTTTGCATGACTTATTGCAGGAGTATTTAATGAAGAGTAGGTCAGAACAAACCACTCAAGAAAGACATTTCTCTGCTTCTTTTTCTGTCGGTAACCGAAAAACAATGAAGTTGGCTGACTGCTCAGTGAATATCATTCTATTTGGGTTATTTATGTTTTTAGACTCTATTAATTTTGGTTCATCCTCCTTATCTTTTGTCTTGTATAGCCTTCTATGTACATGAATGGGAGGTGCTACTCCTAAACCTGCTCATCATCATGGCAACACAGTGGCAAGTTTTGCCCATCTCAAACAAAGACTGACCAATCAGAGGAGACTGGTCCTTTTGTGAGGGCCGAAAGGAAGACTGGTAACAAAACAAAACATTGTGAACAGAAGGTGACAAGAGTTGCAGCAGCAGTGCATAACATGAGAGTTTAAGCGAAAAATTAAGTAAAACTATTCCAACTATAAATGTCTGTTTAAGGTTGAGAGTCAATAAATGGGCATTGACTGCCCTCTTTATTGTAAGTCATATCACTGGACATCTTTTTGTTCACCAAAGCTTCACTGTGTTGTTATTAATGCTGCTGATGATGATTCAAATTGGCATTAAACATGGTCAAATCGGACTTTTTCTGGGTTTTTTTGTTCCAGACATAAACATGTTTTCATCTGTGCCTTTTAAGATGTTACTCATCCCAAACATTGCCCCAGCACCTGTCAAACAAAGCCGGTACTGCAGGTTTAGAGCTCAGAGGGTTCTCACTTCACACACAGTAGTTTGTCCGTTCAGAGACGCCGTAGTAAAAATGGTGGCGCAAATATGCCAGTTGCCATGTATGTGGACCCAAGGCAAGTAGATATAAATGGCTCACTGTAAGATAATAGAAAGTTATTTGAGTGATGTGATTAGATACCACTAGGAACCGTTTTTAAAGATGTATTAAAAGGTTCTGACTTTGACCTTTTTTTATTTATTTTTTTACACACTGCCCCTTTAAGGATTAAGCTAACTCTACATTTGCACATCAGAGGATTTCTGATGGTTCAAGATCATCCCACACACACAATTCCACAATCTGCATGTTATTTGATCTGTTTGCCTGTTTCATTTCATCAAATACACTTAGAAACATGACCTAAGGCCTCTACAAGTGTCTGCAGACGTTTTTAGTCTTTTGTTTATTGTAAATGCAGAGTGTGTTGTTTTTAGACAGCGAGTCAGTGAAACTCTGCACTGAGGCTTCTGCAGCAACTTATGTGTCATTAGCGTCTTTTAGCATTCAGCCGCATCTCTCCCGCTAAAAACACACACACACTCAGAGGGCATTGGGTGTACACAGTCAGCTTGCCAGCTCTTTCAGACTACAGATTAGCAGTGAAATAGGAGCTCTGGTTTGGCTCGGGGATTGGCAGTAGCATGGGTCAAACAAATCAAACGCTCACTTTACTTTGTTTCTTTTCTCTGTTCAAAGAGAGAGTGTGTATGTGTTGGCTTAAATTTGTCAAGGCTGTGGACCATGGTGTTGGATGTTGTTTTACAATCTTGGGATTAAAGGGCATTTGATATCAGCAGGATCTTAGGTTCAATCCTCTCGTGTGTGTGTGTGTGTGTGTGTGTGTGTGTGTGTGTGTGTGGTCAGTGTTACAAACTGTGTGAGAGGGAGTAACATAGCAGTCAATGTGTGAAAGGGCTGATGACTGGGTGGTTGGACTGTGTCAGTGTCGTCCACTGAGTTGCTGGGTTTTCACTCTGTTTTCTCAGCTGGCAGAGGAGGAAAAATAACTGAACTGTTCATGTCTTCCATGAATATCTCCAAATATTCGTCCGCTGTGGCCGATAAATATTTGGCTGTGTATGTAAAGGTTAATGGAAACATGTACAGGGGATAATGAGACAAAGGTTTGCCATGTTGTAAATATACAGCTTTTTTTTTTTATGTGAAGGTTTAGAAGTTTTTAAACAAAGACATTTTTAATCAAGTTAAAATTTCTTGACATTTAGCTTTAGGTTTTGTGTTTGCATCATTAGATGCAGGTTTGATGGTTATTGGATGTTCTAACAGCCAAGATTAGTTACGTTTTGGATTTTGAATATCTTTGGCTGGTACATTCTGGGGGTGGTTTGGCATTTTAACAAGCTAATGCAATTATTAAATCTGGTTACATTTATGCTGCTAACTCTAAATTTCTGCCACATTCAATACTGATTAAAAAAAGCGGACAAAGTATTGAAGATATTTTACTAACTGCAGAAAAATGACAATGAAATAACTCATGATTCAACATAATTTGCATTAAAGTTGAGTTCAGCTGTGAAATAACATCTTGGCTTTCAGCCCGTCTCCTCCAAATGGCTATCTAGGAACTTCCAGTGACTCCCAGAGGTTTCAGTTGACTTTAAAGAAGTAATCTGGCTTATATGAGAGTCTTTTAGCCTACACAGCAACATTTGTTTAGCTAGTCAGGTTCTTTGTGTTAATGAATATAATATATATAATCATAAAAGAGCCAAACTACTTAACAAAAATATGTTTTTAGCTTTTAATAGGAATGGTCCTCTGAGTAGTGATTTAATGTTACAAGTTAGTGGGTTTACTCACAAAACATTTTAAGTTATTTTCCAAAACCAAATTTATTCTTATAATATTCTAATGGTTGGTTTGATTTAAAGCAAATATACTCTGCAGGCTTTTCTCTAGTGAAGGAAGTCATTTTGGTTCTGCAGAAACTCCCAGACCTGAGGTCAGAGCAGCTGACAGAACAGCAGCTGCCTCACTGCTGATGATTGACAGTTATCCCTGTCCATGACATCCTTGTCCCACCCCCTGAGATACCAAGCAGCAACAGGGCCGCAGACATGTTGGGAAGTGTAAGACTCATCCATGGAAATCAGACTGATGCAAAGTAAATGCTTATTCAGAAATACTTGCTTTGAGGACTTTTTTTAAAAAGGTTTTCATGAAATGTTGCTGCTGATGTCATGACGGTTGGAGCGACACTTGGTGTCTGATAAATGATAGTAAAATCCCGACAGCAGCAAACTGATACATCAGTCCAACGACGGGACGTAATCGGAGAGGGAGGATATTTTCAGGACAAACATCTAAAAAATCCCAGGACTCTACTGTAAACCAACACACACACACACACACACACACACACACACACACACACACACACACACACACACACACACACACACACACA
>JBBBVU010000018.1:23184586-23212412 GCA_037177055.1 Atherinosoma microstoma
TGTGTGTGTGTGTGTGTGTGTGTGTGTGTGTGTGTGTGTGTGTGTGTGTGTGTGTGTGTGTGTGTGTAGGTGTGTGTCACGAACAGGTGTTGCACCTTTTTCCTGCTCTTCTCTTCTATCACATTCCCCCTCAGTGTTTTATTCCCCTGATGACTTTAACTACACATCTCTTTTCCCCTCCTTCTGTGATGACATCCTTTTCTTACCTGGTCTTTCTTTCTTTCTTTCTAAAAGAGCTCATCTCTGCACACTTTCTATTTGTCTCCCTTTCTTCTCTTGCACAAACTCCTTCCTCCTCATCTTCATTTCCTCTCCATGTGTCCATTAACTCCCCCGGTATGGAAGCAAAGGGTCGGTCAGGTTTAAATGGGAAGGCTAGATCTACAGCTGAGTTGCTGGATGAACTGTAACAGCAGGAGGATGAAAAGACGCCGAGAGCAGAAATACATCAATATACAAATTAATTTTCTCTGACTAAGTAAGGAGTCCCAGATGACCTTCAACCTAGTGTCATCCTCCAGCTTCTCTGTGGGGGTCGTCATGCCATATGGGATCTATAAGCACCATACTGCCCACTCCTGACTGGGATCTTAATGCATCGTTTCAGCCTTTAGGGCTAATACGATGTATACTTTTATGTGTTTTTATTTCCTTTTTTAAAAAAAAAAGAAATGACCAGCCTTGCTAATGAATAAATATTTAGTACAACTTATTATGCTACAGTGATGTATAGAATAAAGCTTAGTGTGAGGTTGGATTCTCTTTGCAGTGCTGTCATCTCTTCAAAGTTGTCTTACCACATTTTCTGAACCAGGTCAAGGAAAATGTGACGGGAGGCACCTTTTTTTGACTGTTAGTTGGATCCTTGTCCTCCAGCAAAAACATTTGGTGCCAGGAAATGAGTTTAAATTTCACTTTTTTTTTGTTTCCATGAAAATTCACTCATTCTCTTTTCACAACAGTACTGCATATTAGAATGTGATTCCCAGTAAACACGACTTTGGAATCTCAGAGCTGTTCCTTCTTTGACTGATGTGGCGGGAGGGTGAGGGGGGTGGGGGGGACCGTCAGATCTAGTCCAATAACAAACTGGTTTATGAACTTCTTTAACAACTAAAGAAAAACTGAATCAATGGCTGCATAGGCAGATGGATTTTCTTCATTTTAAAGCTGTGTGATCTCTTCTAGACTCTTACTTTGATTTTTAACCATTACTCTAAATTAAACATTAAAAGAACAGGACCTAAAAGACAGATTTAACAGCATGTTTGTGTTTCCAGGGTGTTTCTGGACTGTCTGATCAACCCTCTACAGGAGCAGATGGAGGAGTGGAAGAGAGTGGCCAACACTCTGGACAAAGACCATGCCAAAGGTTTCATACTCACAGAAACGCACACCAATATGAGTTTGCATACAATCCATGTGTAAATGACAATTTTCCATTTTACATATGTGTTTAAAATGAACTTATTTCTATGCCTCTGTATTTATGTAGCTCTGTATATCCGTGTTCCTCTGCAGAGTATAAGAAAGCCCGTCAGGAGATCAAGAAGAGATCATCAGACACTCTGAAGCTGCAGAAGAAAGCCAAGAAAGGTTTATTTTCTCTACACTTTGGTTGTTCATGTACTGTAGTTATGTTCTGGTAATGCAGTGCTGCTGGGTGAGTCACTACCAAACATCATGGAAATATAATTATCTAAAAGCTAATGCTCTTCTTTCCTTTCCTGCTTCCTTCCCTTTGTATGGTGTCCCATCATGCTCCACTTTGGTCAGCTGATGTATTTGGTAAGTTGTTGTATGCATCCACCTGAAACCCACACATCTGATTCTTAAACTGATGAAGAAAAACATTGGGACTGCTCAAATTATTGATGTTTTCCTGGTGTTCACAGTGATATCGCTTTATCTCCAGCGTCCCTGCTTCAGTAAGATCCCTTCGGTCTTTGGCCTGCAGGTGTTTTCAATATGCCAGTTACACAACCAGGATCTCTAACTGGCACATTTAGCAAATAATAAAACACAAAAATGTGAGAAAATTGTCAATGTATCAACAGAATAACACACTAAATACTCAAACACTGCTCTCTGAAACATTTGTTTTTAAAGATCCCATTCAGCCCACTTTGGTCGGCTAAAAAATGTTCTCATGCTCTTTAGATGTTTTTGTGTGACTCACAAAACTTAGCGCTTGAACACAACAAAGACCAATCACGCTAAACTGGAATCTTCAAAGAAAACATTTCCATGGCTTGTTCAATAAAACTTAAATTGGTTGAACACAATGTGACACAAAGCAAGGCAGGATATCATAATTCTGATCGCTGACAGACTACAACAACATTTGGCTGACAGTCATGTAAATAATGATAAATCATGTAGTTGATAAAACATCAGCTTTAGCGTATATGTTTATGGATATGTAAGAAACAATGTCATTGTTTTCAGGTGATTCCAACAGCTTTTAGGTGCAACTCAATTTCTCAAAAAGCCTTCAGAAACATTTGATTCTTTTGATAGTTTTCCATTTCCATTCCCGGAAAACCTCCTTAATCCTAATCAAGGCAAGGCAAGTTTATTTGTATATAATCAGTCTTGCTTTTCGTGTTGACACTCCAGTGAAATCCAGTGGACACTCCAACATCTCTGTCTGTGACGGAGGCCCTAAAGAAAGCAGCAGATGCAGCTCAATCCCTCGTTTTCATCTTCCAAGAGCTTTTGACATGGTCACTCTCTGGGATGATCATCTCAGGCAAAGCATACTCTTGATTTGGATCCTGCCTAACTGGGTGGTCTTTCAAGGTGTCACAGCAAGAACAAATCTCTGCACCCCATTACCTTTTCCACAGGGGTTCCACAAGGCTGTGTGCTAGAGATCTTCCTCTTTGCAATATAAACCATGTCCTTAGGTTTGTTTGGGATCTTGGATCACTGCAATGTAGCTGATGCTTTGTTCTACCCATCATTCCTGTCAGATCACCCCACGGGCTTGACACAAATCTGTCTTTCTCTTGGATCACATGGTTTTGACCCAGACCTTATAGTGCAGCTAAGACGCATAGTAAAGTAACTTGAGGTTCTATGGGTTTTTCGGATCGTTTGACATCAAACACTCTTGATCAGGTGACCCAAATGAAGGGGATTAGATCCCAGCTCTTGTATTGTAGCATTGCTTACCAGCTCCTCATACTTGGCCTTCTTATTTTCCAATGCCTCCTCCTCCAGACCCCCCATATACAGCAGGACCATTCCCCCTAAAGTGCTGCCAGTGACATCAGCACCAGGAGAACCAAATCCAGCCTGAGTGTGATTGCTATGTTAGTATCTAGGAAACCATGCTGTCTCCCTAGATTTACTGTAGAATAGTAGAATAACCAAACCTCTCTACTGCCAATGTGTCTGGTCATTGATTGACCAAAAAGTGTTGCTCGCCTAACAACATAGGCTTCACATTACCTACTGAATCAGAAAATACAGAGTCACTAATGCTTGTTTATTGACCCACTTGGGCTCTGTGCCCAGCTAACTGAACTCAGTCCTATGAGCCTTTGCTGCTACTCAGCCACTGTTTTATATGTGGTTCTGATATGGTGGAACAAACTACCGGATGCTGTCAGGGCAGGGATATACCCCCCTCTCAATCTTTAAGAACTTAAAACGAAGACCAAAACAAAATACTTCCAGTCTGACTCATGACTAATATGGACCTTATTAAGATTGGAGTCAAAAGCTTTTTGTTGCTGTCAACAAAGGACTCTGTGGCTTCCAGCTTTGAATTGAGCCCGAAGAGCAAAGTAAACAGAACTTTGGTTTGACCCGAGAGGAACCTCAGATGTGGTCGAGTTGCTTTAGTTCTCAGGTCCTTCCAGCTTATTACTACACAAGAGGAAACTCCCTTTGCACTGGTTTGAAAGTCGTAAGGGAAGAGGACACAGAGTCCAAGAGGAAAATTGATGGAAAGAGAAGGAGTTGGGAAGGGGGGGGGGGGCTGAGTTATAGAGGAAGAAACTGAGGAGATTAAGTTAATATAATGTCAGCAGTTAAGAAATATCCCACCTACCTGAAAAAATATTTCATGATGATGCTGGTTTTCTGCTTGTGAGGATGATTATGTTAAAAATTGTTGATAGAATTAATAAGAAGACACTACAGAGGGTCTAAGCCAGTGTCTATCCTGCAAGACCACCTCCAGTCCCACTCCACAGATGCCACCAAAAGCAACTTAGATTTCTGCATGATTTTTTGCTGCAATGGTGAAAAGAGAAGAAAAGAAAATGAGGAGAAAAATAAAGGGAAAGGGACACAAACAAAACAGGCATCGTGTTGCTTGAATTCCGTGGGAAACCAGGAATGACATTCCCGGTTCTTGAAGCCAGTCTTCCTCTCTTTATCACTGAAGCGTCTGTCTGGAAAAATTCAGTTAGAGACGGAGCTGTCTCCCATCTATCAGCCCGACCACAGAAGCCAGCCTTGTGTCTCACTGGAGGGATGAAGAACTTTAATTGCATGTTTATGTCGTCTCTCAAATTCAGAAGATGAGATTGTTTAGCAATCGTCTTAAAGAGGGAAAAACTGAACCCCAAAGCACTTCAAATGCAAAAAAAAAAAAAAAAGCTGCAATTGACAGATTATAATGAAATTAGTGGATTAAATGAGATGTTGTCACACAAAATGGAATCCTATTTTGGGCTGTGGGAAATTGCAACGGGCATTTTTACCTCTGTCATGTTTTATTATCAACAAACCCATGAAAAGACTGAAAGCTGCACATTTCTGCATCTTAATGCTTTCTGACTTCTCCGTCCTGCCTGCAGCTTTCAGCTCAGTTTGTAGACTTTTTCTCATGAAGATTAAATCCAGGCGAACCCTGAAGGATAGGGAGAGAAACATTAAGGAACCTCCTCATTAAAAGAAGTCAGCTGAAATGGTTTCCGAGATCTGATCAGGATGCCCTCTAGACAACTCACAATAGATGTGTTTTAGACATGGCCCACCAGAAGGAAGCATCGGGTCAAGCCCAAAATGATTTTTTTTTTTTTTTTCAACGTCTGCTCAATACCACAGCCTAGTGAATCACAGAGCGGCCTCAAACCAGCAGATCGAGTGTCATTGAGCAGGGATTTTTGAGGACAACGTGGATGAATTGTTGACAGCACGTCTGGGGAGACGGATCAGTGAGGTCCAGACATGCAAATAAATTTGATTCTATCACTCGCAAATAACCGAGTCGACGGTCTCTCCCAAAAAATCAGTTTTTACTCCTCTTAGATGGATGTTGAACATGATCCGCATCCAAGCGATGGCCTTGACTCATGCAGATGCACGACATAAATGTATTTATAATCACTCTTATCACGGAGGCCTCTTATAAAATCTCATTTTTTCGCAAAAGCAACTTGGTAATTTTAGATGTGGCTTTTTTAATAAGCTAAATAAGAGTTTATTAATTCCCACGTAGTAATGTGTTTTAATCAGATGCCAGCAGCTGTTGGTTTCCCAGCGGAACCGCTCGGCACATTGTCGCTGCTCAACTTGTTTCACTCTTTTATGTGGTGTAATGGTTTGTGGGAGGCTCTAGCTATTGTTTTCAGGCCATCTAATGTTTGCAGCCTCAGAACAGACTGCTTTTTATGCAACTCCAGTTCTGCTGGTGAAACTGGATCTTACATTTCGCTGATAATCTGTTTGTGGCTTGCCTGAAGCTGTCTGCCTCTGTTTTTAATATCCCTTTGTTTTTTTCATACTAATAAGAGTTTATAGATCTTAATTATGATGGAACAAACTCAATTAAATTTTCCTAATACCGCCCAATGAGATTGTACACTCATCCGATTGTCATCTTATGGTGGCCGTTTCAGTTTTACACCTATCAATAAGCACTTTGAAAGAATAACTGAAAGAATAACTTTGGAAACTTTTTTTTTCTAGTCCTCCTCTTTTTCTTCATTTCAGGGGTTTTTCATTCCATTTCCTGGTGTTTTGCTTCTGATTATGACCGGTTTTCTTTTATTAAACTCATAGATGACCATTTAATACGTTTATAACAGAAGAGGCCTTATCTTTGATTGTTGGTGGGGTAGAAGTTATTTTTATTCTAAATTCTTCACATTTCGACCTAAAATGTCATCTGAAAAACATCTTTAATGCAGATGTTTTTGTAAAATCATTATTGTGCACATCAATGAAGTAGTTTGTGAAACAACCAATCAGCTTATTGATCAGTTATTAAATGAACTGTTGCTTGCAACCTGGTTCTGGACATTTTATTTTAATTTAATATGAGTGTGTGTGTGTGTGTGTTTGTGTGTTCAGGCCGTGGAGATCTGCAGCCTCAGCTGGACAGCGCCATGCAGGACGTCAGCGATAAGTACCTGCTGCTGGAGGAGACGGAGAAGCAGGCGGTGAGGAAGGCGCTGGTGGAGGAGAGGAGTCGTTTCTGCTGCTTCGTGTCCATGCTGCGGCCCGTCGTGGTCAGTGCCACATCCAGACTTTTTACACATCCAAACCAAATAACAATATCGGGTTTCAGTAAACCAACATCTGCCTATAAAGAACTTTTTTAAACTCCCCTGAAGCGTCTGTGTTGTAGACGTTAAATCTTGATGTTTGTGTGTGTCAGGACGAGGAGATGTCCATGCTGGGAGAGATCACTCACCTGCAGACTCTGACGGACGACTTGAAGGCTCTGACCATGGACCCACACAAGCTACCTGCCTCCAGCGAGCAGGTAGAGCTCCCAGGGTTTATGATGCCGTACCACACCATCACCACATTACTTTGGACATGAGTTTACATCAATGCTCGGATTTGCTTCTGATGCAGTTAAACTAGTGCAGTGATTCCCAGAGCTCCTGTAACCAGGACATCCTAGAGACTTCCTGTTTTTCCATGACTATGAGGAGGCCAGACATTAAAGATCAACATCGTTCTGCAGCAAAAAACTCTCACAGTTAATCTTCTCGACTCTGTTCTTTGGCAGACTTGTTCCATTTTGTGTTAAGTTTCATCCAGAGGATATAACAAACTTTGAATACACAGTCTTATGTGCGAGGCATAAAAAAGTTCCATCAGTTCTTCTACTGGCAGACCACATTATAATAATTCATTTTCTGGTTTTAACTTCTGAAGTCTGAAGATTTGGTGCAGTTTTATGTGAGATGTTTCAGTTCTGGGCTGTTAAAAATCCAGCTGGACTGTCCCATTTTGGCTCTGAAATATTGTTCATTGACGAAAAAAATAGAATTTTTGCCTCCGACGAGCAGCCAAATCTGCTCCGCTTCACAGATATGTAAGCCAAGAAGCAGATGGTCGCCTTCTACTTGTTCTGACACAATTTCTGCCTGCTGAGGATAAATATCGGTTAGTAGTCCAGGTTGAACGGTTCTAGTTTTTTTTCTCTGTCTTTCAGTCTATTAAAACAAATCCCCATATGTGCAAACCATCACTTTTAAAAAAAATTTAACTTGAAAACGTGAGAAATATCTGACATCCGTATGTCATCCGCCGAGTATTTTACTTCCCATATTTAATGCCAGGGATTTTACTCTTTAAAAAAAACTAACTTAAAGTGTAGATCTCAGCTTATTCATTCTTCTTCTTTATTTCATTAACCAGTAAGTTTAAATTTCTTGTTTTATAATTCTTTCATGTAAAATCCCCGCCTAGTTTTCATCTCTTTAGTCAGTCTGAGTGTGAAACTAGTTTTAAATTTCCTTCCTTGAAGTAGTACAGAAACCCTGATCTCCTTTGGCCCTCTCAGCAGTTTTCCAGGATGCGTCCCGATCAAATATCTGCTCTGTCTGAGCACCTGAGAGCGAAACAAATTTTCATAAAGTGGTAAATTAAGAACATGACCCGCAGGCTCAGCCCTCAGCCCCAAAACTTCAGTACAACCTGCTGATCTCCCAGCTTGAGTTACCGCACCTGTAAATGAGATTCTCACCCTTGCCTGCAGACAGAACTCTCGTCTTTTTTTTTTTTTTTTGCTAAAGACTGCCCTGTGTTTATTTTTCTGCAGGTTATTGTTGACCTGAAGGGCTCAGACTACACCTGGTCATACCAGACTCCGCCCTCCTCACCGAGCACCACGGTATCCAGGAAGTCCAGCATGTGCAGGTTTGTTCCAGAGACATGCAGATTATAAAACAGCCGGGGCATAAATGTGGAAAAAGCACAGAGGGCTAAAATTCACAGAAGAAAAATGTCACTAAATATGTTTTTTTGTTTCTCAGTATGGTTTTTATCTAATTCATTTATGGTCATTTTGCTTCTACTGATGCATTCGCCATGTTCGTTTGTCTGTCTGTTAGCAACATAGCTCAGAGAGTTATGGACGGATTTTGATTAAATTTTCAGAAAAATCTCCAAAATGGAATAAGGGAACAAGTGATAATAATTTGAGGGGGATCTGGATCACTGCCTGGATCCAGGAATTTTGTTAAGGATTCTTTACTCTGGAGAGATGGGGATAATTTTGCCATTGGAGCTTCTAATTAAAAAATAATGCCCACAATCGTTGGCAAAAAAAAAAAAAAAAGACAATGGCTTGGCAGAGGTCTGTGTTGTCTGAGTGCTTCTTGTCTTAATTTTTGTCCTATTTTGTGCCTGTATTCATGTAGGAATCTTTTTATTACTGCATTGTCACATTTACGTTGTTTTGCATCCATTTGTAACCCTTCTGTGTCGCATTGAAGTTCAACATGAATGAAGGACTACTATAACCCTCCATTATGTTCTTATATACCTACCTTCATGTTCATGTTTCTATGTACCTTTTGTTCTCCGGAGTCAAATTCACCTGGTCTGTTTGACTGTGTATAAAGCATGAGGCAATGGTCACTACATTTTTTCTAATTTAGTGAAATGAACAACTCCTGGTATTTGATTAAAACAGATTTCTACATGGGAATAAATATTATTATATTAATAAAACATTAAATTATACCCAACGTTTGAGTTTAGAAAAATGGCAGAAATATGTCAAAAGTTTAGTCAGGATATTGTTTTGAAACTATTTCCCTTTTTTTCTTTTCTTTTTTTAACGGGAAGCGCACAGTCACACCTGTTGTCCTCCCGGGTCTAACTGACTTGTCTGATTTGACAGTTATATAAAGCATTAAGTGTATAATGATCACACCATTTTATTTTAATCTCTTCCAGTGTTTTGGTTCTCTCGCTAAATTTCTTTTTTACATCTCCTTGTTGGATCATTTTCTTTAATACTTCTCTAAAGCCCCATGACATAGTTCAGTTCAGCATTTTGCATATTAACTCAGCAACCAGTTTTCTGCCGCCCCCTTGTGGTTCATAAGTAAGAGTGCATCTTTTTCGTAGTTCTGTGAAGCATCAGTTTATGAGAGGAACAAGCATAAACAGTACCCAGCACTAATAGTACTTTTTGTTTCATCTATCATGTTTTCTATGCACCTCAGAACTTGACTGTGTCTCAACTTCAAGTCTCTGAACACTGAAATCTTTTTAGTCTTGATGTAAGAAGGTATAAGAAAGGAAAGGGTCAGTGTTCACCCAGATCACATAAAAAGATTCTAGTAAGGTTCATCGTGGTCCGGCATCACTCAGTATGGGTCTGTTTGCATGAAATGGTGGCTGCTTCTGAGATAGTATCTGAATAAAACTGACACATCTTCGCTCTTCATACTTGACTACTTCAAATTTTCTGTCATACTGTCCTAAAAATTTTAGTTTGACATTTTTAACATTTAATTTGAGCTGAAACTATGAAACTTAAAAACAAGAATGTTTAACCTGAACAAACTTTTTCTCTAATGAGGGTTTTTTTATCCATCTAACATCCGTTGTCCCCCTCCTCTTCTGTTCCACAGCAGCCTAAACAGTGTGAACAGCAGTGACTCTCGCTCCAGCGGCTCACACTGCCACTCTCCCACCTCCCATTTCCGTTACCGGGCCTCTTCCTCGTCCTCTTCGGTGCTGCCCCAGCAGACGCCCGCTCGCCTTTCGTCCGTCTCCTCCCATGATTCTGGCTTCATTTCACAGGACGCCTTCCAGTCCAAATCCCCCTCCCCAATGCCCCCGGAAAACTTCCAGGTAACAGAAGCTGAATGTGTTTTAGTTACTGTCTGACTGATGGGAACTAAATATGTTTTCCCACCCCCGTCTGCCTGATTTACAAATGTCTCTGTCTCAGTGTGAGGTCTGTGGATGCTCCCTTGTTGCTATGATACTGTGTGCTCATTAGCGTTAAGCAACAGCTCATCTGTGTGTTTGCTGAGTCACAAGCAGTCGGATGGTTTCCTAAGCCATGGTTCATGGGCAAAGCGGGGACACAAGGAAAACACAACAACTATAAACGTATTGATTCATTTTTATTTTAAAAAAAAATCTAGAAGAGCTACTGAAATCTGTCCACCATGTTTTCCAGGGGTCCTTATTGACCCGTTTGGTCTGATGTAACAGTGTTACATGTAGTAATGTTGACTCTATATGGAAGTAAGTTAAAGGAAAACAGCAAATTATCATAATGAAGGATTTAGAAGCAAAACTTAGCCCTTTTGATTAAAAAAAGAATAAAAGTTTATTGTTGCAGCTCTATAATTCAAGCGTTCCACTGCACTTTATATGGATAAAATTTCTTATATTTACCTGGGTACATGGGTACCCTGGGAACAATGGGTACATTTCTATTCTTCTTAAACCACCGTAAAGCGATTTGTCCCCACAGGAAAACATTTGATCGCCCTTCTGTGTAGCCGTGTCAGTCCTTACAGAGCATTACAATTATTTTCTTGGTTTAACACCCACGACTCATGACCCAAAAGCCATTTTGTATTAAATGTCCTCCATTTCTTCCTCACACCTCCTCCTTCGTCATTCTTCCTTACCTCTTTTCTTTTCTAGTAACTTGCCTCGCTCTTTAAATCGTCCAACCATCGCCACATTTTTGTTTTACGATGTAATGCACTTTATTGTCCCCGTAGGGAAATTCGTCTTGGACACTAGTGCTGTTGCATTAGCTGCCTTGACAACATCAATATACCACACAACACAACAATAAACAGTGTAAATCTACCAACAACCATCAGCCACACGGCAGAAATCCTAAATATATTGCACCATACCCATTTGGGATCAAATTAGAGGAGCATCAAACATGATAATATTGCCCCTACAGCTCCATTAGACAGACGGCAAAACTCATGTAACCATAAAAGACACCTTTTAAAATTTTGACAGAAATGGGGACAAATGACTCTTTAAATTGGTATTTTCTTTCTGCATGTACTTGTACTTTGCTCCTCATCCAGCTGCACTTATGATAGATGTATAATGCAACACAGAATGGTGTTTGTGGGGAATGTAGTGACATGAAGTGCTGTTAGGACAAATAACTGAATAGGTCAAAATAATTGTAGTGTAGTTTTCTGTTTCCATCAGAGGGCAGAAGACAAGTATCAGATCGTGCACAATGGGGGTTTTTACCATAAAGTGATGCAAAATGTCTCAGAAACTACGTGTGAAATACAATTGGCATTACAGGGTTAATTTAAAACCAAAAGAGGGAGCTTGAGTCCATCATGATATACCTTTTTTTTAAAGTCATGAAATATTGGGAAAACATATTAAAAAATATTCATTTTACAGTTTTTTTTTCTTATTTTTAAAGAGTCATTAGTGAGCCTTAGTGTGTCCATTAATCATTCCCAGCTTTGCAATCTGCTGAATCAGCTGTCGTTTCATCTAAATGCTGTTTTTGTGCAGCTCAGTCTCTTTATATGCATTTCTTGCTTTGTGAGGTGTCTCGTTTCCTTGCCTCTTTGTTGTCTCTCTGTTTGCTCTGCATGGCTCTGCTGCAGTGGTGTGTTCTCTGCTTTGTCCTCAGTCTGTCAATGAGGAAGCCTCCTCATCTTCCTCACCCTTTCACCCTGACCCCAGCTCTGGTGTACAACAGGTGAACAAACGCATGTTGAAACACACAAATGTTTTTTGGGCCAGCCGAACCTTCATCACACACTGTTTGTTTTTTTTTGCTACATGGAGCTTTGTGGTAGTTAATGTCTGAATTATACTTAGATTTACAGATTTATTAAGTCTTGTCTTAACAAATTTGAGCTTACTCAGCCAGTGGAGATGAAGACAACTCCTCCTGCTACATGTAGCACTCCATCCATCAAGTCATAATTCCTCATCTTTAATTTTTCCACTTGTTGTTTCTGCTTCATTCGCTCGCCTTCAGTTGTCAAACGGCTTTGACCATCACGGTGCCCTCTTTCTGCACGGAGTAGTGCTTCAGGCCCAGGACCCCCACCTCCACCCTTCATACTTCACCTACTCATCTTCCTCCACCACCACCTCTCCCATCTCCTCGCCCTCCTATTCGTCCGTTTCCCCCACATGGCCCTGGTCTCGGTCAGGCTTCGGCCAATCAGGAGAGCTCCCGCTTCTCAGCCCTCCGGGGCTCGGATTGATCCCATCATCCAGAGTCCCATCCTGGAAGGTTTGATCTGCATTTCTCCCCGATGTCTTCCTCTTTTTCTTTCAAATTATCCTCCTTTCATCTTTGCTCCTTTTTTTTGTTTTGATGTCTTTTCGACTTGTTCTTGCAGCACTTTTTGCTCCTTTGGCTGCAGTTCAGATTAGACCTGCAGCCGTTTGAAATCAGGTTTTGAGAGGTGTGTGTGATCTTTGGCATCAAGGTTATTTACTCCCAAGCCAAGCAGGGCAAAATTAATCAGGTTCTACTTTGGAAAAATGTTTAGTCATAGTTATTTGCCATGGAGGCTTTCCAAATATTTTCTGTCTACAGCCTCGAGGTTCAAACAAAAATAATTAATTTAATTATTTTTAGTTTTTTTTCACTTTTAAATTCACAATCTATGCAGTAACCCCGTTTTAAAAGCTTCTCAATACATAAATATTGTATTTGATTTACATTTACAAATGTTTTCTTTGAATATTGTAAAAAATAAGACGGTTTGTTGTTGTGGATGATGTCTTCTTCTGTAGGACTGGGCTAAACCGGGCCCATATGACCAGCCCATGATCAACACACTGAGGAGGAGCAAGGACAAGAAAGAGACTACAGATCCCAGCAGCCACCAGGGCATCGACGTCACCACACCAGATGACGACCCACAGGGGATCAAAGGAAACCACTCTATGATATCCCCCAAGGTGAGACGCTGTTAAAGCATCTCACTCTGAATGTGACGAACAGTTAGTTTAATTGTTGGCTGCAAAAATCCCAAACACAACAAATCAGTGTTTAAATGTGTGCCGATACTGGCAGGTGGACAAGGAAACCCGTGAGGAGCTGGCCAGAGCGCTGGCCAGAGGTCTCCAGCTGGACATCCACGGCTCCTGCAGGGACTCGCTGCAGGGCTCCAGCGGCTACAGCAGCCAGACTAACACGCCCTGCTGCTCAGAGGACACCATCTCCTCACAAGGTGAACACACACGCGCTTATTCACAACTGGAAGGTAGTGAAAATTAATTTGAAAACGAAATTATGGAAATGCATCTGCTGAATCACACAAAGTGCGCTGTGAAGGATGCCGCTGCTGCAAGGCATATTCAAGGACTGGCTGTAGGGATCATCTGGAGGGAACCAGAATAAAAGCATAAAACAAAGGGAGTAACAACTTACCTAAAGCCATTTCTAGTGAAATTACCAGGCATTTCATTCAAAGCCCTGTTCCCTGTCCTGTTGCACAGGAGGGAACTCAAGTCTTTTCTGTAAAAAGTTCACATTGGAAATGTTCCAACATGCAGCTGAGCTAAAGTGTAATGACATTTCAAGGTAGGTTCAACTTGTGTAGAGTAGGTACACCGAGGGGTTGATCACTGTAGTAATGCCTGTAAAACAAACAAAACAAAAGAAAGCCTCACTGGAAGGCTTAAAGTGTAAAAATAGAATTCAAACCTTGGGCTGCTTCACTAGCTGGGTTTCCATTCACCACCAAAGCCAATCAGGAGCCTAAACCACCGCAGTAGGAGTAGCTGTCTTAGTAGGAAAGAATGTACCAGGATGAACGTACTGAAAATACCACACTGGACATTTAGAAGAAAATGTGGAGCTGTTCAGGAATTACTTTAATTTCCTAAAATATCTGGGATATTGGGTCATATCTGGGTCGACCCTAGGGCTGGGACCATGTGCTTTTCTCCTGATTCGATTCCTTTATGATTATTTGGGTGCTGATTCGATTTCAATTACGATTCTTCGATATTGTCGATTTTTAGTTTGCTTTTTTAACACCAGACCATGTGAAAAAAGTTGAATAGTGATGATGTCTACAGACTATATCAGGAGCCATATCCCCCTAAAAAATGCACATCACATATGAGTCAGTTTTTAAGATTTATTCAGCAGCGATTATATTTGAACCAGCTGAAAATGAAGCATTTAAATTTGGGGAAAAAAGCTCCTCTTGGCAATGAAATCAGCCATGAAAACTCAGCTGCTGTCTGTGTTGTATTCACACCAGAATGAAATCTGTCCCATTCACACAGCTGAAAAACACCTTTTTTTATATGCAGTAATTAAACTTTTCACAGCTTACTTGCTGGAAATGAAAACAATGAGTGATGATGTTTGTATGTATGAAAGAGGAGCTCAGATGATACACTCTGCATATAACAGGATTATCGCTAGTCTCTCTCACTTGTCAAACACACCTCACGCTGTTAAATAAGACCTTTGATGCGTTAATAAAAACGTTGGTTTTAATACTCCAATCAGGTTACCTCTAATCCTGAGATGATGTGCTGTATTGATCTTTTATCTTTGCTCTCCACAGTGTCAGACTGTGACTACTACTCTGTGGGTGCAGATCAGGACGGAGAGCACCAGCACCAGTCGGACTTTGATAAGTCCTCCACCATCCCGAGGAACAGTGACATCAGTCAGTCCTACCGCCGCATGTTTCAGTCTAAACGCCCCACTTCCACCACCGGCCTGCCCTCTAACCTGTCCTCCGTCATCACCCCGGGCGTTGCTACTATTCGACGGACACCATCCTCCAAACCCAATTTACGGCGACCGTCCGGGGGCCTCAGCTTGGGCCCCATCCCGATCAAACCCCCCATGATCCCAGTCAAGACCCCCACTGTGCCCGACCATCCTGGCTTCCCCAGCAGAGCTGACGACGGTAACATACTACGGACCCCTCTCAGCCCCTCAACCTCCCCTTTGTCTCCCGGCAGCAGTGGACCTTTTTCACCCAGGTCCGTCGCCTGGGAGACCCAGCATCTAGTTGAAGGATCCGATCCTCCGACTCCGCCTCCACAGCCGAGCGGTCGGATGTCAGAGTGGGAGCGTCGGCCTCTCCCGGAGCTCCTGGAGGAGACGGAATACAGCGAGGTGGAGGACTTTCTGGTGGCTATTCGACGAGGCGTCAAGCTCAAGAAGACAATAACCAATGACCGATCAGCACCGATTATCCACTGATACGACCAGGGTTGGTTTGACTTCACCCTTTTTTCTTTTGTCCTCAACTGAATATTCAGTTAAAAGGACACAAAATAGTTACTGCTGAGAAAAGAAACATGCGCATAGGAGGTACGGCCAAAACCGGTGGAAGTTGCCCAGACACTAATCTAGGATCAGTTTTAAAGTGACAAAGTTTGTATTACAGTTAAAAACTGCACCTTTGATTATTATTTAATGATAAGACATTTAATTTAGGAGCAAATGAAGTTGGCTTTGGATGCCGTATATTATATGTATATAATCTGAACTAACACATAGGTCAAATCCTGTATGAGCTTACTACAGGCAGCACTGATCCAAGATCATTTCTTCTGGGAAACTTCTGTTTGTGAAAGAAAGAAAAGGATAGGGCAGAATAGAATCGAAGGCTTTGATAGAAGTGACAATGGATTAAAGATTACAGTGAAGTGGAAGGAGGAAGTATTTTCAAAAGATCAAATCACCTTTTTTTTTTTATTAATGTTTGTAGGTTTCATTTGTCTCGATTAACATCCCCCATAGTCTCCCATTTTCAGTTAAGGTGTCATAAGCCCATGTGCTGGATGCAACAACTCAATTCAGTTAAACTGTTTCTTTTTTTTATTATTATTATTATAACAAAAAATGTGTTTGAGAGAGAAATAAGCTGAAACAGTATTTGTATGTGTAGAGTAGCGTAGAAGAGAATAATCATTCATAACTAGGGTTTGTTTTGTTTTCAGAAAAACAATAGATTGACCTGCATGTTCTTAGTTTTCCCCCAGTATAAATAACCATTTAGCCTTTTTAAGTTAAATCCACAAGCCAATAAAGCCGGCAATAACCCAACTGGTGGTTGTTTAGCTGTACGACCCAAATCATGTCTGACTTTTGTAAAATGGAAATTTTGAAAAATATTGTTAGGGAAATGTTTGTTTATTTCTTTTTATATAATTCAGGTTTGATTACAGCATTATTTTTTTAACATTTGATTTCTTTTAAGCACTTTGAAAATTTCCAACAAATTCAATAATGCACAAAAACTCAATTGTGACTATTATTAAAGTAGAATTTTAGTGCAAAGTTTAAGAAGAAGCAACTGCACAGTATGTGTTAGCATACGGTTGAAGTCCATAGCACTAGAAGAGGCTGTTACTACGGTTTCCGTGTTACTACCTATCTGTAGTAAATGGAGTTGTGGATTAGTGTATTGGTCTGTTGTAGTGAAGCCTGTGTGCTGATTTAGCTGACACTAATGTAAACAGTTGTGAACTTTATTTTAGTCAAGCTACCACTGAGTCAGCGCTTAGTTTTGGCAGAGTATGCTGCAGTAACCAGAGTTTTAATACAAAATGTATGTACGGATCCAAGTATCTGGTCCATGTAATATAATTATACGGTACATACTTGGAAAGGTTTTCTGAGGACATACAATCAAATATACACTCATAGCAGGTTTATCTGTCTCATCTGTTCAAATTAGTATTAATAGCTGAATGGTGGCCTAAATAACTCACCTGCTGAACTGACAGCCAAACAACTACGTTAAATAATAAATTGGTCATTCTGAAAGATTTGTTTGAGAATTTTAAGATGTGATATTCAGTCAAGGCCCATTTGTTGGTCACAGCAAAGATCTGGAGCACTATAATAAAAAACATTATCATCCAAGTCCCTTTTTGAATCACAAGTGGGATTAAAATTGAGAAGCCTCCACAGGGAAAAGTATAATATATGGAGTTTATCTTGCTTTAGTTCGACTGTTCGACTTCAGGTTGGTGCAGCACATCCTCAAGTACCCATGCTGGAGATCCATGTCTCAGTAGATAAGAATAGCAGTTCTAAACAAAAGAAATACTAAATACTCATTTCCAATACCATGTTACATTCACTGTTTAACTATATTTGACCCTGCTAATGTATCTGATCAAGTTGGCCTTTAAAAAACCCATTTATGTTACTACAGGTGGAAAATCCATTATGAATCAAGGGGGAGGGAGGTAATGTGGAGTAGAAACATTTTCCATGATTTAAAGTGAAAAGCATGTCAAAAATAAATTTCTGAGAAAAAAATGACCATATAAGTGCTACATACTAAGTAAATCTCATTGCAAAGTATAATTGGATTTTTAATCTGCACATTTTTGACTTCACGCTCAGAACAATGACTTCAAAAAGAGAAAAGGCATTTTCTTAATTTCCCAATTTTTTGCCTCAGTTCAGCTATAAAATATTTTTCAACTAATGTGAGTAAAACAGTTTAGAAGTAAATTATCAGGCTTTACTGGATAACTTTATTGAACATTTTATCTTTGACAAATTTCCCATGAGGAATTTAAACTAGCTTGCAGAGCTTTTTCTTTTCATTCACTTATGAGGTTAAGTTGTGCGTTAATTGCTTGGTATGTTTCTTTGTTTTGATGGTGAAATATCCCAGATTCCCACTGTAAAGTGTTAACCCTTTTTCAGAAAACTCACTGAAATACTTGAAAATGTAAAATTTCAACCAAAGATAAGAGTGTTATTGTAATACTTGAAGATATTTCAAGACTTTAAAACTGTTACTTTGACTTCATGGAGTAGCATGCAGGGGCATTTTTGTATCCAATGCAATGACCAAATATGGTTCTTTGCCCGATAAAGCATGTGAATCCCATCAGTATCTTTTACATGGATCTCCATAATGGCACTTCAGGAGGTTGATATCTGGCAATCTGGTTGATAGGCAGATCCTGCTGCTATTAAAATAATATTAACTGCAACAAATATATAAAAAATGTAGTTTGAGTGTCTTAATTACATCTTAAATAACCTGATGAGTTAATTTAGTCTATATTAGCAAGTCATTTACAAGCTGAAACACACATCTTTCCCCTGCGACCGAATTATACTGTTGTGGCATTTTTACACTAATTATTTATTCTTTTTAATGTTATAAAGTTGTTGCTTTTACATTTCTAAATTTCCTGTTGGAGCATATAAAACCTATTTAAGATACATTTGATATGCATGTTATGCTTATTTTTGTTCAAATAAAATATTTTTTCCCCCCCCTAACTGGAACAAACTTCCCAGGATGGTCTGACTCTAAAGGACCAGAAGACATTTTAGATCATGTAATCAGATTCCCTGCAGGGATCAGATGGTTCATACTCTATGTGACTGCAGTTTGACACCCCTGTATGATGACTGAAGCCAGTCTGTTTTTATATCCGTGTTCATTTTCCACTGCAGGTTTTCAAACCGTTGCGTAGCTGATGCGATACCAAGCGTATGAAGCTGAATGTTTTTGAGCCTGTGATGACTAACTGTGCATTTTGTGAGTGAGGCTAACACACTGAGAATTAGACAAGTGAGTATCAGGAGTTGCATCCATTTCTAAACAAAAAATAATCTGCTCAATTGTTTCAGTCATCTCTGGTTGTAGCTGGTTGAAGAAAAACATGTAATCTGAGATATTTATTTGAGTTGGATAAGAAAAGAATCACTTGTCCTGTACTCTGTGTGTTTAGAAGCCATTTCTGTCAATGAGCTGTTGATAACTGCAGCTGTCGATGTCTCTTTACCCTTTAACGCCTTTAATTTGAGACAAGTTGCCAAATTTTTTACAGTATATGCTAAATAATAACCTGATTTAATTTTTGTATATTATTATTACTTCAGGTGCTCCTCTATGATGTTTTCCTGTGTCTACTTCCCAGATAAATGCTACCAATTTGTCTGAAATGGTCTCTTATTGTGACCCCTTTCTCTCGCACACACAAACACACTAAATAGGAAGCACTTGATCCTAGACTTGCAGGTTAGAGGTGGGGTTATACCAGGCTTTAAATTGCCTTGTTTCAAAACATGAATATCTGATCCAGGCAATAAAATAAAAATATAAAATGAGGGGATCTTGTTTATATCGGGATAGCTTGTTTTGAGTTAAAAGTATCTTTTTCTGTATTTTTGTTATGGTCATTGAAAAATATTTTTCATTAATCTAATATACAGCTAATGTAATTCCAGGCAACTGTTTTAATGCACATGTGCTGTTAATCCTTAGTAACAGTGCATTTAGCATTCAAGGCTGTAAATTACAACAGTTTCTTTGATTACTTGACAAATACAAATTATATTGGGTTATATATCGTGATCCGGGTAAAAGAAAAATATTAATATGAAATTTGGCTCATATCACCCAGCCTTAATCTATACTATACAGTCATTTAGCAGATGATTTTATTCAAAGCGACTTACAATTGAGTACACCAGTGATGCCAACTAAACAGTGATTTACTGTTTTCTAGGGATGCACCGATGTCAGAAAGATTGTTATGGAATTAATGTCAACTGTTTTAGTAAAAACAATTCCTCATGCTGTATTAAAAAAAAAAAAATCAGATTTTTGCATTACCTCGCTGAGAAAAGCTTATTTTGGGCATGTACGTGCCTTGTCACAACAGTGACCTGAAGCTACCAAAAACCACTTTATCCTTATTTATGAACGTCGGTTCATAATGTCGGTTTTCATTGTCAGTTGTCCAGAAACAATGTTTTTACTGGTGCTATTTTAAAGATCTAAATTTGCCATCATCTTGGCATGAGAAGCTGATTTTAGACATATCAGTGACTTGTCACAGCTGTGAACATAATCCACCAAAAACCACTTTATACACCGTATCTATGAAGATTCTGACAGTTTTTAAGCCTTATGTTTACAGGACGGCTGCAGGATGACCTGCTTGATATATCACACGATTCTGGACCATACTCCTTACCAGTAAACTGTAATGGGATTTATTAATACTCATATTGGTATGGGCAAGTACTTCAATGTAATCACTTGTACTTTGTTTGAAAAAGTGTATTGTGCATCCTTAGTTTTCCATTTACTAAATGATGGCAGTTAAAGGTGATATATGGAATTAGAGTCCTGCATACAGATCTTTAAACACTTGTTTGATGATAAATATGTCTTGTAGTTTAAATGCCGTCTCATGGAGGGTATCTTCACAATGCAACGCTTGAAGAGGAAACAGAAGTGAGTATCCCTGCATATCTTAGTGTGCGCAACTGAAAGGACATGAAAAGTTAAACCAATTTATTTTAAGAGAACTTGGGTCAAGCTGTTTTAAAAAAAAAACTAAATGGATACATGGAAATGTGTAGGGACAGAGATCATTTTAAGTTCCTCTGTTTATAATTTCATATGGACTTTAAAATAATCCCACACATTACAATCTGAATTTTCTGGACAGGTAAAGCGGAGTTTTCCCGTTTTATACTCAAATCTTAATTCTTCACAATACTTAAAAGCATCTGGAAATGAGAGAATTGAACACTGTTTGGAAATTTAGTCAGAAGCTGCCTTTAACTTAAGACTTATTTAATTTAGGCTCCTGTGAGGCTTTATTATCAGTCAGTTTTGTTTTAGAAAATATACGAGAGAAAAAAAAACATAGGAACTTCATTTCAAATTTCATTCGACAACTATTTCCAACAAAACAAATCTAGGCATGTTTTTAAAATAAAAATGAAAATTGCTTTGAAAGTACTAAAAAGGCAGGATTGAGGTACTCTGACTGTAGTTAGTCTAATTAAAATGCAACAAATCCTGATTGGTGGATGCAGTTGTGTATGTAAAGGAGCACCTGTCATTTCAAACCAGCTGTCAGGACTCATTGCATTTGCTCAGAGGCACTTCAGAAATTAACAAGAAGCCATGGAAGCACAACAACACCTGTGAAGTAAAACACTCCATTTATTACTTCCATATTTTGACTTGCACAGAATTCTGCAAAATGCATACACACTTTATATTTATATATAGACAATACAGGTTTTATAGTACAAACAGTCATCAGTGCACAGTTGCTATTTGACACTGTGCACAAGGGGGCAGCATAACATGATCTTTTAATAGAATAAAAAAAGGAAGACAAAACTGTTGTTCATGCGCATCAAACTTTTTCCTTTAGAAAATAAAAACTAACAGGACACAGACCTTAAAAAAAATGTAAACATGATGTAAAACCATAAGTTTGGGTTGTTCATGTTAAACAAAATAGCACTTATTACTTTGTTAATCTTTAAGATTACCTCATGATCCAAACAGACGCTTCCCTGCTGAGTGTTTTGGACAACAAATCTCTCCTAATGAGACAGGTGGATGAAAAGATCCCATTTCCCTCAAGGCTTTATACTTAATCCCATCACAAACTTAAATATCTTCTGTAGCTTAGATCAAACACCCATTAAAGCATTGGACTTTTTTCTCTCCCCTAAGCCAACAGCAGAAGCCAGATTCAACCCTTAAATCTCTGACTGGAGTATGTTGAGGGAGCTGAGCTCAATCAATCCGTTAAAACAGCAGCAGGGAAATCATATTAACTAACAATCATTTCAATATTCTCTTTAAGTTTAAACCATCCCAAAATTCAAAGGCAGAAATAACGTTTCCCTCCTTCTAGTGTTTCTATCATCCATCAGCACGATGCCAGTTTATTCCACTGCTTTTATGCCTTGAGAATACTAAGTGTAACAACTTTGGCCTCAATTGACTGATCAAGTATTTTCAATTATCGATTCAAAATCACTGTAAAGGTAGCGTTTGCTCTGCTTCTGGCTCTTAAAATGTGCACATGTTCTGCTTTGATTTGAGACATTTATGTCAAGCAGGATTTGTGACATTTATTGAATAAACTTTTTATATAATCAAATTTTCAACAGATCAATCCGGAACAAAGACTGTTAGTCGCAGCCATATTTCAGACATGAAACGGAGAAAAACTAAAAAAAAAACACATTGCAAGTTTGTTGACAGCTGGAGTGTAGGATAGAGACAGATGGAAAAAAGAGGGAGAGAAACAAAGAGGGAGAGAAAGAAAAGAATCATATGGGCTGATGTTTGATGGTATAAACTGTTGGATTGGACCATCTTAAATAGTAAGTCTTAACCATCTGCAGCTTCATGTCTGATGGAACAAGACTAAATTACACAGATGGCGGGATCAAAGCGGAGTGAATGTGTTAAGGAAAAGCGCTTAAAGGGGAGATGGGAAGAAAAAAAAAAAAAGTACAAAGAGAGAAGCACCGACACAGAACAGCCTTCAAAATCAAAAGGCGAAAACTGAAAATAGAAACTTCAGTTTCCAAATAGTGTGAACTGCCACTGAAAACCTCCTTCATCCATCAGGCTCCAAACATCCGGAGATCATTAAGCATCCAAAAAAATAAACGGATACAAAAACTGAGATGATAAAGCCAAACCAGTTCTTCATGCAAAACAGCAACATTATTCCTCGAGGTAGCAGACGAGACTTCCTGTTTCATTCTCATATTCATCTGCAGTGACTTCACAGTTCGTCACTGAGAACAAGTTTGTTGTTTATCCACAAACAAATAGTGTTTTACAAGATAAAGTACTCAAATGTATAAAGTCTCTCCTAAAAAAAACAACACCAACACATAAAACGGGCATGCCAGTCAAGCCGTGTGATAGCAGATAATTGGTAGCACGGCGCCCTTGTTGCTATCAGCCATTCAGCATCTACTGTGTGACTCTGCTGTCATGATGGGAGTCAACCACCAGTTTGGTAAGATACTGCAATTAACTGCTGGATTGTTGGATCCCCATTTGTAGGGAAACAAAAAGAATCCATAAAAGGTGAGCGCTTCCCATCCTAGAAGCTACTTAGGTGGCGTTCACATGCAGAAGGAAGAGAGGCAAAAGTTAAGCATCTGTTCATTTTACATGGAAAAGTTCTCTCCAGGGTCTCAGCATCATTTCTTTATTTAATTATTTATTTTTGATTGGATTAAAATGAGTATACCCCACTGGGATCATTTTATGTTAAATAAACATCAGATCCCTGAAGCACTTAACCAAGCTCTGATACAGGCAATCTGCAGCCATAAATCCTACGCTGCATCATCATCACAGAGCTCCTGCAGCTTGATGGAAGTATTTACGCGGTTGGCCTTCCACGGTTATTGTCGCATGTGGTCCATCACGTCTTCAGCGCCACAATTTACGGACAAACCCTGCTGTGACTGAATGACTGTCATTGACCGTGTCACAGCTGGCCTCTATGGTCCTGGTGCTGATCCTAAGTATTATCTAAGTGCACCCCTTACATGTTGTTTCATTCAAAGATAAAACTGTAAGGGTAGTTCGTGTCATTTTAGTCATTTTCCTACTTTCCATTTTCTGCATGAAGCATCTACTTGGTCACTCTTTGCTTGCATAAAGTTGAGCTTCCAGCTACTGCATTTAAATCAGAGGTGACCATAACAGACCGGTTAACTATTAAACTCATCATTGATCATCTAAAATGAAGACAGATTCAGAAAATACATGGTTATTTTTGTCAAACCAAGCCATAGTGCTTGTCCAACATGAAAATAATGAAGTCAGACAATGAGTGAAGTGAATTGCTGTTTAAGGAACCTGTTAATCATGACACTGCCTACTGGCATGTCCATCGATGTCCAGTTGCTTTGTGCAGAGACACTCTCATGGACATGTACCAGAATATCAGCTTCAACGATTACTCTGGTGCAGAATCTTCATTTAGAGAACTGACCCATCTGAAGACACAACACTGACACCAGTTTCACATCATTAAATAAGGCCAAGTTACAAAACTACTTCTAGAGTTGCAAATGGGAGGATTTAAAATGACACATCCCCTCCTTTGATTCATCACAAAGCTTAAACTTGGTCTAGATTGACCAACAGCTTGATGTTAACATAAATCCTTGTGGATGATTGCACAGGAATTATCGGGGTTGTTCAGCTACCTAGCTAACCCCAGCTAATTCCCTCCGTTAGTAAAAAGAAATAAGCAAAAACAAACATTTCTGACAAACAAGTCGGTTTTCTAGCTTAATGATTTCTTTACAACATACAAATGTTTTAATAATCCTCAATCCTTCAACCAAAACAAAACGCACCGCTCTTCATCAGCAAACAAGTCATTTAAAGATGTTTTTAAGTGATTCCCTCAAGCAAATCTGCAGATTGTAAATGTTATAATCTTGCTTTAAAAAACAATAATAATAATGCTGAGATTATGAAATGCTCAAATGGAAGTGAGAATGGACAAACTCAATCAACCCGTGGCATTCATAAATAAGCAAAAAACCACCACTGTTGGCTTCAAACGGAGCTATACTAAAGGTTTAAATAAAATAACGGTGAACGCCACCTGAGCAGGACGACAGAGAAACAGCCAACAGTGAATACGTTTCTGTAATGTTTACATCAGCAGCATCCACTTTGAGTTGGGAAACTGTTGTGTAGCGACTTGTTAGGAGGAGTGTGATGCTGTGTCACTGCAGGGCTGTGCTGCTTTATCTTTATCTTTCTCATCATCATCATCGCTCAGGAAAAACAGCGGGAACATCCCCAAAATACAGCCGATAGACACACCGATGGCTTTACCCTGCAGGAGAAGGAAGAGAAGAAATGATATCATTGAGCTTGAAAGAAAGAAAAGAATCACTTTTAATCTTCCAAATATAAAACTAAAACCAAATCATCACATTATTTCAAATCAAACAGAGAAACTTGAGAAGAGTTTAGATTAAAAGAAAAACAGAAATGGAGATGTTTTGGAATAACAATGTTAAATGCAATGAAGAGAGTAATGTTGAGACACCAGCTGCTTGTTCCATCCCCAGAACCACCTGATAGTTTAACCATGAAGCTGACACTGATTTTACAGAATCTTTTATGCCTGTTTTTGTTTATAGATTGTTCACTTTCTTTATTGTGACTCATTTGCTGGTTTAGCCTCCTCTTTTGATTTTATTTATCAAAAATTCCCCAAAGTTTTCTCCCTTTCAAAATAGTTCACATACAGAAACACATGCTTCTGAATATATCAAAACTAAAAAGGTTTTTTGGTTGGGTTTGAGGAAAACAGGTGAATTGCATAAGAAGAGGATCAAAGCATCCACCAGATGATCCACTGAAAAAAAAAAAAAAGAAGAAATCTCACCATGTGAGAGCTGAGCTTCGTCTGCCACATGTCCACCTGTTTGGGTGTCAGATCTGGAACCTGCATCCCCAGTCTGAAAGCCAGAGCCTCCACATAACCTGCAAGACTAAACACACACACACACACACACACACACACACATATATATATTTGTGGACTTTTGACAAAGGTGATGATTTCATATTTCCACCTTTATTTTTATCTTTTTTACCAGTATACTTGGGATTTATTTTACCTGAAAGAAGTCACATTAAATATAAAAATATAAATTAAGTGTTGAATTAAATTGAAAATATTTGTAGTTTAATTTTCAACGTTTGCAGGTAACTGTAGTCTGCTGCCATGGCAACTCAAAAGCTTCCAGCATATATTCTAAAATATTTTCCTGGCAGATTAATGCTGGAAAGCAAGAACATTGCCAGCCTCATCCATTTTAATCCTTAGATACATTTGTTTCCCGCATCTGCATCTAAACATAATTTCTTAATGTCTTAACTCTGGGAGTTTAACATATGAGGACATCCATATACACACATTTTCTAAAACCTCCCGGTTCAAAGCTAATCCCATTTAGAAAAAAAAAGGACCACAATTTCTAATTAACAGACTGGTTTTTTTAAAACAAACAAAAATACACAATCAAGTATGAGTAAATGAAAAACAGACAATATTTAATTATATATAAGGAATTACACGGTGCACTATCAACTAAAAGACATCAAACACTATGAGACAAAATAACCTGACAAAGAAAGAAGATTACATTAAAACAAAACAAGCAAATCGAAGCTGCTCAAACACCTGAATTCATTAAATCTAACACATCTAACTGAATAAATCCAAGCTCCTTGGAGATGGTTTGAAAGGCTGCTTACCCGAGACCTGCCAGATCTGAGACCAGGTTCCCCAGAGCCGCAGCTAAAGAAACAAAAAGGGGAAAACACTTTGATTTCTGCTGTTCTCTGATGAGAAGAATAACATAAAAACATGCATCACCCTGAAGACATTTTGCTACATTTCAACATCACTCTGGTAGGTGATTAATGATGGGGCTTAATATTCAGTTGTGGGACATTTCCAGACTCAAAAATAGCATGTTTTCTTGTAAAACAACATCTTCAACAGCTTTATCTGTTTATCTGTTCAACAATTTATTTTTTTACCATATTTTTAGGGACTTTTAACAAGCCTGATATTAGAGTCTAAAGCTGAGGATTCATTCTGACTGAATCTTAAATCCTGATTAAAATTTGCTTTAAAATTCTTATTATTTTCTTACAAAGTGGGAAACAAAATATGTAGTAGAAACCTGCAGTTGTTGGCTTATCGTGGACTACAGTCGGGTTTGCACCTCTGTTTGTGATTTGCATTTAGAAGTTTTAAATAAGAAAAGTAAACCTTAAACATGACAAAAACACTTTTTGCCTGTTTTTTATAAATACATTATGTATATTTGGAGCAATGAAAACAACAATGCAAATCACATCTAACCTGGCAAAGATTACAATAGAGTGAATCAGCAGTTTTCGGTTTGAATGGGCAAATAATAAACTCTTGTATTACTATATTATAATTAATACATAATAGAATATTTCAGATATTCCTGGAGATTATGGTAATTCATTATCTCCTTGTGAATGTCCACTAGATTTCTCTCCGCTGAGGACAACTACTTCTTATACTGAATTGTAACCATTAGCAACAAAGTACATACCATTATCCTTTGGCAGAACTAGGCAGCTTGGTTTGTTCACTTATAATTGACAGAAAAGTGTCCAATTTCATTTTTTGCAGAAAATGTATTTGTATCAATGGGGATTTAATTAAAAATAAAAAATTTAGTGGGATAAATATTTTGCCCAGCACTAAGACTTTATTCTTTAAAAACTGGGACAACTGGAGTAAGACCGAAGGAACTCAACTCGGGACAGGATGTGGTTCCCATACACCTCAGTAAACTGATTGGATGATAAGCAGAACAATAGATCAAAGCCGTAGAATAAAAGAGAGAGTCAGAGGGAGTGAGGGAAAAAAAAGTGGGAACGTTTCACAGATCAAAGAGCACCTTTGGAAAACCCCCAAGTCACCAGTCAGCTTCCTTCTCCTCCCGCCTTCGTTGCTCTACCATCAGCAAAGTCAGCTTTCTAACGACCCCAGTAAATGCACCAACATCAACAAAACATGGCAGCTATGAATATTTAACATTGGATTGTATTCTCACAAGAGGTGGCTGATGATGAATGCATTTGCAGATTAAAACAGTCAAGGTGCTAAGTATGTTTGTTTTGCTTTCAGTAAATCGCTCGAGGCATAAAAAGCGACGATGCTTGAAGTTAGATGCTTGAAGTCTGCGAACAGCTTCCTGCAGGAGTTAAAACTCCAGATGGACGGCTTCAGTCTGAGCTACTTTCAG
>JBBBVU010000018.1:23212512-23222924 GCA_037177055.1 Atherinosoma microstoma
AACAGTCAAGGTGCTAAGTATGTTTGTTTTGCTTTCAGTAAATCGCTCGAGGCATAAAAAGCGACGATGCTTGAAGTCTGCGAACAGCTTCCTGCAGGAGTTAAAACTCCAGATGGACGGCTTCAGTCTGAGCTACTTTCAGAGACAAACTCCTTGATGCTGATGAGGAAGTACGACAGCAATGCAGTCTTGCCTCATTTCACTACACCAGCATCGCAGACACAGATAGTCTACGACAGAGCTGAGTGAGGAAACGAGTCAGCAAGACAGCACAACCGTGAAAATTCCCTTTTCAAAATAAGAATAAATATGAATTATTTCGCTGGCCGGACAGAGATGACACAAACATAAAGCTTTGCCTGGATAGATATGGGGCATCAGAGTAGAGCGATCGATCTAAAGCCTGTCTTCATCCTCTTATTTGCACCTTGCAGAGGAAATCAGAGCCAAGTATCCATGGAAACAGAATAATCTAGTAGTGAAGAGAGGGAGAAAGCGAGCTCCACTGCCTTCATGGTTTTCACAGCGTAATAAAGACCAAAACTGCGACCCAGAACAGGAGCCGTGATGACAGCCGGCAACAAGATCAAGTGGAAACAAGTATGAAAAAATACAGCTGGTGGCGTAACGTAAGCTATAGGAGTAATAAAAATGTCAAAGGTGATTCCTGTTGAAGCAGCATTGCTTTCTGATGAGACACATACTGCTGGGCTTCCACACAAAATGAGAGCAGTAACATCTGTAACGACTTAATGGTAAAGCAGACACAGTTGTTGTTGGTAATAACAGAAGCCCAGATCACCTCATTTAAAACAAAGGAGGTACATTTTTCTTCTGTTTAAAGCCATTTAAAAATGAAATCTTGTCAGATCTGGTTAACCTAAAAAGGACCATCAGCAGTAAGTAAGGCTGTATAAGGCATCATTTCAGCACTGACTATGCAATGTTCACATATGCAATAAGCACATGGCTGGATTTGTGATGAATTAAAAGTAAAATAATTGAAGTTACAAGTTCTTTTTAGCACATGAGGTAGCAGGATTCAAATTTAATCTATATTTACAAAACGGTATTAAAAATAAGGGTTTTAATTGTTTCTTTAAAAAAAAAAAAAATTTATAAATGTAACCGACTATTAATGAATATACCAAGAAGTGATTGGTGCTACTCCTTCAGTTAGGTGCTATTAAACCTCAGCAGAGAAAGGGGGGACCAAAGAGATAGGGGTAACAAAGTGAACATGACATTTCTGCACACAAATCCACAATGACCTCACAAAGCTTAAATAATCGTGACCATGCAGGTAAACTGGGACTTTGACAGAACAAGCTGCACGGTAATATTTTGATGACAAAAAAAAAACGGTGGAACCGTGAAAGTGTTGCCACAACACAATGCAGCATAAAATATGAGCTTGATCATTTAAATCTACACCACAAAGCTCTGCATCACCACTTCAAAGCGATCTCAATGTCATCCAAACCATGAATATAACAGCCATATAATGAGTCATCCATTTGAAAATATTTGTAGAGAAAAATCGCATTACCTATATTGAAGAAAATTTGAACAACAGGGCATTATTTTCTTTACAATTTTGTGCTGACATTTTTAACTCAAATAGGTTGATATATGCCAGATCACTCCAAACTATTTCTATAAAATCGTTTGAGACATTGTCTGTTCTCAGCTACAAAAGCTTGAAGAACTGCTGATCATGACAGGATCCAGAGTCTTTTCCACTAAAATAAGAAGAACCTCCTCAGTCCTTAGTGCTCTTTTATAGGAGCTGAGTCATTACATTCTTATAAGTGCCCCCACTAAAATTATCCTTACTCTGTACAGTTAGGGTCATCATGCTGGGCAGTCCAACGAAGCCAAATCCTCCCCTAGGTAACCTTTAGACAGTAAATTCACAGCTGAACCATGTTGTTTTTGGTTCAACTGTGATATCAGGGCGAGAAGGTGATGTTGAAGTAATCCTTTCATTAATTAGTGGAGCTTTAATACAGTCTGAACAATACGTAATCTTCCTTTAGTGAAACTACTGTCTTCAATCCAGCCAAATATAGGACACTTAATTATAAGCTGGAATCTGTATTGTTCCTGTTGTATGAGGATGATGAAACGACTGGAAACAACAAACTGTTCACAAAATAAATATCTAAAATGGAGAGGGGTGTTAGAAATCTAAAGAAGGTATGCATCATGATTTTCAATGACCTGACATGCTATTTTGTCCACCAACATGCCAAAAAGAGACAAAGAGCAAAAGTAGCAAGCCCTTAAGATGGAAAAGGTTTAACAAGAATTTCAACTCTGAGGTTTTCAAAGTGTCAGATAGCTTAATTATTACTACCCAATTTAAAATGTTAAATATATTATATTATATATGTGATTTTAAAATAGTAGCCAACAAGGTAATAAAGTCATTTTAAGTAAGTGTTATAGTAATGAAACTCAATCAGAGGTTGCTGGAGCAGTTCTTACCAGCCATGGTAGAGATCCCCAGAGTGACTCCAATGGAGAGCTCAATCTGCGTTCCCTGGAAAACAGCAGAGATTAGCTGAAATGCTCTTCCTGACTCACTGTTATTAACGAGGAAGACTACACATCCAGTTAAGGTGGATATTTTGGATTTTTTTTCAAAATAAACCAATTTCTGAAAGATTTTTATTCTCATGTTTCACTTACTGCTGCAATCATGATGGCATTATCCAGGAAACCGAATCCAATGAAAGGGATGGCGTTGTGGAGTAAAACTGCAAACCAACAGGAGAAAGTAAATAAACATTACAACACAGGAGGAACAGATATAAACAATAATCTGACGTTTATACTTAACCCTTCAAAGCCCGACCCAAGAATAACTGGGGAGAAATATCCAATTTTTTTTAATCTGAAGTCTTTATTTGGCCGTTTAATAAAAATTGGAAAAATATAAATTTTTGGGGGGGTATATTTACCATTTATTACCGTATGACATGTCAAAATTATAGTCTTATGCTTCCTGGTATCCATTAGGAGGCAGAAGACAAGTATAATGTATACTGCAGGGTGACGCAAAATGTTTCCGACACTGCATGTATCAAATATGATACGTTTGGCATATAGGGTTAAACTATAGAAATGATTTGCAGAGTTGGAACCTCAAGTTTATGAAACTCCACTTAAAAGCACTTTGATATACCACAACATTAACTTGTGTTATTTAAGCATTTTTCCTCCATTTCCGGTGTTGCAGAAGTTCTAGATTCAGATTTGACTCCAATATAACAAGAGGCTGCAAACAGTTTTTTCCTAGAGTGCAACTATTCCTTCAATGCATAATTCACAAGAAAACAATAATTACATCTCAGAATAACTTCTGCTTAAAGGCATCGGTACGTCTTTCAACACGGGGTATTGCAGTATTCATCATTTTCCTGACATAACTTGTTTGTTCTGTTTAGCAGCTTTGTGTGGGATAATTACATTTTCACGCTTTTGCGTTGAATTACCAAATGCAAATCCCAACAGTCTTACTGAATGCAAAGTCTAAATCATTTCCATACACTTTTAGCAACCCATTGTCAAAGATTTTAAATCTCTTCACATTAAATTACATGCCTATGTTTTCCTGTTTACCTGTGTAAAACTCTATGGTGTCTTATGGTGGATAATTACCATTTGGGGTGAACTCGGTCCCTCAGGGCTCATTTTAATAATGTTGAGTCAGATTATGAGGGCAGTTATTAAATTAAGGTGATCACCGATAGTCAGACACCACAGGGGAAATAGGCAATTGAAGCCAAAATAGAAAAATCAATAAACCTAATTATGTTTGTGCATTTCAGACTAGACCCGCTTTTATCCACACCAACACACAGAAAAGTAGTTTCCAAATGTTCTATTTGAACTACCATTACAAAGGTAAATAAATAGTCTAAGTCAGAACTGTGAATGTCATAGAAACAGTGACCAGAACATCTCAGTTTGTGATTTCCTTCTAAAATATGAAAGTTATATAGTATGCATTTATATGTGTGTGTGCCAGATTTCGTCTCTCACCATATCTGATCTGGGCTGCATTCGGCGGTGATGTCTCCAATGTCTCTGAGGGGAAAGAAGAAAAAGAAACATCAAAAACACATCAGAAGTTTTCTCATTAACTGCTGAGGTTTCACTTCAAGCCTCTGCAGCAACACTGAGACCAAGTTTGCTCACCCAAAACTCATCAGTTTCCTCTTGTGTTCATCACTTTGCACTCCGAGTCGACTGCTGACTGAACTCCCCAGCAGAAACTGTTCTTTATATATATATCATTTATGCTTTCTGTGTCTTCACAACCACAATTAAAGGAGAACTTCAAAGGGTAGAGCTGTAATTTTCAAAACTTTGGTGCCAAGATTCAAATTAAAAATTAAACTTGAGCACAGAATCAACAGAATGGCATCGTTGTGATGTGCCTCGTGAAAAGTAAAAGCAACTTGTGTCGTTTCAGATAAAGATCCTTCCCCCAATAAAACCCTCACTGGTCCAGTAACTGTTGATTTTAAATGGACAGTCAAGAGACATCATCCTGTTATGTTTAAACCATTTAAATGTAGAATATTTAACTAAAACTAAAGGTTTGATGCCTGCATCTTCTGCTCTATAAAACACTGCTGATAGGCAGAGCCACACCAACTCAATATAACTGTTGGTCCATGGTGGGAAATAAAAGAAAAACAAAGAATTGGCACTCTTATTTGGTAATTTTTTCCCCCCATTCTTCTCCTGAAAGCACTTTGTGCTGCTCTTTGGTGTGAAAAGTGCTCTCTAAATAAAATTTGAATTGATCTTTCCCAGCAAACAAATATGATTTGAATCATAGGGCCTGGTGTGTATCCACCCACATGAGCCAAAGTACTTCCACACACTAGCTTGTAGTTCAGAGAGTGCCAATTGGATCTCTTGCTCAACCATAGTGTCTGCTATGTGCATGCCACAGGCTATCCTACACTTCCCCAATTTACGTTCCACCTTTTGCTTTCCTTAACATTGTGTTAACATTGTACATCGACTCTGCATCGCGATGCCTCTAAACCACAACTCCGCCCCCGTTGTAAATTGCAATGTACAATAATGTGCCATATCCCTTTTATAATCACAGATACACCTGTGGATGTCTGCATACAGCTCCTCCACCAAAGCTCTCTGTGCACTCCTCTCTACTCCAGATACATTTAGGAACCCACACAGCCTTCAACATGTTTTACTAGGTTTCATTTCCAGACTTACAAGCAGGAAGATGGAGAAAAGACACAAACCAAAAAAAAGTATTAGTATCCATGTGTCTCTTAATAATGCAAATTAAAATAGAGCAAATAAAACAAACTTCTTCTGTTGAGTTCTGAGTGGATCCAACTACAATGTTTCAGTTGCTATAAAACAAGTCTAAACTTTTGACCAGACTGTATTCATTTTCTAAACTCATTTTTGCTCTTTAAAAAAATAAATAAATAAAAAACTTGTCTGATATTCCTCATAAAATGTGTCCTTGTACACATCGGACCACCATGGTATGATTTAATCATTAGATGATGATGAAATTTCAAGGCAAAGTTTAACAGATTTTTGGCAGAGAGTCTACAGGAGGACATTTCTTCCTGTTATCCATCCGTCTCATCCGTAGGTTAAACTATCCAACAGATCCCATAGTTCACATTTTATTGTACTAAATAAAAGATTAATTTGAAAGTGTTCACATGGGACAGAAGTTAGACATATAATTACTAATTTGCTTTTAAAACCTAATGTTTGTGGACAAGAACACAAAAGTAAAGTCACAGGAAGTGAAGTATACCATCTTCATATTGGATCTATGAAAAATAAAAATGAAAAATCCATACATGGCTGCAAATGATATATACATTTTTTTACAGTACCATTATTTTGTAATGTCACATGAAAATTTTAAAGGTCAAAAAACAGTTTTCTAACCTAAACCTCATCACCAACAGCAGACAGACAGGGACTAGCCAATGAATACAGATGAACAGTAGCCAATGTACCAGATGGCATTTCCCACAGGGACTGGTAAAGACTAAAACACAGCTAAGAGAGACTGAACATTAGGTTTGCAGTCAGCAAGTGGCCACATTGTACTATAATACTGTACACCGCTCTATAACTGCTCAAGGATAAGAAAATGTTGGATAAAACTATAGATTAACAACTAAATGACCATTGAGTGGAACTTACAATAAATTTGATTGTGAACAGTTCACCAATATGGAGACTGTAACGGGAGGTTGTTACCGAATAGCTTGGATTGCCTAGAAGCCTGACATTATTGCCCGTTTTATTTCTTTATTCTCCAAATTTATTAATTATAATATTTCACTGGACTATTGCAAAGACTGTTGCTAGAATAATTCCCAGATTATTGTGGACTATTCTGGAATGACAGCATGCAATTTTAACAGAGAAAAAAGGACAAAATTACACCAACTAATGAGCCAAATTACTGCATCTCAGTCTTAACCTTACAGAATCAGAATACATGAGGGCTTTTCTTTCGTTTAACTTTAATTGGAGAGAAAAACAGCAATGTCAGGCTGGTGTCAAAAACCCTTTGGAGACACCGAACTGTCCAAGTGTGTCACCAGAGCAGAGTTCATTTTGAACTGGAGACCAATTACAGGAATAAGTCAATTACAGCAAAACCTTAATCTGCTGACTCCTTCACTTTCTGACCTCTGCGTGTTCTTCATGCACGTCCAACAAGAATTTCACTCACTTTTCTGCTTAGTTTTGGCAAAAAGATGAATAAAAGCCAAAAGTTCAGAAGGAAATCATGTTATGCGCTGCTCCATTAACAAGTAAAGAAGTCTCATCTTTGGACATAGTCACACTCTGAATTACAAGTTGATGTGGGAAACGTCTATTTGACCATAGACAGAAAAGTCAAGATGCTCTTTTTAAAACCAGAACAGACACAGAATATCTCCTGTTGGATTATTTATACTTAAGCAGAATATATGTGCAACTTTTCTGTAGTTTTACTACTACAAAAAAGTAAAAAAAAAAAAAGAAAACTTAAAAAACTGGAACTTATGAACTGAAATTTATGTCAAATCTATCAATGCAACTTATGCAGCAAAAAGCAGAAATATGTGACCATTTCCTAAGTTTAAATTTAGGTCTAGTGAAAGTGATCTGTTGTTAAACTGAAATGAAACAAGAGATTCTTAGTGTTTCATTATTGCATAACTGATGACACAAACATGAATTATTCACCTAATGGGCTTATTATACATGTGGAAGCCAAATAAAGAATAGAGCCGTCTCACTAGTTAGAAACTCAGTGGAATTGGAAACTGTTTATCTACAGTTCTTTCACACATTAGCACTTCATATAATGCTTATTTACACTTTAATGTAAAACTGCAGTGACGTTTAATCTCTATGTACTTGATCTGTATTATCTTTAAACTTGCTGCGTCATGAATTATGGATTGAGAGTGATTTCAGCATCAACTTCCTCCGGCAGGAAGAAGAAATATTTTTCTACATGTCCTCTGGCAAAAATCTTTGGATAAAAAAAAAATAAATTGATCTTAAGACTAATTATAAAGCCCTTATTGATCCTCAGAGTTGGCAAAAGATTTTACAACCTCTGTCAAGTTTTAGAGCTAGAGTTGAACTTAAATCTTGGGAGCCAAACAATGAGTCTACACCTCATTATTCACAACTATTGGCCATTAAATCATAAAAACATCTATTGCTTGTGGTGCAGTCAGTTCACAAACCTAGCTTAAAAACACCTTGATTATACACTTACAGTATCCAAGCAGCTAAAACCACAACATTGCCTCTAAGCTGCTAATACATGATTAGAGGGCAACAACACAATACAGTATGTTAGCGTTAGAGAGGAATATACTCTTGTATGTTGCAGAGATTTTAAGTCTAACAGTTTGGTCAGAACGGGTGTCTGCAACTTTGACTATTTTAGTTCCATTTTCAGGTTTTAAAACAAAGAAAACATAAAATGTTTGCAAAAAAGAAGATAGATACATGATTTTTATGGGATGTAGGTATTTGTTATTACAATATCAAAAGTAGTAGAAAATATATTACAATATTAAAAAAGGAGGGTTACTGCTCCAGAAAGATGTAAACAATGGAATAGTGCTGCTATCAAATAACTAGACAAGGTGAAAACGTAAAACATGGCGACACAGCTAAAAGTCGTTGTCCAAAACTGTGGGTGCCTCATGTCTGCTTCTATATTTAACTACAGTTGTGGTACTGTACATGGAGAGGTGGTTATCCCCCCCAAGCCTCCCATAGGACGGTTTTTGGAGTTTCAACTCCCATAACACAATACTTCATTACCAATTAGGCTCTCAGCCCATATCTGCCATCTGTCTTTTTGCAAAACCATTTCAGATTAATTATAAATATTTAGTCTTCCTGTTGGATCCCCTCCAGCTGACAATGCCCAGACGGCTGACTGCTAGCCTTCACAATTGAATGATGCCCATTGGAGGGGATTTAGAAGAGGGTATGTGCAATGAAAAATAATAAAAGGCATGTAGAAATGTATTTATATACCACTATAGCCTTTAAGGTACAGCTGTATTAATGCAGGACTGTGCAATTAGAAAGGCAACTGAAGGAGAGGATAATCAGGCACCTCATCCACGATGTTTGGTTTCTATTCTGTTTCCAATCACTCTAAACAAAATCTGAGATCTTTAAATCTATCAGATAAAAGGTTTCCCCGTCTCCACTTGCAATAATCTGACTGGGAACAGTTCATCAACACCATTAACTACAGAACTTGACAACTTGTTGGATCTATTTAGTTTATATCAGGTGTGTTGAAGCAGGGAAACATGTAAAACCTGCAGGACGGTTGCCCTCGAGAACCAGAGTTGAATAGCCCTGCCTTATGGTATGGCAGGCTGTGAGAGGGGTCATGCCAAAACACTGATGTACCAACCATCTCAGTCACAAATATTTGTGTACATCAAGGGTAGCCTAGCTGAAAATACCAACAATAAAGTCAACAAAAACCATGTCAAAATCAGGAATGGCACAAAAAGATCTAGCTAGTGAATATTGTAACCTGTAAATGGTGCTGGTTTTATCCACTCCAGACTATTCTGACACCTCTCTGTCAGGGTCAAAGCTAACTAAAGTGTCTAAAACAGATATTTCATATTACACACACACTTTTCATGTAGGTTCAATACCGAGCTGAATTTCACATTATTTGGTTACGTCACAATGGTTTCAGAAAAATCTTGCCTTTCCCTTTTATTCTTAATCCATTATACTCTATTATTCAGTGTTGTGGAGCCTATTGGGAATCAAAGCCCTGCAGGACTGAAATGACTGCTGACATTTTGTTATATTGAAAGAAAAAAGTATTCATTTCCTATGCACTGCTGAAAATATCAGGCAACCAAGTAGATATAACACATTCCCATTCACCCCTTCTGATTTTGACTCACTAATGACTGCAGTGTGAATACAAACACTGTGACTCCTGGGAACAAAGGCCAGAAATAGGTCTGACTGATGGAAATTAAATATCACTGCACAAGCTGCCAATAGCTGCAGATTTGGAGTCAAATGAATAAAATACCTTGTATCCCAGTCTGCTTTGGAATATCTCACAGCACCCGTGAGGAGAGCGGCACAAATCAAAAACTGCATGTTTGTGTTATTAAATCAAACATAAGCTTACTGTGTGTGTAAATATTTAGCTTTTGGCCGATGTGTCATCTGTCCATTTTCAGACTACTCATTAATAGCGTGGAGCTGCTTCCTGCAACATACTGCAAACCTGATGAGGACGTCCACAACCAGGCTTCCTGAATAAATCACTGTTTTAACTGATGCAAAGACAGATATTATTTAATAGTAAAATAACTATGGTTAAGCTGTAAAGTCCAACCATAAACAGCAATGGCATAGCAGCAGGTGCTCAGGATTTCCTACATTTTTACACAATCTGACCGTGGATTGGTGGAGCTTGAGCTATGAAGCAACACTTTGCAACTTTTTCAAACATGATGGGCCTCAGCAAATGTGTCAAAGACTTATACAGGTAGAAGCTTCACTGGTGTTTTTTTTTGTGCAGTCAAAAAAGTGTTACATAGTACAAGACAAAACTAAAAAGATAGATAATCCTTCAGAAGAGACTATAGGGAGCTGGTGGGAGGAAGCTGGGAGTCGGCTCTTACAGCAGGCTTTTTGCCTCTCTGCTGTTGTTATAGAGCAACATATTGTACAAATTAAACCATTTTAAATACTTTATTATTTAGTATGTCCTCTTGAAGAAATTTTATTTGAGTTCCGCGATGCGACTTAGGTCATGCCACTTAGGTGATGCCGATAACAAGTGATATTTTCACTGAGGTTTTCTTTCTTTC
>JBBBVU010000018.1:23242570-23266101 GCA_037177055.1 Atherinosoma microstoma
GCTGCAGATGTTTAATGCTCTTTTTAGGAAGTCCTGTTAGAATGCCATTACAGTAATCCAGCCTACTGGAAATAAATGCATGGATGAGTTTGTCCTGGTCTTTCTGGGAGACTAAAAAATTTATTCTGTTGATGAGATGGTAAAAAGCTGTCTTAGTGACAGCTCTGATGTGGGTGCTGAACACTCCAAGGTTACAAACCTGGTCAGTGATTTTAAGAGACATAGTTATAGGCACAGTAAGTGTTGTAAATGAGTGTAACTCTGGTCTTTGCTGCGTCTCCTCTGGTTGTTATTTAAATTAATAAAATAATTACAATAGAGACAAGACAATCAGGAGGCGGCTTCAAAGAACACCCAAACAAAACCAATACTAGACTCGTCTCAAGGAAACATTTACTTGTGATTTTATGTTAGGGACACATAATTAAACAAAGACCAGACACACATCAACAGAGATTGAGACTAAAATGTGTAAATGTGCAAATAAAAACCTGGTTGATATAAAGTTAAGACATCACACACTTCATGACCACGTCCAAACAATTTACGTGAAACAAAGGAATTGTGAAACACGTAAAAATGACAATCAATGGCTGATGAGAAAAGTTAGCGTCTAAAACTCCCAGCGCTCACCTTGAGGCAGAGCTCGACGCAGAAGGCGGTGACGGCGAAGAGCCAGGTGTTGAGGGCGTAGTGGTGCCAGAGGGCGTAGCTGAGGGCCACGGGCAGCACGAACAGCGCCAGGGACACCAGCAGGACGGGGAAGTGGCGGCGAAACGAGGAGACGTGGGAGGCGCTGAGGGACATCAGGACGGGGTCGGTCATGCCGTGAATAAAGTGCAAAATGGCCGTCAGGAGAAGGCACATGTTTCGGCTCAGACGGACCTTTGGAGGAAAGAGACAGACTCAGTTGAAGACGGGGACAACGTAGGAAAAATACTGTATCACTATAGAAAATTTATTCTTTAAAAATCATATTTAAGAATGTATAAAAACTGCAATGTGATGTTTGTTATTTAGATTGTTTGACATCTAATTAATCCTTAGCAAAGAGGGTAAAAGTTCAGAAACACCATGAATATCAGCTTCTGGGAAAGTTGGAAGCAGAGCTGCTGCAGCATCTTACCAAACGTTCCTCTGGGTCCAGGCTGCTGAGGCCAGTCTGCAGGGCCAGGATGAAGAACAGAACAGGAGCCACGAAGCCTAGACGCTTGTCCTCCTCCTCTGTAGAACCTTTTAAAAAAAACAAAACAAAAAAAACTCAAATCCGAGAGCATTATCCCTTGGACGTACGTCCAGATCTTTCCCGTTTGCACACAAACTTCTGCAACTCAAAAAGCTGAACGATACCTATAAAAGCCAGGATGCTGAGGCCGAGGTAGTGCGCCACCGAAGAGATGACGGCGCTCATGCCCAACACAGTGAGAGTGGAATCACAGCCAGAAATGATCAGGTTACTGGTCAGATCCCAGAACACATCCCAGCTCAGCAGGTAACCCTAAGGATAAGACATGAGGTACATTTCAACCAAAACTACATGGTGCTACGAGCTAAACAGCTTTCTGAAGACTATGGAAGTCTGTGCTTACACAAGTACAATAAAGATTAGGCCAATTAGCATGAAATGTGGAACAGAGAGCACATACTGAATGCATGTTCTTACCTGTGAATCGGAGCTCCCATCTGTTGCACCTCCTGTGGCATCCCCACTCTCTCTTCTAACCGCCCGCACCACATAGACCAGTATGAGCGCCTGGGCAGTGACCCGGGTCAGCCAGAACACCCGCAGGACGTCAGGGAATCGGATTCTTTTCCACGTGTCCTCTAGCAGCAACTGAAGTCCGTAGATCCTGTACATGTGGCGCACAAGCAGGTAGACATACCGGCACGAGTAGTAGAACCATTTGAGCCTCATGGCCAGACAAACGCCCGTGTTGAGAGCCAGCGCCAGACCTGAGAACACCGCCACCAGCTGCCTGACGTCCGCAGGAAGCTCGATCATCAACCCCCACAGAGGGATCATGATGTCTAAAACCACCAGCGCGGCAAACACCGACTGGAGATTGAGCAGGAAAACGTAGCCGACGCCAAAGATGAGCTGGACGGCGGCCATGCCGAGCCACAGCGTCGGCCCGTTCCTGGGCAGCAATCGGAATCCCAGTGCTGCTTTGTAGTAGGCGCTGTAGAAGTCTATGTGTGAGGTGGCGTAGTAGTTTATGAGGGCTACCACCATGCCGAGGAGGACGGCGAAGAAAAGGGTGTAGAACTTGAACAAGGCTTTCTGGGAGAGCAGCAGCACCACAGTGGAGATGAGGACACCTGAGATACAGCACGTGGGAATGACACAGTTAGTACAATGAATTTTAGGATTATATTACTGCAACAAATGAGATAAAATTGTGAAAAATGAAAACTGAGTAGAATGCATGAAATAAGGAACTGAGTCTTTATTGTGAAAGTTGATAGAAGAACTCGTAACAGCCGAGGATTCAGCTGCTTTATGTGCAAAGGATCTCACAATTACTTGATTTCACAATTAATTGTGGAATTAAATGGCATGACTAAAAAATTGGAAAGATTCCTCAATATTGTCACTTTTCATAAAGGATTATGTCCCAAAAGTAATATGCAGAGCATGACAACTTGTGAGTGGAACAAAAATAAAGTTACACATCCGCCTGTGGCTGTTTGTGTTGCTTTGTTTTCTTTCTGTCCGAGTTTAAGAAGGGGGGTGTTAAAGTGGGAAAGTATGGCAGAGGAAGTGATATTCCTTCAAAACAAATGATAAAGAACCGAAAGTCATCATTGTCAGATTTCTGTGGTTATAGAAAAAATCATTGTGTCCTTGTGAAGGACGGCTCTCCAGCCTGTAAGATATGCCATAAAAAGGTTTCAGTGAAAGGAGGAAAAACATTGAATATGTTTCACCTCCTGCAAGATTGCCACCAGCTATGTTAAAGTTTTTTCTTTATTTTCAGCGTTCCATTTTTATTCATTTATCATTAACAGCTGCTATTGTGCTAAAGACCAGCTGGAAGTCAAAACCTAGCTAGATATCTTTTCCTATGTCTCTAATTTCTCTACTTAGTTTCAAAAGAAATGTTGAAAAAACATTTTTATAATGTCATTGGCAGCACAGTAGAAAGTGTAACTAAACTGTTTCTTTGAATAACACGTGATGCACTCTGCATCAAAATATCTGTGCAAACATTTTTAAAAAGTGACTCTTCATTACAGCTTTTTATTTCTTTGGTACTCTTACCATAACATGCCTCATAACCACTTACTATAAACAGTAGAAACTTTGACTTTAGTCTGTGGTTAATTATAATCAAGCAGTTTTGATTGGGAACAATGTTAATCTTTGACCCTGAGAAGAGTTCACAGACAGTAAGGTCACTGAACTTTCCAGTTAAACAGGTCTTTTGGATGCTTTTCTCTTAGTTTATTCAAACATTATAACCCCCCCCCCCAAAAAAAAAAAAATTCTAGGTAAAACCTGGCACTGTTCTGGGTTTGGGTAACTTTACTAAAGAAAACCCAACTATTTGTTGATGCTCTCTTAAGATACTCAATTTGATCCCTTGCTTCCCTAAACCCAGAGCTCTTAACTAACTCAAAGGATCTAAGACGTCCAAAGGTCAACAAACTGTAAAAACGTAGTTATATAACCTGCTTGCTGAGTTCACAAAGATCTGCCTTATTCAAATAACAACACTGCTTAGAAATAGGTGGCTTTCTGAATTATAAACACAAAAAACTGAACGAGTGGAGCCTTGGTTAAGTTGAGACAGAGCGATCTACTAGCTTCCTGTGAAAAGACACCTGAATGAGTCGCATCCTGGGATGATAGAATTAACTGACAAGACCCATTTATACTTAATGTTAACAGCAATCAAGCTGGACAGCAACTTGTTAGCGTCAGACTTGACTAAATGAGGAACTAGGCTAAGTGAGCATAGTTTCAAACAGATCTGCCCTGTATCTTTATTCATGCGGTTAGTTAAATCGGCTTTAGTCGGTCTGACAGGTGACAGAGCCCCACTGCGCTGGCTAACGTCACTGCTAGCCAGCCCCGGCTAGCTAGCTTAGCTGTCAGTACTTGACGTTGCTTGTTGACATTATGGCAGACTTAACTTTACGATTTAAATCACTCACCTATAACTCTGACCAACACTTTTCCAATTGCCCCGGCCCATCCTGACCCCGGGTCGTAATAAGAGTTAAAAATGGCGTCGATAATAAAAATACAGGGAACTCGCAGAGCCACGTCCAGCACCGCTAAGGCCTGCTGGCCTATCCGGGCTTGAGTGGTAGCCATGCGGCTTCAGTGAGGGAGGCTTACAGTCCTGGTCAGCCCCAGCTATCCATATAAAAGGAAAATATGCTGAAGTCTCCAAAAAGTCGCCCTTCGACTTCGTTTTGACTGGCGTTTAGTTGGCAGCTTGCGACCTGCTGCGGCTGGCCATGTTCGCTCAAGCTCAACCTCCTGTTGCTTGTTGTGTTTCTGTTAAATGTGGAGCTCCTGTTCCCTCCCAGAATCCGGACGCTGAACTTCCAGGTGTTCCATCATATCCTGCGCCGCCTGGGCTCATGAAAAACAACAGTTTGTTTTAGAAATAGCCATTTCCTCATGCTTTGGCTTTGGCTGGAAAATAGAAGTTGCTAGGTTGTTCGGACGTGAAGTGACGTGCCTTCCGACGTCTGTGGGTGTGGCGGCTGACGTAGCAAGTTTCACATTTATTTATATATTTGGATCAACTCTAAAATTAGCACATCAAACACGACGATCAACGAATTGATTTATCCTGATAACTATTTTAACTTTTTCAAAATCTTATTTTAAATGTACTTATTACCTTTTACAGCTTTGTATCAACCAAACCAGTAATGTGCACATCTTCATTCAGTTTCAATACCATGACACATTTTTGACAGAACCTACATTTTGGATAATTATTATTACATGTATTGACATGTACACTGGTAAGGTAAACATTAAAGCCACTTAAATTTTTCAAGGCATTTTCCTGCTGGGAAAAACATCATCCTGGCACGACAATAGCAGCCTCCCCAATCAGGACTGCAGTTAGCCTTGCAAAAGCTGCAATACCAACCCTAATGGGATCTGATGGCATCTTTGGGAAACAAGCCCAACCCAGAGCCCCCTAGCCCACAAATCCCAAAGGAATTTACTGCATCAACATCCCAATACCAGACACTCCAGGACACCCCGACTTATCAGAGCCATTTTGGTGGCATGAGGAGGACCTAGCGTACATATGGTCATAATTTTATGCCTAAACAGTGTATGTGCGTACAGGTCGTATATTATCTTTAATATTTGCGGGCAACAAAACAAACTAAGTGAAACAAAGTTATTTTGCATTTAAAGAATAGTTTATATCCCAGGAAAGCATTTTAATTACAATTATAATTTCACAGAAGGACACACTTTAAAAATGAGGATGCTTTACCCATAGATCAATCATTCAGGCACTTACAAGCACACATGCATTCATAAAAGTACATTAAAGGCATATCTCTTAGTCTCTTCTGTAATCAGCTTGAGCTGAAGAAGATTTTGATTGTGTTGTTGTAAATTGTGTTGGCTAGTTCCAGTGGATCCTCCTCCCTTGCCGCTGCCATCACTTCAATAACTTGTCTGGAAGAGACAAACAGTGACATGTATATCAGCTATTAAAATTGAGTTCCTGTTAACTTAAAGAAATCATCCAAAGAGATTTAAAAAAGCATGAATTGTCCCCTAAAGTTACTGACATGATGTGACAAGGCTCATTCCTGTCCTTGAGACAGTGTCCTGCTTCCCATTTCTTCTTTGTGGGAAATGTTGTTTGAACATGCTTGGAGCCTGCATGGGTGTTCTTTACACCACACCATGGAGCATCTGGAAGGAACGTGAAGGTAAAAGTAAAATAAAGAGTAATGTTTGATCAAAAATAACACCATTCTAGCGAAATTAAGGTTGGCCATTTTTGTCTGATCTTGCGACAGGTAATCAAACAAATAGTCTTGAAAACAAACCACTGCCTCTGTTCTGCTTTGATGGACAGAATACATCAAAATATACAAAAATGATATAAAATTGTAATACAAAAATAAAGTAAAAACAGATCTTGCATAGGTGGAACAGCCTCAATGAGAATTATGAAAACAAATGAGATTTACACAATAGCTGAAGATATTGAAGCATCAGGAATTTTTGCATTCAAGCAGTATTCATCATCTTTTACTGTCAAATATCTTACAATGACTTGTCTTCTACTCACCTGTTTCTATCATGAGCCTCTCACTAGGGATAGTTTTCATCGCTTCGATATTGGCCTCTGTCTTCAAAGAGCTAAAAAGTTGAAATGTTGTTTTAAAAGACATCTTTTCAGGTTAAAACAAGGCTGTGACTATGATGAAAATAGATAATTGGACAAATTTTAAGCACCAGTAAAAAAAAAAAAACTTTGATAAAGTCATGCTAGTGGGGTGGGCAGAATTAGTAAAATTCCCAATATTCCACTTTAATAAAGAAAATCCCTCGTAGTCTTTCACACCACTTTTGTAATCCGAACACATTGAAGTTATTTGGGAATATTCATTAACACACAAACATCTATTACAGTACATATTGTACATATTCAATATAGTTTCAAAACAACAATGTGCTGCAATAAAGTGTCTGTTCAATATTGATTAAGTTTGAAGAGATTATTTCCAAATATTCTCACCATCCATTTATTCCAACGTAGAGATCCAGGTCAATGAGAGCAGCAGCATCTTCTGCCAACCCATCGAATGAGTGGACCTGAAGAAGAAAATTACACCTGGATTTATATCTTGTTTTCCCATTTAATGAGATTTCAAGTCTTAGAGAAACGTTATATTGTATCTTTCAATAAACGAATCATCAGATTTTTAGCTTCTTAGTTAGTTTATTTCTATAGTGATAGCACAGTTGTAGGCATTTTAATGCATTACATGTTTCCCAGGATCCACAATGTAATAAAATCCTACACAAAACTAAAAGTTTAGTAACTTTAGACAATTTCAATAAATGAATGAATGAATAAATAAAATAACATTTCCGCCCATAAAAATGAGAAAAACGTATGATTTGTCCTCACCACTCCTCCAACACACCGGTCTCGATTTCTCTTCATGATGTCTGTGAAAACAAAGAAACAGCTGCAACCTTTCTCTCTACTGCAAGTCATAAACAAGACGGTGTTTTTATTGTGCAAGCTGACCGATGAACTCCTGATGGGAGTTTCTACAGTGGAGGAACATGGGCAGCTTGGTCTCCTCGGCCAGGTCGAACTGCTTCTCAAAGTATCTGCAGCAGACCAGAGAGAGAAAGCAGATTTAGACAAAGAAGTGAAAACCAAATGAGAGCAAGTGAAGGACTGATGTTCAACAATAGTTGTGAAAACTGGATGTAACATTGGCATCAATAAAACTCCACATTTATCTGCAACTAGTGCTGAATATCATCCAGTCCATTAGGATGTTCCGGGTCTGTCATTGTGAAGATTTGTTGCTTTTTCTAGTTTATTTCATCACTGTTTCCTCACAGCAGCATCAAGCCAGATGTTTATTTTTAATTGGTATTTTTTACACCTACATTCAGCTAAGAAATAGTAACGAGGGATGGGAGATCATGTTTGTGCAGAAATGGGTTTGATGGGTATTTCAACATGTATAATTTATTTTTTACTTTGTAAACCACTTTGTGTTAATTATGCATGAAAAGCACTTTATAAATAAAAATTGATTTGAGATCTCAAATTTATTTCCATTGGATTTGATACAATATGAAAAAGTTACTGTCATCTTTAGAAACTTGTAAGGGACGTTTGTTTTGTGACCAAATGGTGAGAAATAACCTGATTTTCAACAGTTAAAAACACCAGAAAGGCACAAGCATTTGATGTAACTGGAAATTAAAAATGTCCCATCTCAAAGGCATTTACATGATGATCTATGTACACATTTTTTACTCTGCAGCTGTTATGGCAAAATAGCTTTAAATTTCTGGAGAATGAGGTCTGAAGTTTGCCTTAAATATATTATATTTCCCTAATAAACTCGAAGATTAAGCTAAAACTGCTCAATCATTTACAAATGCAACCTTAAGCCATCATAATTCAACTGATGAACAAGGATCAAAAGCTGATTATAGATTTTAGAGCAGGAGTGAAATGGGTTTAATCAATATTTTTAGAGCCTTCTGTCAGTTGTCAGCAAACAATCTCCTCTCAGCTTTGCTGAGCTTTACAGTAAGATTAATTTAATACTGCTATTTTTATCATCAAACTCATCACACTCATGCAGTCACAGCTGGTGAACATACTGAGGCATTAAGTAAATAAAAAGCCATATATTTTCATCCATATTTCCACATGGGCAACATAAAAACCAGTTAGTTTAAGGTGCAGGTTGAAATACTCGAATAGAGACACGCGAACTTACTTTAGTTGAGTCTCTTTAGGACAAAATTCCAACCTGTCAAAATCTGGAGCAAGACAGAAAATACACTACATCATCACAATTTCACAAAAAGAGAATGTTTAACCATGAATAACAGCTTAATTCAAAAGTCAATCATGGGACAAAAGCAACTCTGTTGTGTTTACGCACCCAGTCCACACTCTCCGATGGCCACCACCTTTCCTTTGTGCGCCGATGCCAGTTCCCTCAGCCCTGAAAAGTACTGGGATTCTCCATTCTGCTCAAACTCACTGCAGCGTGTGGGATGGCAGCCCACCGTACAGTAGAACTCATCTGTAATAAAGATGAGAGGCTGACTGGTTGGCAGGTTTGGCTGATTCTGCTTGTTAAAAATTAAGCTAAAGACATTTTTAAAATGTCACACATGGCTCTGCAATACAATGCTACAGGGCCCAACTATACTGCAGATCATTCACAAAATGTTGTGTTGCACGCTGCTGTATATTACCATATTATAATCCTTACCTCTGGTCTCAGCTAGTTTGAGGGCCTCTTTGTTGTCCTCAAGGCTCCCTCCTGTGATCATAAACTGCAGCAAAGCAACATAATATGGAAATATGTACAACCAAATCAGCTAAAAACTATTTTTAAAGGCATGGCAGTTAAGATCAATATGCAAAAATGTTCACAATAATGATGTATGCATGTATATTTTAAGCAGGAATAACATTTATAAGGATCATTGGCCAGTTTTTAGGTTATGAACAAGGTGTGATTGAATAGATGAAAACTAAGAGGACCTCTAAAGTTGTCATTATAAAAATACAACATACACATAACAAATACATCACCAACAGATCAGTAGTATCATTTCTACAACCATGAAAATCTTTGTAGCTACCACAGTTCAACACATGTGCATGCTGAACATACCTTTTCTACTCCTATTTTGAGAGCTCTGTCGATGATTTGATCAAAGTCATCTGCATGAAAAACACATAACTCAGACAAGCTACATGTCAATCTCAACAACCTATGAGGCAGAATAACAGTGAAGGAGCGGCTCACCTTCATGTTTCTGCTTCCCTCTGTAGAGTCCTCTGAACATGGGATCAGTCAGGTTCACGCCAATATCTGGAGAGGGAAAAATAAGAACTAGTATTACATATCATCAGGAGTCAGGACTATTTGTTCTGTTGAATTCCAGGTTATATAAGGGAAATCTCACTGTTTCCTTGGTCAAAGTCAATAAAATTAAAATTTATTTTTGCTGTACAATGTTTATAAAACAGACGTAAACAATAAACAATGAGAGTATATTTTTATTAACAGCATTTTTTTTTTTAAATACTCCAAGACTGTAGTTTCTTTTGGGGGATTAATGGATTGGGATATTTGGGTCTTATTAAATTGAATTAAATTAAATTCTATGCAGAGTAAAGATGCAGATCTTTAATCCAGAAAGGCTGAAATAAACAGCTGCAAACTTTTTATAAATTACTTAATGTTTTGTTGCGAGTTATTTTCTGCCTCGTGTCTTTTTGATTAACATATTTTAGGAAACTGACATCCGGTGTTGCTAATAACAAGCTGAAACATGCTGCTGTGTGGATTGTTGAGTTTCCCTTTGCAATATGTTTAATTTAAAATATATCCTGAACTGAGAGTAACTGAGACATTAAGGAAAGATTTTCAGTGGCCAAAAATTCTATACTTCCCTCCACAGCTTTTATGCTTCATTTTTACTCCTTGCCATACGAACAGCTCAGGAGTGGCCCTGACAGTATTCTGTATGACTGCACAGCTGGCAGCCTATGTGGTTGCTGTGTTGACAATTTTAGCATTGCTAATTCATTAGCTCTAATGATAACTAAACACGCAGCCTGGTGTTTTTACAACAAACAAGAATAAGCAACACACTCGACATTCTCTTCTTATATTAATATTAATCATGCCACAAAACCAATAAAAAATCTTACCAATGAATCTGTGCTTTGCCATGGTTGCAATACTTCTGAAAAGAACCACACTTGCAGCCTTAATCAATCCCATGATGCCACAGTACCGTAATGACTGAAGCACACAAAAACCACAACAGATTAGACAGTGTTTTGGCTCGTCTTCACGTCTTTTTCAAACATTGCAGAAACAGTTGATGCTAAATGAAACAATGGAAGCCAATTCCCGTTTCTACAATTTGTAATTAGAGTTTGAGCGGAAAGTTTAAAGTCACGCACGCGCGTTATTTTTGGCATTTACGGTATTGGCGTCCAAACGCCACAATATCCCAGAATCCACCGCGCTGCTCATCGAGAAGGTGACAGGGGACGGCGAAAATGGCCTCTGCCTATCTTACTCACCAGCAGAAAGTGCTGCGACTTTACAAGAAATCTTTAAGACACCTCGAATCATGGTGCATATTTAGGTAAGAAGGACTTAATTTAAGAACTGTGACGTATGGAAAACTAAATGTGGTGAAGCGTATTTTCTATGCTGCTAGGCTACCTGGTAAGCTAAGTGCTAGCCGCTGCTAGCCAGGTCACTCAATCCTCAAGTCTGTCAGCTCACTTCTGCTCAAAATGTTTTGTTCATTCGTCTACCATTCAAACGGAATAATGACCAAAACTTGTCCTAGTCATAATCTATATTAGTGGCTGTTTTACATTGCATTTAGTTTATATTGCAGACATATATATGGCGCCACCTAGCTTCCTTTTACTCATAGTTATTCACAGTGAAGGGGCACAACTAAAAACTAGTCCCATCATGTACATAATTTATTTTAGCTAATTTTTACAATTGCATACAGCTATAAAACTCCAATTAGTCTGAAGATTAAGGTTGGCACAAAAACACCATTAAGTTTATTTAGGTCTTGTATATTTACTTGAAAGAAAATTGCCACACTAACGAATTTATATTCAGTCACTAAGTCATCAGTTTAAGTTCAGGATTTGCTGGTTAAACATTTAATTGTGATCCATGTAATATTTGGTATGCTGATATGTTCTTGATAAGCTAGAAATAATTGATTATCTAATGGGCATTCATTTTAACTATTAGACTACTGCTTCCAGGACTTGCATGTCATGAAGAAGAATTAAGAAAAGACTGATGTAGCAAATGTATTATGTTTCCTTTTGAATTTCAAACTAGCAAATCTTTTTAATGGGGAAATTTAGATAATCATCAGCAATCATAATTGTTTGTCATTTCTAAAATGATACCGCAGTTCTTTTTTAAGGTACACAATATCAGTTCAATGTTCAAAGAAATTACTGTAAAGAGTTTTCATAGTTATACTAGATGTCTATAAGGTGCTCAACACTGTTGGCATAGTTATTGAAACTCAGCTGTTGTGTTGTTTTCCTGTCATAGAGATAAATACCGTTTCTACGCCTGCATGATGCGGGCGCGCTTTGATGAGAACAAGAATGAGAAGGACATGGTGAAGGCTACCATGATGCTGAAAGCAGGAGAGGAGGAGTTCTGGTCCAACCAGCATCCTCAGCCTTACATCTTCCCCGATTCTCCTGGAGGGACCTCGTATGAAAGATATGAATGCTACAAGGTGATGCAGGGCAGCATTTAAATGATTTGGGAACGGCAAGACTCTTGATATATAAACATAATATGAATGCTGGCAGTCCTTGTGCCACATAAGGCCAATGATCTGAGCTCCATTTTATTCTTGTAGTTTCCAGAGTGGCTGCTGGACCACTGGCACCCCTCAGAGAAGGCCATGTACCCAGACTACTTCTCTAAGAGGGAGCAGTGGAAGAAACTGAGAAATCAGAGCTGGGACAAAGAGGTGAGCAGGGCTGTATTTATATACATACATTTGTATACATACTGCCAGTTGTTTGGGCTTTTTCTGTGGTGCAGCTGAGAGGCAAATAGTGTGGGGCTTTTACTGTTTACCATGCTGAAACTAATTTAGGGTTGTAGTCAGTTACTGACAGGCAGTATTAAATATTTGGCCACCTGTCTCTACATTGCTTCAGTACAGCAATTGTTAGTAACAGAGAATCATTTTATTTGTGAAAACCACCAGATGGCAGTATAGTTTAATGGTTGGGATATAAAGAAATCAGATCTTTACCTTCTTATAAGGCCAAAATGGATTTAGTTTAAAAAAGAGAATACATTTTCATTTGGCTCTCTGAATAGTTCAAACCTCAACAGTCATCTTTCTAGTCATCAGTCATTGTTTCTATGTTCAGCTATACAGATTAATACTTTTTAATAAGTCGCAACTATTGAAAGTATTACACTTTGGTTTTCTTTTAATGCAAAATCTCTGAAACTTCCTGACATAATCATTTTTAGTCCCATTCAGGATTAAATAGTCAAGTGGGAATATCAAGGGTTTCTGCACACTCTTAAAAAGGCTTAGATTATTTTGTTTGAGAATAAAACCTTAATTTGCCTTTAAAGGTCTCAAATTCGTGTTTGAAAAGTCTCAAGAATATGTCTTTGTTTATTTTAGTCAATGCAAGACAAAAGTCTTTGGTTTTTGGAGGATGATTAAAGTCATCTTAGTAGCTGTAGACAGTTAGAAACTGTTACTAACTAATTAGCTACAGTAAACTATAAATTTAATGAAAAAATGTGTGGAGATTTTCAAGTTCACATTGTGATTGAAGTCTGTGAATATGAAGCTTGGGTTATCAGTTGTAGCCATTTAAAATACTTATTACCAAATAAAACCTGCCTATTAACTTATAAACAAAGATTACACATTTTGATATTATTTGCACTCCTTTTGGTCACCTCCTTTAAGAAAATTGTCCCTAAATCCAGAGGATAAATATCACATGTGTTTTTGTTTAGATTTTTTTTTGGCAATATGTGTTCCTGTCTAGTTGGTGTTAAATTTATCTCTTAGTGGCATTAAAGTCTAAACTTTAGCTTGCCTTGACCTGCAGAAGCCCTGATATATTTGTCAACTTAAACAGCCATTTATATAGTAATGTTGATGATACATATGTTTAAAGTATTAAGAAAAGATATCCCAAATTCCCAAACCCATCGGACGCCAGTACTTAAGTTGATCTCTGTTCTCGTCTATCTGCTTCCAGGTTGCTCAGCTGGAGGCCGAGACTCCAGCTGGAGGCCCCATGACCGAAGCCCTCCCTCCTGCTCGCAAGGAGGGCGACCTACCCCCTCTGTGGTGGCAGTATGTCACCCGCCCCAGGGAGCGCCCCTCGTAAATACCTCATCTTTCCTGGGGTCAGCCAATCCTGTAATCTGAGGGGGAATTATCCCACCCACGAAACAGCAGCACAGAGACAGGCTGACCTGTTTCTCCCACCCCTCTGAGTCATTTCTGAAGGAGTTCACCTGTGCTGGTAGAATAACGAAGAATCCATCTAGGCTGAATTCATTGACTCTTCAGTAATCTGATTTAGGTGGAAGGTGACTCTGAGAATACCTAGAGATGTTCCACTTAATATCTGTATTAGTTCCAATAAATAAATAAATGTGTGATAAATTCTCCGTCTGTGTGTGTTTAGTTTAAAGAAACATACGTTTCTCTGAAGCTACGTTTACCTGTGGTTCATATCTGCTTTTATCATTACATTTAAGAAAAGCTACTGATGGCAAAGTTATACAAGTTGATCAAAACCTAAAATATATCAAGTAATCTCTGTCCAATCGAATGCAGCCAGAAGTTGCATAGCATAAAAATGGAAATAAGGAAACTGTTAACAATGCTCCTGACTCTTATTACCTTTTATGTATTTATAAATAAATCAGTCTAGCTTTTAGGACCCTGTCTATTGGCTGCGAAAGGAAATTTCTGTTAATTGATTAAATCATTGCCCTTAAAGGTGCAGCGTGTAACAAAATCAAGATGAGTGAAATTAGTTTGTCAGTATGAGCCATTTATATCTACTTGCTGTGATGCATAGAAGCTGCCATATCAGTGCCACCATTTGTGCTGCGGTGTCTTTAAATGGGCAAACAACTCTGAGTGAAGGGAGAACCCTCTGACCTTTAAAACTGCAGTACTTTGTTTGATAGGTGCTAGGTCACTGTTTAGAATAAGAAGCCCCTTAACCCTTTGTGGTCCTGCTTTACCATTTGGTAGAGCAAAATTTTCAGTGATTATCATGAATCTTAGTAAAGAATTGATGAAACAAACCTGCCTGAACCATCCCTACCAATTGGTTTGGGTCTGTAATACCAAAAGAAAGTGTTTGTTATCCCGTTGCTGTTTCAAATTGTGACCATTTCACTGTCATTACTTTATTATTAACTTTTATCTCAACTATTTGCTAAAACAAACATTTATTTGTATTTTTCTTGTTCAAAAGAAAAGATAAAATGCAAAGAAACATTTCTCTCTTGCTTTTTTCTTAGTGTGAAAGTTTTTAAGTAGTTACCTGTAGTGCAGTCATCCCTGCACCTGAGGCCACTGCATCCACTCGCAGATGAAACATCTTTACCACTAGATGTCAGTCATTCTTACACATTATTCCTTAAATTTTCTTAAACCTATATGTCTTTTATTAACCTGCTTTATGGTTCTATTTAGCTAGCTTTCTAACTGATTGTCCAACACTGTCTATGACTCTACTTTAAGCCTTCAAACACTCTACTGAAGACAGAAAATCCACCAAATCCACCAAATATTCATTTATTAAGAAATAAAAGTTCACTCTCTGTAGTTTGTAGTAAAAGTCACATATAAAAGGAGAAATAAAGCATGTAGGAGCACTATTTTTAGGCAGCAGAGTTACATATAATGGGTATAATTGGTACTTTGGCAGCTTGTTTTGGAAGCTGCTAGCAGAGCTTCAAATTGTTGCATAACAATGATGCTTTGTCACTATGGCGACAGGCGTGGCCTGAAGTTTCGCGGCCGTATCATCATGGTGACCTCCTTCAGAGAGTAGAAGTCTGAATCCTTCCAGGAGAACCACACGATGCCATCGGGCCCCAACAAATTGTGAGCTTTCAGAGAGTAGCGGCCTCCCTGGAGGAAACACATTTTAGTATTTAACGTTTCTGTAGTTTAAAGTCCACATATTCTAGTTTTATGATTTTCTATTTTATACTTTAAAGTCATAAACATTCAGTTCCTTCCACATGAAATTCACATTACACAATGTTTGTAGTGTATTCCTACTCAGTGCTGATACGCGTTGCTCTCTCAGACCCACCTTGTAGTAGACTCCATTGAGGTTGGCATAGAAACACTGGTGGAACCACCAGCCTGCATGGCTGATCTCAGCACAGATGTTTCCTGTGTCCGGCGTGCTGAAACCATGTTGGTCGTGGTACCAACCGAAGGAATCCTCCACCGTTCCACTGAAACCAGACACGTGAAGGCGATAGTCATTCTCCTCGTTATCTATCCTGCAGCAACAGGACGAGAAAGCATAGGTTTTATGTACTTTTAAAAAGGCATAGTCATTTCTGAAACACTTTTAAACAGATGTAGATAAAAAGAAACATGGAATGTGACATTTCTGGTGGAAAAACATGAATAGGTTATTAGTATGTCATAAAGTGGTTGTAAACTCTGTTCCAAGCCGATTATAACCTGACCTTCATATCACAGAAAACCAAAAAAACCTTTCATGTCAGCCAAATTCATCCTTTGAAATAAGTAAATTCATATTTAATCAACATATTTCTCCGTTACACCACATGCCACATCAATAAATTCTGCAATTATACAGTTTTATTTAGATGTAAATGTGATTCTTTACATTTGTTTAATATTTAAAAAACAAAAAAGAGGCAGAGTACCAGATCTGTAGCAAAATTGAAGGAGTTAAATAAAGGACTCTGACTACTGTATGTCAGTGAATAGGGCCAACCTTTTACATACTCTTCGTTTTGTCTTGCACATCCTTAATGGCTAATTAAGTCGGCAACTCAGCTGGATTAAAAGTAACTAATAAGAGATGCTGCTAGTTAGCAAATGTTCATGAACTGATTTGATTTTGGAGAAAATACTTTTATGACAGACAAAAGAGGAGGTTTACATCATGAACAAAGCTTTTTCAAGGACTGATCGAATCACTGGATCTGCCACAAATGGATTCTTGCCATTATCAGCTTTTAAAAAAGGGTTTTGGGCTGAGATCTTCCCTCTATGTGCTCACTGAAGCCTGGAATGAGATCTCACAGCACATCAGGACTATACCCTCGCAAAAACCTTTTAAAAAGACATTTGCTCGCTCTGTCAGACAGTTATAACTGCAACCACTGAGGTTGCTTCAAAGCTCCTTTTAAATGCCTTTCTTATCAATCCTTATCGTTTTGTTCTGTGTTGTTGTGATTACTGTGTGTTGTATGTTCTGCAAAGCAGAAACCTGCTGGAAAACAGTATTATACTGAGTCAGACCCGATTGTTTTTAATCCTTTCCTGCTAAAAGATTGACATAAATAAATAATAATGAATGGATATAATAAAATATAATAAAAAAAAAAAAACATGATAATAATAAACAAAGACACAAAATATTCATTGTTGGCTACTAGTGTAACATATTATGAATTATCATAACGGAACACTACTGAACTGAACACTTTCTCACTTTAGCGCCCCCTAACAAACGCTAATGCTAATTTTGCATTGCTCCTGTCTCTTCTCTGAGCTCTCACCAGATCATAAAAGTCAGTCTGATGTTGACTCTGATCTCTTCCTCCAGTAATGTCCTCTTGCGTTTCTATGCTGAATCAGCCTCTTTCAAAATGGCCATTGTGTTGATATCTAGTTGCTGGTGAGTGAAATGATGCAATAAAGCAAAACACAGCTGTCACGTGATGCTCCGGGCTGGAAAGAAACCAGTTGTGACGTGCAGTTTTCCAGCCTAAGGATGCTGCAGAGCAATGACGGCTCCAGGAATGTACATAATAAAGCCAGTGTCCGATCAAAACGAGTCCGAAACATGAAGTTTAAAGATTTAAAAAGTTATGTAGTGTTGCTTTAAACACATAAAATAGTCATGAATGTACCTCTAACAACGAAACATCACAAGCAGAGCCACCACTTTTAACTCTCATCATACCAGAACTTGCACACAGATACCAGTAAAAGAAGGAATAACGACAACAACTCTCTCCAAGCTCTCTAAGAGCATCGCTCTTACTATTGTTGATATCTGTTTACATCATCTAACCACAGTCTCTCTGTTTACCTAAAGGACTGATACAGAGCGTGTCTGTGGACGTGGCTCCAGTCCTGCAGGTCGATGCGAAGGCTGTAGTGGCCCTGGTTGGACAGCAGGTGAAGGTGTTGGTTGCCCAGCCAGTGTTCGCCTCGCGCTTCACCAAAACCGTCACGATACTCCAACCAACCTCGGTTAAAGCTTACAGAGCCATCACGCCGCCGCTGAAACACCGTCCAGCCCCCACCTAGTGCACACACATGCTAACTTTTTATTATAAAAATACACTAAAATGTATACACACTTAGATGTAAGGAGAACTGACAAATCCAATGCGTAGTGAATGTTGGTAAAATCAAGCGGTTCACTGGATTGCTGGTTTAGTAAAGTTTTAGTTATGATTAAGGTTCAAACAGCTTAGCAGTTGTTGTTTTTTTGTCCATTTTTTCCTTTGAAGAATTATTCCTGCTAAAAACAGAAATCTGGAACTTCATGACATGGTTCCAAATTTCCCCCCACTGCTCAGTGCATGTCTCACCCTCAGTGTCCATGTCGCAGTAGACCGGCAGGATGGTGCCTGGAAACATAATGATGGTGTAAACACCAGAATGCCGAACACCATTGTGATACAGAGATGCACAGTCTGACGGGCAAAAAGACAGGTACCGTCCTTCTGAAAGAAAGAATGAAATTAAAGGGCAATGACAGAAAAATGTAATATATAATTAAAAACCCAATTTCTATTGGTATCTAGGCTTTTCACTGTAACAACTTGCATTATGTTTTTATTCTCTTAGAATGAGCCATTTGTCCTGGGTCCACATACATGGCAGCTAACATATTTGAGCCTCCATTTTTTACTATGGTGTCTTTGAATGGACAAACCGTGTGTGAAATGAGATCCTTCTGTGCTTTAAAACTGCAGTATTGGCTTTGTTTGATGAGTAACACCTTAAAAGGCACATAGAAGAAAACAAATTTGAAATAGTTACCTGTAGTGCAGTCATCACTGCACCTGAGACCATGGGATCCACTCACAGATGAAAACATATTAGTCTGGAAGAATTTTGGCCACTGATGGCCACCATCCATTCACAACTGTGTGTGATATTTGAAGTCATTGCTATGCATATCTTTCCCACTAGATGTCAGTAATTCTCACACACTGTACCTTTAATACTTCAGCTGTCCACAGCATGAAATAATTGGTTCATTTTTTTAAATATATGATAACTATAGCAAAGATTTAGTGTTCAGGGAGAACTGTTTCATTAAAAAAAGACTAAAGCTGAGCACGTTAATGCGTTATTATCATGTTAACACATTAATTAATTAATGTGATAATTATTTCATCATGCGTTAATGCAGTTTTTTCAAGTGCGTTGCTCACTGGCTCATTTAAGAGTTTAATCATTGTCCAGCACTATATATAAAATACAAAACAAAAGCAGAACAAGGGATTTATCTGAAAGATGCAGAGTTAAAACATAAATCTGTATCTGTTATATTCAAGCCATATCCGAAAAGATTCAAACAATGCTGATGAAGGATATTAGTAGTGGACTTTCCAGTGGATCTGAGTTTTATATCTGGTTTTGGTGATTAAATCAGCCAGCAACATAAATGTACAAAAGGCTGAAGAAAAGAGCAACTGCTTTATTTTACATTACTAATGTATTTTCTTATATTTATTAATATATTTTTGTTGTTTTGTTTGGATTGTGTTGTTATTTTTGTGGTATTCTGACTTTAATTAAAAAAAGAAGTTTTTTCCTCCCTTTACAGTATCAGAAATAGTATTGAGCATTGAGCACCATCCTTAGTGTCAGTATTCAGTTGGATATTTTAGTATTGTGACAACCCTACTGCTAACATGAAGTAGGATTCAGCAACCATGAGTATGCACTGCTCAAGAGAAGGATTACTATAAAAAGCAATTGGAAAAGAAGGATAAGTATGGATTACCATCCATATGGTTTCTCCTCACTGAGAACATTGAAAGAAGATAATAGTATAATTACTGTCACTACCAGAGGAGGATGGTTAAAGAGCCACATGATTTAATGAATTGTCATCAAGATAGCTGCAAAATTTGATTTATAAGGTATATAAAATAGCTTTTTAAAATAACTAAAAAAAGAACCCACTTGTGGAGAAACAACTATGATTTATACAAAACATGCAGCTCACAACTCACCACTGTGCTTGTTGCATGTGTACCTGGTGGCAGTGTGTCTCTCATGCCGAGAGGGGGCGTAGCTCTGATGACGTTGATGGTGCAGTCCGTGTCGCGGTTCATGCGCTGCATGGACGCCGACAGGTTTCGGAGCTGCGCCTGCAGCTCGTACAGCAGTGCTGAGTGAACGTGGAGCAGCGTGTCTGCCTCTGAGTGTCGCAACTCCAGAAAACGCAATCGCTGATTAAAACTTGAGTTTAAGGCGACGCTGTCTTCATACTGAGAGACAGAAAGAAAAGGGAAAAGAGCATGATACTGGTGCTGCAGACAAAAGAGACATTGCTGTTGGAATGATGTAAAATTAAAGGTACAGTGTACAAGATGTAGTGCCATCTAGTGGCATAAACTGCAACTAGCTGAGCATCCCTTGTGGTTTATCCCTTCAGGTGCACTGTTTGATCTCTTGCTGAGATAAACTAGTTGGCAAAAGCATGCCATTAAGTACGTGTTGTCTTGGAAACTTGATTTAGACAAAGCACAGCCTGCAGACGTTGCAACCCCGGAAGAATCCTCTATGGGTCAAGTAGACTCAGAAGGATATAAGTACCCCAGGCAAATGATCTGCAGCTAATCTTGTTAGCATTCAGGGTTAAGAAGGAATTAATGGGTGTGAAGACAGAGAGATAAAGGTAGACAGAAAGATAAACAGAGGCAGAGATTAAACAAAAAGAGACAGATTGAAAATACTCTGACGTGTCTTGCATCTTATCTGCACAATATTTGTTTTGTTTGATCACCACTTTATTTTCTGTTGGTGCGCGAGCATGCACGTCACGTGGTTGCATAAAAGCAAAAGCAACAGAATGAAAAATATAAAATGACTATTTTTTAATGTTTTCTGTTATTCCAACAGAAGAATTAGATCTGTCTCTTTAAACTTAAGCCTCAGTACTAGAAAATTTGACAAAAAAAAAAAAAATTATGTATCCCAGTTTAATAAAAAATAAATCTCGAGATGGTTTGGAAGCACCAGATTTTGAACCACTAAGTCAAATGGATCAATAAAAGGAGTAACAACAGCTCATGGGTTCAGTAGGTACAGGCTTACTCCAAAAATCTCACTTAACCAACATTTCTTTTACAACAAAAAAGCACAAAACATATAGTTATTGATTATTTTTTTTACAAACAATACCATATAGCTAAAAATGATCGTTCTATGACACAAGTATAACAGCATGACCTCAACATTATGGAAGTAGTGTGGGATCATCTTGAAATAAAACTGAACAAAAGGCCGCCAACATTGGAATGTCCTTGAAGAAGCCTGGACAACTATTCTTGACAAATAGTCAAAGAAATGACAAAAAGAGCTCGTTTAAGAGGGTTCAGATTGTGTAGAAGAATAAAGTTGATCGTACAAAGAATACATTTCTAAGTTTATTTGAATTTTAAAGCTGATTTGCCGTAAATGTATTTTCATTCATGTTTGCATGTTTCAATAGATTGTTCCTATTAAAGGAAATGAGGGGCAGCTCGATATTATTTATTTATTCTCTTTTACACATTACCATATAATTAAGTAAATATAGTGAACTTGAATGTCTAATCTATTATACCTGCATCTCTAGGACTTTGACACGATGCTGGTGGTTCCTCAGCTCCTCCTGCAACTCTGACATCGTCTCCCTCAGCTCTTCCAGCTGCTCCTTTCTGTTCTGGTTCTCATGAAGCCAAAAGGAAATGTCATCTGTGCAGCGAAACATATCCGGGCAACGCTTTTCTGTCGTTCCCACAGGCGGCAGCGTTGCTGTCAGCCGGCACTGGCCACCGGATGTCAGCTGGCTGCTGTACTCGCCGCACTGTGTGGGTGACCTGCCACTGGTCTGGTTCAAAATGTGATTGTCAGCATCATCACCACCACGCGTCAGCAGTGGGCCATCAGGGTTGAGTTCAGAATGTGTTTCCAGCATAGAGGTAGAAGGATGCCAATCAGCATCCTCATAGTTTCCCATGTTCATATCGGGCTCGTTCCAGTTTGTTTCCAGTCTTGTGTCCGGCATGTCCCTGCGTGTCCGGCTGTTCGTGTCCAACACATTCGCCTTCGTCTCCGAGACAGTTTTCAAATGAACATCCTCATGGTGACCAGCATCAGATTGTTCATCTGAGGCCACAGCGTCACCGATGGCAAGTTGGAAACACCAGCCTGTGAGTAGAACTAAAATCAGGGACATGGATTCCTGCTTCATCCTGATAATCCAGTTTGTGGTCCAGCTTTTATCCCCAGCAACCCCGAGTCACCAGCACAATCTGCTTCAGCCACATCAGGTTCCGACATCATAGCAGCCAGACGTGGTCCAGATTTCCCCTCAAGTTAGGCATTACTGGTAGTCTTTGATTTAGGATGGAGAAGAACTGATGGTCTGAAACAAAGCACAGATTTATGAAAGCTTTATTAATCGTAACCAGTTCAATGAAGTCAATGCAGATGGTGAAATTGTGCCTTAAAGTCTTTTCTTTGTTGCTGTGTTCCCCAATAAACATTTTCGGTTTGTGGCATTGATCCCTAGTTTCAGGTCTTATTTCAGGAGCCATGATGTTAATTTAGTAAATAATGGTTTTATTTAGAATTAAAAAAAACCAAAAAGAAAACATTAATAACATTGTGATTGACAGGAATCCCTCCAATAGAAGCTTGTAGTTTCCACATGTCTCTGTCAGATCCATCAGTCACTCATAAGGTCCAGTTTTACAAAAGCATGATGCCAGCATCTGAAATGTAAGAGTCTTCAGCACTGACACTCAAACATTAATGGATAAAACATTTTCAGAGTCTGTGAAGGTGTCTGGAACAATGGCCTATGGTATTCAATTGTGATAACTGTGATCTGAACCCTAAATGGCTTCTTCCAGCTGGACCCAGACACAGATCGGACCTGTCAGTCGGTGCTGAGTTGTGGGTGTGGGAGAGTGGAAACACCTTTACACTCTGCTCCAAATACATGTAGAATTTCAGTTGAGGGTCTTGCAAAAGAAATGAAAACATTGGACATTTTACAAAAACTTGAAGAGAGATCATCATGCTGTTAAAGAAATATAACAATAATGGATTAGATTTATATTGTGCTTTATTGCTAGCGACACTCAAAGAGCTTACACTGTGTCCATTATTCATCCACTCCTCATTCATACCTGGTGATGGTAAGCTACATAGTCACAGCTGCCCTGGGGCAGACTGACGGAAACGTGGCAGCCAGTGTGCGCCAACGGCCTCTCTGACCACCATCGGACATTCATACTCATTCAGACGCCAGCGATGCCGACACTGGAGGCAAGGAGGGTGAAGTGTCTTGCCCAAGGACACACCGACAGTTGACTGGGGGAGCAGGATTCAAACTGACAACCCTTCGGTCATTAAACTTCTTGCTCTACCACCTGAGCCACTGCCATCCCATCATTATTATTATTATTATTATTAATAAAAAAATACGTTTGATTCAAAGAGCAAATGGGTTTTGAGGTTCAGATAAAAGTCAGATCAAGGAAAGTCTCCATCAGGCAAAGAGAGAATACCAAAAACCTCTCCATGCAGGATACTCTGCTCCCTATCTGTCATGTAGAAACATATGACTGTACTGCTATCATTAACATATTTCTCCTCCCTCACCAGATCTCCCTGGATCAAATATGATGTCTGTTTGTCTCTCTTTCTGTCCTCTCCAACCCAACCGGTCGAGGCAGATAGCCGCCCTCCCTGAGCCGGGTTC
>JBBBVU010000018.1:23286938-23302601 GCA_037177055.1 Atherinosoma microstoma
GCTTTATGTTTTTGTCTCTGTATCCTCAGAGTCCAGAGGACAGGTCACAGTGACTCAGCCTGCAGCAGTGACATCTGATCTGGGACGAACCGTCACCATCACATGTAAAACCAGTCAGGATGTTTACTATGATGGCAACCACCGTTTAGCCTGGTACCAACAGAAAGATGGACAAACCCATAAACTCCTCATATACTACACTAGCAGCAGAGCATCAGGGATTCCAGGTCGTTTTACAGGCAGTGGATCAAACTCTGACTTCACTCTGACCATCAGTGGAGTTCAGGCTGAAGATGCTGCAGTTTATTACTGTCAGAGTCTTCATGTTATCAACAGTCAGTTGGTGTTCACACAGTGAAAAACAGTCGTACAAAAACCTCCCTCAGTCAGACTGAACAGAAACTGAACTGACTGCTCCACCTTGATGCTGCTTAGAGGACACACAGTGTTTGAACTTTACCACCTCAGTTGAATTCCCTTGACATTCATTCACAACTTATATTATTCCCCTCTATAAACCTTTTCTTTATTTATTCTATTAACAGAACACTTGTGTCATCAGCATTCACCCCCGTTCATCCACTTCTTCACAGTCCTTTCCTTTAGCAACACAGGATTTTAACTAACATCTTATAACTAACATAACTAACATATGACCCATAAACCTTCAGCAGAGGGGAGACCCACCTTCAAGACAAAACAATGTATCTCCTTTATCTCTCAAAGACTCTTCCACTCCTTCTACAAAGCCAGCAAAGAGGTTAAAAATTGTGAAAAAGTCACTTTTGTCCTCTTTAAGGCTGGAGTTTTAAAAAATGTCATAATCGGCTTCTTGCTGACATCTTTTGGTCGACAAGCGACATTACAGAACAGTTTTCAGATTAACCTACAATGTGATACTTTTATGTTTTTACAATAAAAGTATCATGTTATAACGTGATAGGTCCAGTTGTTCTTTTCCTTGGGTGACAGCTTTACACTCAGGTAAGAGAGAGGGAGACAGAAAGCAAAAAGACAGTGAGCTGACTGCAGGCACTTGTGCATATATTTATATTTTAATCTATTTGAATTTTAGTTTGTTGATCTTAATCCAGTTGAGAAACACATCACTTGTGATTTATTGATGAATTTGAAATTAAATGAATGTTGCACCAAACTTTATCAAAGATTGTTTTACTTTCGGTCCCCTAATTCTAACTCAAACAGGTATTTTATTAAATGTATTTATTTATCTATTCAACATAAGACACATGCAACAACAAACCCATTACAGTGATAAGAAAAATCTTGATTAATGCTGGGAAATATTTGGCTTGTTTGCTCATGATTAGAAAAGCGCTAATAATAGCAAAAAATCAAAAATCAAAATAAATTTGAAAAAGACAAATGTTGAAAAAAATTCTAATCCCCATTTCTTTGCATTCAATAGATTTTATTTCTCTCTGACCCGGCTTCAGTCTTCAATTTACACTAAACTTTGTACCATTTGTTGTTTTGCCAGTGAGCCTGTCAGATTTGATAGGATTTTAGGATTAACATAACCTGGATGAGCTTTTGTGTTTAATTAGAATTTTTGGGATGTTCAGACCAACCTGTTTGAATCATTGTTTCCTTGCAGTGGCATCAAGCCAGATGTTTTATCTTCGGATGTTCATCTCAAGTTATGTTTTTATATTTATTAGAAAGAATATATAAAAAGAAACCAGAAGTCAGTTTATATTTGTACAGAAAGGGGTGGGGGTTGTAGCCTATGCGGGATGTGGGGGTGTGAGTGTGATGGTGTGTGTGAAAGAGAAGAGATATATGATCAGGTGTGTTCTTGAACTTAGATGTTTTAGACTTGAGTGTGTGAAGGTTAGTGTTTTTATTTCTAAAATTAGAAACGCTTTTTGTATGAAAAATAAAGTTTTATTTGAGTTGATTGTGAAAACGTATCACATCACAACGTAACTTTATTGTTTCGGTAACTTTACTTTCCCCGAAGTGCATATGATTTTTGGCTTTGCTTTCAGAAGGCAGATGGGAGAGCTGGCATGTTTCCCAGGAACAACGCGCGCGCAGGCAGGTGAAGACTATCCTACATTCCTAATGTGTGCAGGTACAACAATGACTCAGAGTAGAACAATCAAAAGCGTGATAAGGCAAGTATGGATGACAGCTACGCTGCCTTGCCTTCTCTATTTTTTCCTTTTTTTCTTTCTTTTTTTTCCCCTCAATGCCATTTCCTCTGTTGTCATTACCGGAAGTGTGACTGTATCCCGGGTTTGAAGCCAGAGACAGGGAGAAGTTATCTGTCATTCTCCTTCCCTGGTGAGCCCAGCCAGCACGGTGTGTGTGGACAGGATGTACTCCAACCTGATTGATAATGAGGGAAGTCACGATGAGGTCAGCCGCAGGCCGAACGTGCAGCTCAGCGGTAAGATCCATCACCAAGTTTAGGATTTGAAACCAGCAACTCTTCTGAATGTTTGTTTACTGTTGGTAAAGTTCAGTGTCCATGCTCATGTCGTCAGACATTTACAGACAAAAACACACTACAGGCTTTAATTAAAACCTGTAGTTTTGCATAATTTAGTTGCTTCTGTTTTTTAATTTTAGTTTGAATTATTTAGTTTTTTTATATCGAATTTATTCACTGTTTGCTGTTTAATGATATTAATTGAATAAGGATAAGTTACACAGCAAACACGATAATTTGCTAAAAACCCAAGTGCATTCAAACCATTCTTTTTTTTTTCTCCTTTTTTTTCCCAAAGTGGAAATAATTTCTCTGGCATGAGACCAGGGGAGCAAAACTCTTCCCTCACAACTGTAGAGATGACACTTATGGAAGTTATAGACATAGAAAATGTTGATAAAAAAGGACTGAACTGAATGTTCACTAAGTAAATATTATAAATGTGTTATACTACTATAAAAGTGGTCTATTTTCTAATTGTTTTTCTAATAAATGTAAACAACCAATTCACATTTTAAATTCCTATAGCCGACATATTTTTTCTTTTATTTCCATCATTTTTAAATTTACACCAATACAACAGCAACAACAATCCAAATAAACAAACAAATATTGAATTCATGGGAGGAACACACGACATGTTATTGATTGAAGAGGAGGTGGATGAAGCTTCACATGCAAACAAATGGCAACACTAGAAATTCCTGCTAAAACCAAACTTTGAAGACAATATAAAATAACAATAAACACTAAACTAAGACCAAAACAAAAGTTTCATAAAGAATTATAATATTTATATATATATATATATATATATAATATATAATATTTATATATTTAACACCAGCTTTCATTTACATAAAGGACACAGTCTCAATTCCTCATCCAAATCCTCCTCGCAGAGTTTACCCGTCTAACAGAAACACTAATGTGTGTTTCCTTGCTCTAGTTCTTAATGTGTTTGTAATAACTAATTTTTAGTAGTTGATTTCGGTGTCTTTTGTTTGTTTTTGTGTTGTTCTCACCATTTCGTTTGTTTGTTTTTACCATTTTATGTCCTCTGTGTGTGTTTTTGCAATATTTTGTGATTTGCTCTTCTCTCTTTTTTAAACCTCTTAACTTCCAGTGTATAACATTGTCAACAATCACCTGGAAGCTTGCAATATTATATTCATTACACAATTTTTATTTCAGGTTAGAATTCTGTAAAAATATGATGAGATCTCTAAATGAGGTCTCCTTGTATCGTATGTATCTATCATATGAGCCTCCATCCACTTGCATGTGCTTTCCACTGGGCAGGATATAAGGAAAATGTCATCATTATGAATTGAATGTGCAGAAAATTGTTTTTATGAGAAGAAATGACAAATCTAAAGAGATTGTTGCACCACTGCACCACAGAACCGGCTTTTCCACATTTCTTCAAACATCTTGAGATGTAAAGACAATATAATACCAACATAATAAGTTTGACTGGCCATTAGAAATTCTAATTAGCAGATAAAACACTGAGGTAAACCTTTGTGATCTGTACAGAAATGCATTCAAACATCATGAGTTATCTATTGAATAGCAAATAAGAAATCTTCCATTGGTGCCTGTTGATTTAAGCCAATCATTGACTAAATATCTAAACATAGGACAGTGGTCTTAAACAACCGGAGAGTCCCATGTGTTGACCTGAGTCCAGTCAGAACATTGAGGGCTTACTCATGGTCAGTAAAGTTTAAAATATATCAGCAAAAACTTTGTTTTAAGAATCAAAAATAATGGCGTGATAAAGGAAATACAATGTTAACATCACATCACATGAAACATGACCTGGTTTGCCTCCTAGCACAATTGCATTAGCTACAGTATAATAAGGTTTTATAGGCAGTGATGTGAAGTCAATCAGCATCATAAGTAGAGTACCGTTAGATAACCGTTGCCTTGGCAGCCCAGTCTGACATGTTTTCAACATCTCGCTGTCCTCTACTTCCTCAATATGAGTGTTTTTTGCCAAGTTAACACTAAGATGTGGAAAAGGGAAGTTATGAAGTTGGAACATAGATGGAGACGAAGACAATGACCTGCTGACAAATCAAAGCTGATGCTGTATCTCTGGAAGGAACTGAGTTTGGAAAACATTGTTATTGTACAATGTTGAGTGTTTGTTGTGAAACCTCCTGTTATGGTATCACATGCATTTGTTCTGCAAAAGTTGGATTATTTTCAAACTGGAAGGGTGCACAATGTCATTTTTTTTTTTTTTTTACAGTCTCAAAAGGGGACTTTTCTCACCATCTGTTTCTGCAGGACATCACATGACGACTGGAGTAAAGTTGAAGAATATTTTTACACAAATGTGCTGGACTGTGTATGCTGAAGTGTCTGTATATGTGCAATTTGAAATGTGTGTTTATGTCATGATATTACTTGCAAATTTAAATAAGAAATACCCTTAGTCCATTAAAAATCTCCGTTTAACCTAGCACCCATGTATTTGGGCTGTGGAAGGTCACTCATTCTGCTAAGTGGCAGGCATTGACCAAAAGTGAAACACAAAATAAAGCTGAGTTAAAAAAACTTTTGTCTCACTTGTCACTTGCAGAAGACCCAGTATACCAAGTCAGAGTGGCCCCCAGGCAGAGTGGCCCTGGGCCCTACCGCCTCGCCACCATCTGCCTGGCTACACTGAGTGTTGTCCTGCTCATCTCCATCATAGCCGTCACTATAAACTGTAAGTATACACCTCATCCCTTTCAGTCTGCTTTTTTTCTGCATATTTCACAAGGCAATGATACTTTTACACGAAAAGAAACTCCACATTTCAGAATTTAAAAAGATGTTTACTGCACACGTCATTATGATTAATTTCATGGGCTCATTAGAGAAATGCAGATCTTTCTGCTTGAATTAGATTTCAAGTCAAAGATATTTCAAAGAAAATTAACATCAAGACTTAAAAACATACATTTAGTTTATTTTATTTATGTATTGTTCAGTTTAACATCCTCAGAATATCAAAACAACATCAAGCTAAAAATGAAAATCTTTTTTTTTTTTAGCTTCTTAAAGATTTCAACTTGGGAAAACTTTATTTCCCTATGTTTGATCATAAAACCATGAAATTTTAAAACTGTGAAATATTGAAAATGACATGCAGGAACCTCTTATTCTTCTATATGGAGATTATATTCAGACTCTTTCTTATATTCTTCACAATCTGCAGAGATTTTCTGGACAAAAAAAAGTGGACATGACATAAAACAAATGATATTATTGCATGAGTTTAAAAGATTGTGTCATGTTTTTATTCATTTAGTTTGTTTTTATTGGTACTGTTTTGTCGGAAGTGTTAAAAACTACAAGATGTTTTTTTTAGCTGCAGAGTAAATACTTTTGTGTTATGCTATCCTCTGTTTATTGGTTAAAATATAGTCTAATAGCATGCTGTAAAAAATCATTCAGACTGAAAACACCCCCACAGATTTTCACATTTGCTTGTATTGTCTCGTCCCATAACACTTGTGGTGTTCTAGACGGCATGTTTCTAAACGAACTTCATATATTTTTATCTATATTTATTTCAGAAAAGTAGTTTAAATTGTAAATCAGATATAACAACAGAGGCAAACAGAATTAAAAAATATCTCAACAAAAAGAGTAAAAAAAGAAGAAAAAATCCATTTACATTTTGGAAAAGGAGTAAGAATAAGTACAAGAATGGTTGAGTCCTACCCTTCTTCTAAAATTCATTGTTACATTTAATATAGATTAAAATAAAGTTTATAAACTATATAAATATAAATATACAAACAGCTATAAATATCTTAACATTTGATGTTTACTCAGTTATATTTAAGAAATGTATATGAATACATAAAAGATTACATATATATATTCTTTTAATGTTTTCAAGTTATACAATCTATTGATACAGATACATTTAAAATGTGAAAAACAAGATTATTATGCATATTCATTTTGTGATAAAGATGCAATCTATCTGTGACTATTTACATCATATTATATCCGTATAGATACGTCTGTATTGTTAATGCAATGAGACATTTTAGAGAAAGATGAGGTCCAAATGCACAATATACATATTAGATTTAATAAAAATTAAATTAACATGTTACAACACCCGCGATCCCAAATTGGATTAAGTGGTACAGAAAATGAATGAATGAAGGAATGAAGGAATGAATAAAAAGAGCTTTGCAGCTTTTTAAACAACCATCTACACAGTAGCTTTGCTCAAACACTAAATAATATTTCAGCCCTGCTTCAGTTTGGTGTTGTTGACCAATTCTACAAATATAATGGTAGAATTGCTGTTGCACCAAAATGCCCGTATGCATGTTAATCCATCAGTCTCAAAGACCAGTTTTAAAATATGTTCTGTAAACTTGCACATTGTTGCATATTCAACATGCATGTCCATGTTTCAAATTTGTCCACAGATAAGAACAAACCTGAGGGAAATAGTGAAGCGACCTTGGCGATGCAGAAGCAGGACGTGGACATCTCAGCTCTCATGGCCACCATCAGCAGACTGCAGGAGGAGAATAGACTGCTGCAGAAAGAGAAGGATGAGCTGCTGGTCAAACTAGCCGACAAAGGTACACTCCTCCCTAGCAAACCACAAACTATAATACTTAGGGAGGTTTTCTGCTCATTAGTTGTGAAATATAGATGTTTATTTATTCTAACAAGTATTGGCTGATATCTCGGTATCCTACGCCATTGATCCTGTTCCCTGGGTTGTCTGGTTTTCTTTTAGAAGTTGTTTGAAATGTAATGTTTCTACTCAGTGCAGTTTGTCTAAAGTTCATCAGACTTTCAGGCCTTTTCTTGTAAACCATTTGTAAAAACATAGGAAATACACTGAATTATTTCCCAACTCTTTAATGTTTCAATTGAGCAAAAGTGAGTATTTTCATTTTTGGAATTGTGCATCAGTCTCCTTTTCTTGTCGCCTGACTTTTTTTTTTAGATCCTACCGGGATCAAACCAGCACCAAAGGAAACTCAGGCCTCTAATGGGTGCCCTGCAGACTGGCATCTCTTCGACAACAGCTGTTACCTCATCTCCATGGACTTGCTGACTTGGCATCAGAGCAAGTTGTTCTGTGAAGGACAAGAAGGTCACCTGGCCATCATTCTCACCTCTGACGAGCAGGTACAGCATGAAAAGTGGTGAAACATGGTGGCAGCAGCATCGCTACCACGTTTATGGGATTTGTTTTCTTTCTTTTTATCAGCTGAAGTTTAGATTTGTCAAGAAAGACAGTTGAATCCATTCCAGTCTCATAAACTGCCTGACTTTTAAATCAATATTTCCGTGTGTGCGTGTGTTTGCTCCCTCTTAGACGTTTTTGTGGGATCTTCTTCCCAGAGCACACTGGAACGCCTTCTGGTTCGGAATCACTGATGGAGAAACAGAGGACGTGTGGAAATGGGTCGATGGCACTCCCGTGACCATCCCGTAAGTTCACTTCTATGTACACTCCCTCCCTTCCACATCTCCAATATTTTGTCTGCTAGTGTGCATTTACCATATTTACCATTCTAAATCATTTAAAAGCTAAAGCATGCAACAGATACACAAATGTACGATACAACAACAACAGCAATGACTTTTACTATAAAAGACAGAGCTTGGAAATTACAGATATGCAAAGAAACACAGTTTCTGTTCTGTAAACACTCTCTTTTGGCTCCAGCTTCGACACAGATGTTGTGTATTTGAATAGATAAGCACACATGGACTAAATGTCCAGTGGACTTTTACCTCTGTTCAACACTGACCTACCTGCAGATTGTGGTGCAGGTTTTAGCCGTTGAGCAGCAGAGTGATGGCTTCTAGCTTAATCGATAGTTTGATTTTATAGAAAAACCATGGTCAAGAGTGTCTGGCAGAAAATAATAAGAGTAAATTTTCTCTTATAAATGACCAGGGTTTCAACAACTTTTTATAGCCTTGCATAAATCAGCCACCTTTGACAACACAACACAGACAGAAAGTATGCCTGACTTCCATTGTCTGTTTTGTAACATTGCATTAGAATTTTATTAAAGATGCACCCAAGTCTCATCATTGGACCAAATACGTAGTTAACTATCACAACCTCAGCTATCATTCGTGGAGACTGTTTTCTAAATCCAACCTGGGAGTGAGAAATGTGTTTAGGGAAGTTAATAATGTCAATGTTAACTGGATCGTGTCTGCATGGCTCACTGGAAGATGTAGATCAGCATTTTTCTGTATGACTGCCATTAAAGTGCAAAGAGGCCCAGATCTCTGATCTCTGATGACTAACAAGGAGCTGTTGAAATAGTTATATATTTTGTCTTTTATGCTTGAGTTTCTGCATTTTTCCACTTCTGATTCATACCAAAGTATTGGTGCACTTCTATTTTTCTTCAGTTTCGTTCCCCTTTTTTTATGCCGGCTCAACAGATTTTCTGAACCATTAGATCTCTCTTCCTCATTTTGAAAATATTGATGGATGGCAAAAAAATGTGTTATTACCCTTGTCAACTACGTTCCTCATCATCTTCCTTTCCTGGGAGATGATGTTTTTTTTCTACTCATATCTTTCTGATTAAGTTCCACTTGGACTTGTTTGTTAAATTTGACCTTTTATGTCTTTTAAAATGTCTTATAATGACTGCAACGTCCTCCAACCTGCTTTTCTAGACTAATGAATGTTGAGTTGAATGGAATAATAGTTTTGTTTTATCTCACTGCCTACCTTGCAAAGCCACCTCTCAATGGATTTTATGGTCACTTGTATCCATTTTGAAGGCTTCAAATTGTTTTGGATCAACTTTGACCCCACCCTGGCAGCTATAGGCAGATTCCAGGCATGGAAATCATCAAAAATAGTGGCTCCTAAAGAGTTTCACCTACACTCACTGGCCACTTTATTAAGTACACCTTGCTAGTACTGGGTTGAATTAACTATTGCCTTCTTCATGGCATATATTCAACAAGACTCAATGGAGATTTTGGTCCATATTGACATGATAGCATCACACAGTTGCTACACATCCGTGATGAGAATCTCCTGTTCCACCACATCCCAAAGGTGGAAAATAGTCGATTGAGATGCGGTGACTGTGGAGGGATGGACGTGGTCTGTGAAGATAATATCCCCGACACCATTACACCACCAGCAGCCTGAACTGGTGATTCAAGGCAGGATGGATTCATGCTTTCATGTTGTTTCCACCAAATTCTGACCCGACCGTCTGAATGTTGCAGCTGAAATTGAGACACATCAGACCAGGAAATGTTTTTCCAATCTGTTATTGTCCAGTTTTGGTGAGTCTATGTTAATTGTTGCCTCAGTTTCCTGTTCTTAGCTGAACAGAGTGACACCCAGTGCAATTTTCTGCTGCCGTAGCCCATCTGCTTCGAGGTTGGACGGTTTGTAATTTGACTTACTTTTGCCTTTCTTCTCTGACCTCTGACATCAATAAGTTTGACGTTATCATCTAAGCCTGCTCCATGGATCTGATTGGCCGGAGCTAGTCCATCTTAGGTGTGGAAACAGATGATTCATCACTTGCCAAGTACTGTCTATGATACTTGTAATGGGAACTTTAGATAGATACTTTACTGTCATATGAGATACAACAAAACTACAGGTGCTCCCTGATAGGTGCAACACAATCAAACTATGTTCCAGATGGGTCTACACCAATCCATCCGGTGCATCAGGCTGTCACACAACAAACAGTCTGCAAAGCAAACATTAGATGTTGGAATAGAAACTTGATGCCCAGCACCACTACCCCTACTTCTAACGTTTGCTTCCCACCTTCCTTTAAGAGTAATTGTATGAATCTACTGTATTGTATCCATATAGATTTATAATGCACAGATTTATTTAGAAATGTGCACATTTATGCACGATTTAAGAGATAATGCTGACCAAAGTATTTTCTGTTTGGCTTTCTTTCTCTTTCTTAACTGTAGTTTCTGGGAGACTGGCGAGCCCAACAACCACATCGATGAGGACTGTGGCTACATAGTGAAAACGGAGGTGTTGGAGCGCGTGGCCGTACGTAGCTGGTACGACGCACCCTGCTCCATGAACTTGCCCTTCATCTGCGAGAAAAAGATGGATCCTGCAGCCGGCAACGTTCCGTCACAGTGACGCGTCAGCAGAGCTCTGAGCTGATGTTTTCTTCAGCTTCTGCTATAACTTGCTATGTTATGATCTTTCACAAATCAGTCACATACTTACGTTCAGCTTCTACACTTTTTGCTGAGATGCAATAAAATCCTCATTCGTTTGTGGCATCAGCATGGATAACCACTCTGTCCGGGACAAAAGACACAAGCAGATTTAAAACAAGTTTACAGTAGCGGAAGGAAGATTAAGAGAAGCTGTAATCTGCTGCAGCCACCGTAGTTTTCTTTTCATGAACTTCCTGTCAGGTTGATGAAAATCAGTATAAAAGAAGATGTGCCTTTTATAAGAATAATACAGTGTTGATGAAATCATATGGTCTTCTTCTTATGGCAAAAATTCCATCTTTTAGGTTAGTACAGTCTGATTCCCCCGTTCACATGAACATGAATACAGAACAAACTAAAACTGGGAATCCATATTAAAAACCATCTGTTCAGATCATGTCAGCTGTACTCAACAAAAAGAATGGCAGCAAAAATATGACATCTGTTTAATTTTCATTAAAGCTCAGAAGAAAGATAAGAGCAGTATTTGTGTGTACTGATTTACATAAGAAAGGCTTTTTAATCCTTTATGCAAACTTTGTCAGTGGAATAAAATTTACTGCCCAGACTGTCATAAACGTGCGTGTCCAGGAGCAACTTCTAGATGAAGCATTTGCAGCAAGGGGTCAGAAAGGCGAGACACATGCTGCTTCCCAACGGGGCCCCGGGGATGCTGCTGGACGGTCTCACAAGCCGACATGTCGAGCTACACGAGGAAGCCTGAAAAAGAAGTTTGCTTAATAAAAAGAAATAACATTTTTAAAAAACTGAGACGCTCTTTGGATTTTTGGTGTATCAGCATGTCACCCAGCCTGTCTATCTGTCAGGACAGTGTTTCTGTGGCACCCAAACATTCAGGCAGTGAGTGCGTGTTCTTTGAGCATCATCCACTGGCTGCATGCCAGATTGACAGTGTAGTCATGGGACTGCATACACAGTGATTGCTCAACAGAGTTGCGATGTAATCTATTTGGGCTTGCAGGACATGAAATGGAAGGGAAATTTGTGATTTTTCTGGACTCTGTCCTTGATTGTATACACAATGCTCCTGCGCTATCGCTGGTTATATCCATGTTGTGCTTATGTTGATACATTTGTCCTTCAAAATGGATGAGATGAGTTGATTCTTCTTATATACATATATAAATGATGTTCTGCCAAAGAATGCTTTTTTTCTTTCTCTTGTAGAGCTTAGCTCTCTGACTGATTGACCTCTTGATCAGGAATAAAACTTATAGAATGCAAATGTTATTTCAGGCTCCAGATCTCTTTATTTTGCTTCATTCTCACCAAAAAAATACATTTAAAAAAAAAAAACACTTTTGCTTTTATTTTATATTGATATTGCATAACTGGACAACTGACTCACTGCTGAGTCAATGGAACTGCATGGTTTCATGTGACAGCTAGCACACATTTGCATATTGCTTATTGTTACTGGCTCATAAAGATATCTGTAGCTGGTAGCATTCACTGTCATTCATTACAATCAAATCCTTATATCTGTGACACTCATGCCAGTTCTTCTGTTTCTTTCATTTCGTTTGGACCTGCCTTTGTTAAGTTGACACAAATTAGTACAAAAGAATCATAATGTTGCTCCATAACAGCTGGATGTGCAAATGAGCTGCTGTTACATTAACAGTTGCTGTACATGTTTACATGTTCTGCGCTGCCCCCTTTTGGACAAATGACCAAGTAGCAACTCATTCTTTTATATTACTTTTTATTTATTAAGTTTTTATTGCCCTTAATGAATCAATGTTTCTATGCATTTGCTTTAAGATACAGCAGTTTTGTTTGATTATATATATATATACCATTCCTAAAACAAACCCCCAAAAGATGCATGCAGTGAACTATCAACATGTTTATAATTGGAGAGTTTATTATATTTTCTTGTGTTTTAGTTCCTGGGTTTTACATACACTATCTTGTAGTGTCTTGAGATCTGTGAATTATATTCTATAGATATATAGAAAATACATTAGAAAATTCATCACTTTATGAAAAAATAAAAGCACTTTATTTATCCTAGATGGATCTATATGTAGGAAATGGGCCATTAACATATCATCTAATAATTAAGTAGATAAGTTCCCCTTCCTTGCAGCTCTGTTGTTGTTGTCCAGCAGATGGCACTGCAAATACAGGCAACCAGCCATCAACGTGGATGTCTGCAACCTTCAATTAAAGAGAGCAGAGTTAGAAAGCAACTCACACATTTTTTGTAATTCTTTGCTATAAACTGATTAGTTATTTCTTCCTGTTGTAACTTTAGACCAAATATACTGATTTTGATTGATAAAAAAAGCAGAAAATCGCCTTCATGAATGATTAAACAAGGTTTTTTTAAAAAAAAATCATTATTATTCCTTTGTTATTGTCATGTATGAATCTTCTGAGGGTAAAAATAGGTTTTAAGGAGCGAGCACACTTTTCGAGAGAAAATCTTTTTCCCAAGAAATTAAAAAAGAAATAGAAAAACGTTCAAATATTTTAGTGAATTCCTTTTCATCTGCGCACCAAAATTTCTGAAAATGACTCATTTATGATGTATTATGATGCATATCATCATACAATTTGATGTTCCTTATAAGAATAGGACAGTGCAATTATTTATTCGATTATCTTATTTGATTGTGACATTAATAATAAGATATGTAGAAGGATTTGCGTTTAGATAAAATAATAGAAGACCTAAACTGAATGGGAAATCACTTTTTTTTCAACAGGACATGAGGACTCACAATGGTCTCTACTGATGAAAACCATTCCACCTATCCCCTATACATCAACAATACTATCTATTTTAATGTATTTTTACAAATTATGTTAATTCCCTATCTCTCATTAGGCCAAAAAGTTTAATTGTTCATCATCCAAAAGACCTACTTTCAGTCCTCTGTGTCATCTCATCAACTCCCTATCTTCTCAAAGTGCACTAAGAGCGTCTCTGAATGAAGAGCCCAAAAGCTGAGAGAGTTTGAGTGCAGGGTTTTACTCCTGAGCTCGTTATAACAGAGAGATACCAGGAAGTCAGCTAGCCCTTTTCTGTCACACTTCATTAGCCCGGATTACAGTCTGAGACTTACAGAGGGAGGGATGGAGGAGCACAGCACCTCTTAACTCACAGAGACCTGTCAACAGTTCAAGCAGTGACTCTTTTTTATCAGTTTCAAATAGCTTTTATCAAAAAACACTGCCGATAAGAATCCATCATTAGTGGAAGGAAATTCACAATGCACAACAAAACCTGCGCTTTGGGCTTCTTTTATTTTTGTGTTCCATCACAGTAAACTTTACTGATATGATCCAAGAGCTTTAAAGTGAATGCATGATGCTGAGTTTCCATATATGGCCTTTTCCTGAGTGCCACTGGCTTTTTGAGAGGAGGCGCTTGTATAGAAACATGTGGCTGCTTATCAAAAAGATGCCTTGCAAAACATTTTTTGAAATCTTTTTTCACTGCTTTGAATGTTTCTTGTTTAAGAATAACTTTTCAGAAGGTGCTGGTGTCATCACCTTCATCGCTTTTTAGGCAGACAATCATATGAGAACACTTTATTCATAAATTATTACAACTTTTATCGCCACATGCTGTCAGCACTCATGAGTGTTGGGCCTTTTTGGGCAGCTGGGATGCTTGCCACTGCTTTCTATCAGATAAAAGACATTTTAAACCAGAGCAGAGCACATGTTGAATGTGTAAGGATACCCACACAGGTAAAGGAACAACATGTTCCACACAGGAAGTCATTAGCCGAACACCAGGTCTAAAACCAGAACTCTTGATGTAAGATGTATGCCACTGTAGGCTATAATGACATTGATATGATTTCTATTTATTTGATACAGCTCTGCATTGCACTGAAATATTCAATAGCCCCACCATGATAGTGTGTCTGTAATTTGGTTATTTAAAGCTTGAGTTGCCAGAATTTACCAGAAAAAGAACAGTGTTAGTTCATTATCTCAATGAATGAAGATGGCAAAATGAAAGGCTTTAATTCAACCATATGCATTATCTGCATTACCTAAGACTAACACAATACCAAAAAAGAGTTTAAAATTGAATGAATGAATAAATGAATAAATAAATAAATATGTGGTTTTTGTAGGGATTTTTTGTTGTTCTTGATTGTTTTTGTTTGTTTTCGCTTGTTTTATTGTTTTGTTTGTAGAAGACAATTAAAAGACTGTGGGCAAAAAAAAAAAACCTGTCACAATCAACTCATTGTGTTTAAATCAGGACTGAAACATTGTCCTGACTTGTGGGCATGTTTGACAGTGATGTACAAATTGCATCATAGTTTATCATTGATTTATATTTCATTAAGGAAGAGTGAAACAAAATAATTTTAAGTCATAAAAAACACTTCTTGTAACATTCTCTAAAGTTGCATTTGAACACATCTTTAATATGTTAAGGGATGTCAAAATGTTACCTACCAACAAAATACAGAGTGCATTATTTAAGCGTGTCACTATGAAGTAAGGAACACAGTTACCTAGCTTGCAGCTAGCAATGTAAATAGGCTACCCCACATTTTATACAAAAGGCAATTTCCTGAAAACTCATCCAGGAAGTTGGAGTTCAAGCTTTTGTACTTGACAAGTTTTTTCAATTTAAATTTTTTGCTGGTTTGTTTTAACTAAATTCACTGACACTGTGTAGTATAGCCTACAGTTTGCTAGCTGCAGGCTAACTGTGTGCCCTACTCTACAGTTTTTCCACATAAATATTAACGTGTATTTTTTTTTATGTGCCATTTTAACTAAACATCGAACAAAAAGTTCGGAAAAGTTGTCTTTGGTAGATTATTTCTCTGTTGTAACAATGCTTCTTGGCAATACATTTCTTACTGTTGGAAAGCCTGTTTATTATTTAAATGGTGCCCCATTTGTAAGGAACATGCATTTGTGGGATGAGCAGCACAGCTGGGTATGTGGGTTGCGCCCAT
>JBBBVU010000018.1:23304468-23315624 GCA_037177055.1 Atherinosoma microstoma
GTATGAAATGTATTGCCAAGAAGCATTGTTACAACAGAGAAATAATCTACCAAACACAAATTTCCGAACTTTTTGTTAGATGTTTATTTGACAACAAATATTTATTTGCTTAAAGATAATGCCACTGCGAGGCAAAAAATGTGCATTGCATGTAACTGTGTCAGATTTATGCTCTTTACTATCTGCCTAAGCAGCCTAGCTATATGCTTTCTCTTTTTTAAAGTGCTGTGAGCTTAACTGGTTCAATGTTCGTACTCACAATCTTCTCTGATGTCTTCCCTGTTATCTCAGTTGCATTTTGGTTCCTGTAAAAGCGACTGCCCACCAAGAACTCATACCGATTACCTTCTACTTTTAGCTGCAACTGTTGAAAGACAACCAAGACACGAACACAGCAGCACTGCAACCCTGCTGCCAACTATCATTTGGCAGACTTACAGTATGCATACTGAGGTATGAATGACATCTCTTTGACATTGAGCAATTAATCACACATTAAATCTCTTTCTTTGGGACACTCTAACTAAACATATGGTTCAAAATGAACATTGTGATGCGAGTTTGACAGGGTCAACAACAGCTTCATTGACTCTGATGTAGTTGATGATGTCACCGGACCTCAGCCAAAACCCATTGCATCCGTTACTAAAAACAGGACACCGATGGGAGTGAAGCTAAACGTGCTCATTAGAGGAAACCATAATCTGGGTTGGAGTGTGGAAGCTGGACTGAATTAACAGAGGCTGACAAAGGACTTAAACATTTCAAAGGTAATTCAATGTCTTGAGCAGATAAGCAACCAGTAGGAATGCTGTCAACAAGACGCAGTTAAGATAATCTCATGACTTGAAATTTCCACTTGAAAGTGCCCTAACGTGCAAACACTGAACTATAGTCAGTTACTTGTCTAGCTTTCCTCCACATGTCCAATCCTACTGAAACTGTCTTTGTATCTTAAGAAAAAAATCTGTTTCCTTGACTAGTTTAAGCTATTCCCATGTAATGGCTTGCGTGCATAAATGCTGTATCTACTAGTCTCTACAAAGCACCCTGAATTGTCTTGTACATGAAATGTGATCACAAAAGGCTCCCTCCACATTCAGATATTCATTTATAGGCTACTCAAAACAAGTCTACAGACTGAAACAGAAACAAACCAGCTTTTCAATATGGAAGAATTTCCTCACAACCACAACTTTCTGTAGTTTAGCTGTTTTGTGCTAATCTTCAGTATCAACTTCACATTTTTCAGTACAACTTGACTTCTTTCTGAATTTGATCATACACACTGTAAGAAAATTGACTGAGATTGTTTGATTGTGTGATCTAAAGTAACACAGGACTGTATTTTTATGCAAACATTTTCTCAAGGTAAGGCTTAAAAACAAATGAACGTGGTGCTTCTGTTAGCTAAATGTGCACTAATGAAATGCATATCTTCTGAAAAAGTAAATGAATAAATAAATATTTTTCATGAACAACTGAAACCCTCAGGGTCCAGGGCCCAAAAAAGTCTTACATTTTTTGAAACAGAAATTGGTCATTTTGACTCTTGTTGTTTACGTGTCTTAGTGGCTATTCTACATCTCTTGGTGGTCATTTTGGGTATTTGGTTGTTTTATCTCTCCTGTAATTAATAAATGACCCACATAAATAATTAATAGATTAGAACAAAACTTTATAAAATCAATAAAGTATTTTTACATATATTGCCTAATACTAACTTATTTGTAGAAAATTCCGCCCCCTATCAAAAACTTGAAGTAGCTTCCTTGGGATGACCGTTTCACACTCCCCTCATTGTAGAAATGTTCAATTTATACAGTATTTCATATTGGTAGTGCATTTCATGGTGTTGTTTGGACTGTTTGTGGTTATTTTGTTTCTTTTTGGAAAAAAATTTCCCCAAAATGTTTTTCTCAAAAACTGGTCTATCTTTAACCAATCTCACAGACAGAGGCTAATTTATGAGATCTCAGACATTTTGCATCACTTTACGGCAAAAAGTTTGCTCAAGACCAGAAGATACTTGTCTTCTGCCCCCTAAAGGATACCAGTAACCAGAAGACTACATACTACTACACTATATACAAAATAATTTTCTTATTGTTAATTTTTTTATAAACATTTTGTCAAAAGGCCAAATAAAGACTTCATGTCCAAAAAGTGGGACTTTTCTCCCCATTTTTTCTTGGGTTGCGCTTTAAAGGGCTAATGTTGTCAACCATGCCAATTTCAACCCCAAGCTATGACAGATTTTTTTCCACATTTAGTTAATTGCACAGCCCTACTCAACTAAAACACTTTTGAACACTTTAAACACTTTTTAATATATAGGCTACTGCAACTGTGACACATTTCTCTATCATACATCCAGATTAACACATCTGGGTTAGCTGTGGGACAACCTCCCAAGAAAGATCTTGTTATTTTAGTCACTTCCTACAGTTCTTGACCCCAGATGAAGGCAGAAACATAGAGTAACCACTGAAATGACAGTGCTGGTTTTGACTCAGCTCTACCTTTATTAATACAGCATGTACATCATTTCAGAACTTTACACCAGGAAGCTCCACTGATATGTTCAAATTAGCCATAGATTGACTGGTTTACTGTAATCTGCGAGGGGTCACCTATGGTCACAAAGCTGCAGAATATTAGAACCAGAATCTTCTTAAAACAATGTTTGGCTTCTTTCAGCACATTGTTTTAATCCTTCAGAGCCATACCTCTGTCACGGTTCAAGAAGGACTCAATCAATGAGATGTTTAAAGAAATGTGTTTTTTGTTCAGCTTTGAAAACTCAAGATTAGTGTTTCTAAATTCCAGTCCTCGGGCACCACTGCCCTGCATGTTTCATCAAGTTATATGCAATCCTGCTAAAGAGCCATTCATTTCAGCCAGGTGTTAAGGTGCAGAAATATCTAAAACATGCAGGGCTAAGTAGTACTTCAAGACTGGAACTGCTTTAGATCAGTCTTGTACGTTCCCAAGCTGCTTTTAATGACCATCATGAGTCAAATATCTAGTAAACAGAGCAAGCCTTTTGCCAAAGGAGCATTAGAGGGAAATCCAATTTCACATGCAGACCTAAGGATTTCAACTCTCAGCATTTTCTTGCTGCAGGGTTGTTGAGTGAGACACCAGGCTTCTGATCCCGACTAGTATCCCTTCTCTTTAATAAAGACATGTGATCTAATTATCATTAGTTTTGCCCTTTAGAGTTCCCCACCACCCACTTTTCCTGGAAGAAAGTATGAAAATCCCCTCTGATGCTGCAAGTCAGATTAGAGAATGTCAAAGGGGGGGGGAGGGTGGACCAAACAAGATCATCTCTCTTGGGAGACCAATACCTGAGCTGCTTCATGTCTGGGCCCAGTCCAAATCTTCCTTCTCCTCGCTTTGTCTGCTTCAAATCCACATGATCTCCCGCTCCTCCCTCTTTTAATTTTAGAATTTCATCAACAATGAGGCCAGAAATCCGATCCTCAGACCCACCAGTGCTGCACGTTTAGATATTTTATCTAAATGAAAAGAATGGGTGATTATTATGTGTTTACTAAGTGTAATGACAGCCAGCAAGCTGTGCTATACCTTTGAATTATGTGTGCCAGAGCAGGAATACATCATCAGAGCAGAGGGTCCTCAGTCTCAGGAATGGGATCCTGAGAAACAAAGCGCTTCTAGAGATCAGATTTAGTTTCTAAGGCTTCAACCAGCTCTTTCTTTACAATGTTCTTGTACTTAGTTGAAAAAAAAAGCTGCCGAGCTTCACAAGAATGTTCACCTCATATCTTGAAGCAAAATGCTGCATTTGACTTTTGATCCACTCTCCTTCCAAACCTTTGCTTCGAATCGGGTGTGACGCACGTTTAACCTAACCTGCTCTAATTCCCTAACGAGATTGCCTGTCCCCGGATATCCCATTAAACTCCGATTAACCTGGCTCAGCTTATTAGCTCTGCCAAACCAATTCCCCCCCTGTCAACCTCCGCTACAAACCATCCATCCCATTGCCCCCATCCTGATTTTTATTTATTTTTTTAAAAGATGCAAAGCAATGCAAGACCAATGTCTGCAAAGATTTGATGGTTGACAAAAAATTTACCGGAATGATGTTCATTTTGTCTTTCCTGTTGTTTCCTAGAACATGGTCCTGTATAAATCTAACTTAAATCTCAGGGAAACTTTTCCTCCTCAGGACCAAACAAGTGTAACCTCTGTGGCTCTCTCAGACTCTCACATTTCCCATCCACCTGTTCCCGTTTTCCTCCTGCCATCTTCTTTCACTTCTTCACCTGCTCTTGTCATTTGACCTCATAACCTGATTTTCCTCCTTCCAATCAGTTTACCTGATTCTTCTCTCGCCCCGTTTCTCTCCGTCTCTCTCCTTCCCTCTCTGTTTCCATCTTTGAGCTTTATCCCTTCATCCCTTATCTCCTTCATCCCCTCCAATCCTCATCTGTTCTTCACAGTGGAGGAAGGGAGGGAGAAAGAGAGAGTTTTTTCACAAGTAAAGCTACACCTGCAGTCTGACGGGGGAGAGCATCAGAGGAGCCAGCGAGCAGGTTGTGCAACCCGGGATTGTAGAATCAAGAGGAGCTCAGAGGGGAGCAGAGAGCCGGAGGTGTCTGGGTCCAGGAGCTGCACAGGTGCAGGAGAGAATAAGGTTCCACGTTGTGCGTGGAAAAGGTGGGTTTTCCTTCTTTTATGCCTCTCTGCAGGTGCTTCCTCAGCCACTGGAAAAAGTTGGGATCTACTTTGAGGCTGCGTCGTCTTTGTGAGACAAGTGGATTTTTGCTTTTTTGAGCTTTTAGTGAACTTTTTGATTCACGATGCTACCCAAGCAAAACGAATTATATACAACATCTACATTTTGGATATAAATATTTTTTCCTTTTTAATTTAGCTGCCTCTTTAAATCCATAAAATGCAGCTGTGTTTCTTTTTGGATTTCTATTAATTAAAAAAAAAGAAAAAGAAAGGGTCATTCTGAGTCCTGAGTGGACACTCTTCAGCCAAGACTCCACTCATGCTGCTCTAATACTTGGAAAAATACATCTGGAAGAACACCTTTTTAATGCATTTTCTTTTCTAAAACTGCATCTAGTGATTGCTTTAGCCCTCTTGAAGGTGATCTTTGAATTGTAAGCAAGCTGCCAAAGAGGATTGTAGCCTCAGGCGTTGCAGCTATAATCTGTCACACAAGGCCAAACCTCAATCAGCTTTGTGCCTGTTTGGTTTCTCTTGCAAGGAATTGCTTCTTTATGTGGGTTTTCCTTGGTTTTTTTGTGTTCTAATGTCTAATGTTTTAAACATAAGGCAGAATCAATCATGTGCTGGTTGTTAAATGTGCCTGAATTTAGAGAACAGCAGAGTAGAGGGGAAGTTGTTTGTGCTTTTGACTCTAAAAGACCCTCCTCGTCTCCCACCGTCCACATTGCCCTCCCTCCTTCCTTCACTGATCCCAAGGTAAAGAGCAGTCAGTAATCGGATGACAGGAGATTTGACCGGTAAAGCTTCCCTTAAGATCTCCTGCCGGGATTTAAAGCCCTGTAGAGACTCACCCCAAAACCCCTCATCACCGGAGCTGCCGTCCCTCCACCGTCTGTCCTGCTTCCTGTCACATCTCCAAGCTCGTATAAGCAACATCCTGAAACTTCAGGGTAGATTTTTAGACTTAAAAGAGCAAAACTTGTATAAATACAGTTGCAATTGTCTATTTCTGAGTCTGTTTTACCACAAATGACTGTGTTTCTTCATATTTCGCTGTTGCAAATTAAAAGAAAGCATGTTCATGCTAACTAAAATACAGATTATTTAGTATTTTTGCTGTTTAAATTCTGCTGCTAAATAGGCCGTTAAGCCTAAAATGAATGCAAATGAATCATCCTGTTAGCATGAATAATAATAATCCCCTCATCTAAGGAAGTGCAGGGTTTTAGCTAAGAAAATGTCCCTTGACTATAGTCAGAGTCATGCAAGGTGGGTAATTAACATTGAATTAACCGGACGTCACGATCCTATTACAGAGTATTAGGCACATACATTATACTATTGTATGCAGGGCTTATGGGAAATGTATATGATGTGAAAATAAAAGATAAAAACAGCTGAAAAGAAGATAAAGGACAACATAGATATATGTTGTTGCTTTGTTGTGTTTCGACCCACCAAATGTTTGCTGTGCTGTAAACTTATTGAAGGGGAAAAGCATGTTGGTGTATAATTTAGAAGTCGATTTGCAGATGAGCCCCAAATAGAATTAAAGTTGAGTGAAATGTGAAAACCAACTATTGAATTCCCACATATATACAACCTTAAAAAAAATGTATTTAGTTGACTTAAAAATGGCTGACACTGAGGACATTGCATCTGTTCCGGTGCACACTAAGATATAAGTGCATTGTAATACCTTGAGAGAAGTTTCTTCTCTTCATTCATTTCTATAGCTGACATGTCTTTCCTCCTTTCCTTTCCATTCATCTTTCTTCACCTCTTATTCTTCTCCTCTTAAAATGTTCTCTGTGATAGCCTCCACCTCCTTATAGACTTCACTAATTTCCTTCCCTCATCTTTGTAGCTGACCTGCACGTGAGCTAAAGTGTGAGATTACACCTGTCAGCTGCGTCTAATCTTTGTTGTAGCCTTGACGGTGCAAACAGCACTTCTACTTTGAAGCGTCAGGGTCACTGAGTGATCATTTAAACACCTCTTTGGATCTTCGTGTACCTGCATGTAATTACTGCAGTCACGCTGCCAGGGTCACATGGGAGGAATTTGACAGCTCTGTCTCCTGCATGAAAAATGTTGGAATAAAGGCTTTTCATCTGAAAAGTAATTTGTTTCCCTATTCTCTTGTTTTTTTATTCCCCTCCTCTTCTGCTACGAAGTGACTGTTCATTTCTTGTCAGTAACATCCCGTTACAACCGTAGCCATGGCAGCTGAGAAAGCTGAGATGGATGCACTGAAAAAGGAGTGTGATGCCCTCCGTACACAGATTGAGGTGAGTACATTGTCCGGTCTGTATTTAAAAAGTGTGATAAAAAAGTTACAATTTTCTCCCCAAACCACAAAGACATAGTTTGGTTGAAAAAGATTAAACCACCATACCAGGAGTAATTGAATCTGGTTTGATGTTATTATCATTGATATCTTACATTTGCATCTGCTATTATAGCTGAAAATCCTATTAAATGTGGAAAGAGAATGAATGATTAAACTTCTCCCTGTGATTCTCTTTGTGGCCACTAGGCTGCTCGTAAGGCCGTGAATGACACAACCATGACAGGTGCATCAGGTGGTGTGGCCGCCGTAGGTAGGGTCCAGCTGAAGCTCAGGAAGACACTCAAAGGTCACCTGGCCAAAATCTATGCCATGCACTGGTCAGCAGACTCCAGGTGAGGATGAGAAGGGGGAGTAAAAACATTAACAGTATTCTCCATGATGATTCAGTGAGGAAATGAATCATTTTATTTTACTCTATTCAAATAAAAGCGCTGCAATTTCCCTTTTGGGGGGAAGGTTTTTTATTTAAATGCCCAAAATATGATAATTTTTTTATTAATAGCATCATCTAAAGTTTCAAGCTCATTTAGTTTGAAACTAATTTGGCTTGAGTAACATCAACATGACGAGGATTGTCTGGAATGAAACATGGAAAGTTACTTACAAACTGCAATATTTTCTTATATGAACAACACAGAATCTAGGTCAACAGGTTAAATAGAAAACCCTTAGCTTGAAGGATCTATTGTTATTCATCTCTGTGATAGCCTAATATACTGAATACACTTTTCTTTTTTAAAGAATATAAACAAAAAGTCAATAGAAATTACAATTGATTTATTTGTTTGAAAGTCAATTAAATTTCAGGTCATAATTTCACATAGTTTTTTTATTTGCCATTTGTGTGCTACAGGCTTTGAGCCACATGTTTGAGATGTAGATGATTCATATATGAGAAGGTGCAGATCAAGTCTATTGCACACATAAAACCCTTTGCCTATATCCCATTATTTTGCTGTTACTGCATTATTTCTTTACCATATTAATTACATTTTATAGAGAAAAAAACCTCAATTGCAAGAATTTACTTTGAAGTCTTCTTCAAATACCTGTAGAGTGACATATTTGTTTTTCTCAAAGGCAAATGGTCAGTGCATCACAGGATGGCAAGCTTCTCATCTGGGACGCCTTCACAGGAAACAAGGTAATATTATATATATAATGATTTATCAAGTGTCTTAACCACAGAGCGTGACATAACGTAAATCCATTCATTCATTTTCTATACGGCTTATTCAGGGTCACAGGGAAGCTGGAGATTAATCCAGCATTTAACATGGCGAGAGGCAGGTAAACCCTTGACATGTCACCAGTGTATTGTAGGGCCAAAACAATGAGACAAAACAACACTCACACTTATTCATAGAGACAATTATGAGAGACCAGTTAACCTAGCCTGCATGTCTTTTGACTGTGGGAGGAAGCTGGAGAGAACATACTAAGTCCACACCGAAAGACCCCTGTTCAAACCCCTCCCTAGCCAAGGCTCGAATCAGTGCCCTTTTACTGTGAGGCCGCAGTGCCTCACCACACACCGTGCAGCTCCATACAGTCTTATAGGATGAAAAATAAGAAACCATCACAAGTAACTGTAACTTATTGTTGACTTGATGGTGCAGCAATTGGGAGTAAAACTCCAAACAAATGATAATAATAATTTATTTTAACCAGTTTTAGAGGTAGATAACTGAATTAGCCAATTTATCTGGTGACTTTGTCATTGTCTTCAGCCTTAATAATCTACAAGAAATGAACTTTTTCTTCTATTTTTTTAGTTCCATTTACTCCACAATATTTAAGTGTCTCATGTTAAAAACCACCCAGCTCTGTTTTTTTCTTTTAAATTGTTTCTTTAGTCTTTAAAAACTGGACTATGCATTGTTTTTCGTATAGTTCCCCCTCTAGCATAATTGTGCTCATTTCAGGTTTGTGTCATGTTGATTAATTGGAAATATTTGCCAACAAAAGGGCTAAACGAGATAAAGTGTGGGGATAGAAATGTGTTGCCAACCATGCAGAATACAAAACACTTTTAGTCAACTTTTATGCAAGCAGGACGTTTATAATCAGTTGAACTTTTTTTTTCCCTAGTGTGTTGCTGTCCCATTAAAGTCTGCTTGGGTGATGAGTGTCGCTTTCGCCCCCTCTGGTGGTCTCGTGGCCAGCGGTGGTCTGGATAACATCTGCACAGTCTACAATGTGAAGGCTGCCAGCCCCAAGACCCTCAGGGAGCTGGATGCACACACAGGTGAGGAGAACCTATTTTGCCTCCTTGAATCTCTTAAAGTTATCACAGAAGGAGTTGGCTTTTAATCTGAGATGATTACATATTCTCTCTCCCTCCCAGGTTACCTGGCTTGCTGCCGTTTCCTTAGTGATACCGAGATCCTGACAGCTTCTGGTGACACCACCTGGTGGGTTTATAATCATAATTAATAATCACCATTTCATGCACTGAGTTACTGAATAAAGAGCAGCTTTAAAAGATCAATTCTAATTTGAAAGTGTGTGATAGGTCCATTATAGTAAGTTACCCTTACATGATACAAAAGAGAACAGATTTTTAGTTTCACACTGGAATTAGTCAAAAAATGCCTCAACATTTTTATCCTTTAAAGCCTGACCCAAGACAAAATGGGGAGAAGAGTCTATTCTGTTTTTTATCTGAATATTTAGCCCTTTAACAAAATGTAAAATAATGATTAACAAAAATATTTTTTGTATATTTACTATTAATGTATTATATGTCAAAAATGTTGTAGGATAGTTTTCTGGCTCCTGATGTCCACCAGAGGTCAGAAGACAAGTATCAGATTGTGTTCAACTGGGTTTTCACCATAAAATGATGCAAAAGGTTTCAGTAACTGTAACTGTCATAATAGGGTTTGAAGTCTGAAACCATTGTGTTTACTTATTTTAGAGTATGTGTGGCAAATTTGGCTGATAATATACTTTTTATACTAAGTGAGAGAACCTATGTGTTTCTACCATTTTCCCATAAAATTTTTTTTGTATATTACACGCTATATTTTGCCTAAATTAGTAAATGGTTGTAATTGATGGTTTCAAATAGGCTACAGCTCATGTCCATTTCACACATCAAAGTGTAAACCAAGGAAGTTTATCTTAGCTTAACTTAGCTTAGCTTAGATAGCTGATTAAGATACTTTACCTAATATAATGTACACTCTGAAAATTCTGACCAAAACTCTCATACTAGAAAATTATCCACCTGTAATATACAACAAATTTAATTGTGGAGCTGACCTCTTTTTACCATAGCTTAGCTACAATGTGCATTAGCAACAATGTACGTTAGCTACGCTAGCGGATCCCCTACTACGATGTGTTAAAGTGAGCTAAACAGATCACAGCACATTCAGAATACAAAAAAATGAAACCAAGATTTGTTGACCAACTTTAGCCATGAAAGTTTTAATTTAACAAAACAAATTTTTCCATTACCATTTGATTTAATTAACTAGAGTGGAATTTTCTTAAGGAATCTGCTTATCGTAGCTACTCTCACATCTTAAATGATTAATTTAGGACTAATACTTATTTAATACTATGCTCCATTTCTTTGTTTTAAATAGATCATCTAAAAGAAACAGAATACATGTTTGACATGACGGCATTATTCATATCTATTTCGTCTGTTTTTATTGCTAATAAATGTTTAACCTTACACAGAAAAAACATAAAGAAAGTCTCAAAGCTTCATCACATGAAATACTGGTAGACTCAAATCAAATCATATCAATTAATTTCTCCATTGATTTTCCCTCTCTCCCTTTTAGCTGTCTGTGGGACCTGGAGACCGGCAAGCAGAAGGTCATCTTCACAAACCACATTGGAGACTGCATGTCGCTGGCTCTCTCCTCTGACATGAACACCTTCATCTCTGGAGCCTGCGACTCTCTGGCCAAGCTGTGGGACTTGAGGGAAGGGACCTGCAAACAGACCTTCTCCGGACACACCAGCGACATCAATGCCATTTCTGTGAGGATCCAAGAAAGGGGGGGGGGGGGGGGGGGGGGGGGGGGGGGGGGGGGGGGGGGGGGGGGGGGGGGGGGGGGGGGGGGGG
>JBBBVU010000018.1:23319758-23330076 GCA_037177055.1 Atherinosoma microstoma
ATATTTTAGTTGGAGGCATTACTGTAGTCCCCTTTCTTTAAAGGTACTTTAAGTAAAAATTGGCACTACTTACCCCGGTCTCCCCTACTATTTTAAATCTGGGTATTTAGAATACAGTTACTTTTCTAATACCATTACAATACTTTTCCGCATTTCCCTCAATAGATAAATAACTTATTTGGGGCAATCACCTAGTGTTTCGTAGGCTATCCCATGATTTCCAGCAAAAAAGACGGCGCCTAAACACTCCCGAACATGGTCCCTAGTAGCTAGCATCACAACAGCATTCACACGCGTGGTCATTTTTTACATTAAAAAAGGAGCGGGGTGAGCAAAACCTGACGGTGCAGTGCAGTGCGGTTAGCATTGTATTTAATGCTGCCTTCATGTCATATCGTAATTGATAATGAGCAGGAACATGTGGAATACAACCTTTGTTACATTATCCACATTACGTTTTATTTGCACCGTCTAATTTAGAGGTTTTTGCAAGAATGCAGATGTTTTATATTGGAAAAAAAAGTTGGTGCTACATTCAAGCACTTTGTCACTTTATTACAGAAACAGAAATGTAATCTGTTGACATGACAGTAATAAATTTAAAAATTAATTTTGAAAAAATTGGTAATTATTTTATTTATTTCAAATAATGTTTAGCATTAATATATTCTATGTTTTCCTGCGGGAAGGTTCATTGTCTTGATCCGTGACCCCAATTCAATCTGGGTTTAGCTTTCGGACAATTGGCCTCATGTCCGACTCTTGAATACTTTGTTATACAGAGGAGTTCATGGCCAATTCAGGGCCTGTAAGATGTCCACGTCCTGAGTCTGTGAAACAGTGGCCTTTAGAAATGGCATTTCTAACCCTTCCCAGATTGATGGGCAGCAACAATTGCTTCTTTAAGATGATTTATTTTTGGGTTAACATGTTTAGAAAATCATCACATTTAAACTGATTTATTAGGATGTGTGATTTTTACCATTGATTCAAATAAAATCTACTATTAAAGTTATCCATCAGTTTTATCACTCCCAAGATGGAGTACCACATCTTTACAGCAGGGGGCGATAACTGTTTGAGTGTTGTCATACAGCTAAACCAGAGGAAGACGGTTGCTCACGGTTTGGTGCTGACATTTCCCACAGCACCTGACCTACACACCAGCCAGAATTATCCTAATCTGGAGCTGAACCGCCCGGCCTCCATCTCCTCTCTTCACCCGGTATCAACAACTACCAGAAGCTGGCTATGGCTCTCCGGAGGTTCTTCGTGGGGGGGAACTGGAAGCTGAACGGGAACAAGGAGAGTCTGGGGGATCTGATCACCACCCTGAACACCGCCAGCCTGGACGACCAGACCGGTAACAGAGTCACTGATGAGCGGCTGCAGGTTTGCAGGCAGCCGCCTGATCGATTGTCAGAGAAGTTTAATGATACAGAGAATAAATAAAAGTGATCGGGATGGTGGGAATCAGGGGCAGAGATGCTGCTCAGATGACACCGTGACATTGAGAGTCATGTGATCAGGATGAGTTGCGTCAAGTCCTGACTTTTCTGTCCTCACGAGGTGGAAATTAACTAATTACATTTGCTCTATTTTATATTTTAAGGAAGTCACTTTTCTGGCACTTGATCCATCTGCACTACAGCGATGTAAAATATAGTTTTTTTCTTTTTCTTTTAACTGCTGTGTCATTTGCAGTCTTTTCTGGGATTTAAAACAAATAACAAATGGACAAATAACCTCTTCAACCCTAATCTTTCCCTTATTATAAAACCATCTCCCAGCCACTAAGATTCAGTTTGTGACCCTTTTATTTGACTAAATATAAAATACTTTTCTGGGGAATTTGTAAATTTGAATTTGGTTGTTGATAAGCTTCTTGTCCTGTACTTAAGTAGTTTTTTGTTTTTTTTTAGATGTAGCATAGTGTTATACTTAATATTGATCTATGAGAGTTAAGGTGGTTCCTAGGTTAACAAATTAGATGACTGTCAGACAATCAGCTGCATCTCACATTTTAATTTATGTTTATTTTCAGCCTTCTTTTCCAAGCTTATGTCATACCCTCACAATTATACATCCTTTCTTTTCCAACCAAGAGTAGTGGGGTTGTAGATAAAACCAGAATGCAATGAAACTGCCTCGTACCTAATATTTAACTTAAATCAAACTTTATTTATAAAGCACCATTCATACATGACGCATCACAAAGTGCTTTACATCATAAAAACAACTATTTAAAAAATAATTAGTATAAAACATTAAGCTGGAAGAAAGATAACATGTATTGGTGTAGATAAAAGCTGTATGTATTACTCAAACTGGTGGTGCCACTTCACAGATTTTAAACAATCCCCCACACCATGATAGATGCACATTTTTTAACTGTGTGTTGATATCAAGCTGGTTGGTTTCCCTCTTCAGCTCTTAGGATGAAGCATCCATGATTTCCAAAAAAAAGGATGTTCAGGTTGAGATTTTCATCTCACCTAACTCCACCCTTAATGAGCTTTGAACAAGAGAAGGCAGGAATGTTTTTTTTTCTTTTCTTCAATCTTGGTTTTGGCCATTGTAATCTCTATTTCCGTGTTGCATTCACTGACAGTAGTTTTCTGAAGTGTTTCTAATTCCCATCCAGTAATAATTGTTTTTTATTGCAGTACAGCTGCCATATTTGTGCCACCATTTTTAATAAAGCATTTCTGAATCGACAAACAACTTATCTGTGTGAAGTTAGAACCCTCTGAGCTTTAAAAACTGCAGCACTGACTACTTTTGATGGGGCTATAGCAAAGTTTGGGATAAGTAACGCCTTAAAAGGCACATAGAAGAAGACAGTACATGTACACAGTGTTGAAGTAGTTACATGTGGTGCAGTCATCGCTGCACCTGAGGCCATTGGATCCACTCACAGATTAAAACATGTTTATGTCTGGAAGAATGTTGGCCACCGACAGCCACCATCCATTCACAGCTTCCTTTGTCCATCTTTACCGCTGGATGCCAGTAACTCTTACACGCTGTACCTTTAAGCCTTGCCTCCGGGTAGAGGTCTCAGAGATTCCTGTAGACTCTGAATCTTTTTATAAGATCATGAACTTCAGAGGATAAAATCTACAACTTTGTATACAATTAATGTTGACTATTTGCCCACACAGCTTTTCAAAGTAATGAGCACATCCCTGTATTTACTTCTGAAACGCTGCTTCTCCGGGTGCTCTTTTTGTATCAAGGCTGGGTATTCCTTAAAGTTTTTTTCAGCTTATTTTTTCTTTTTTATTTGTTTAAACGATAGCATTGTTTTCCGCCCCATTTTACCCACCATATCATCACCAGCTTTTTAGAACCAAGTTTGTTATAATTGTATATTTTGATTCAAGAAAGACTATGCAAGACTATTTTAGTACATTTTATATTTTGAGCCACCAAATGATGAACTGAGAATTATTTTGATATTTTTTTTAGATTGAAGAGTAATGTGAAGTTTATCAAAGTTTTTTTTTTAGAATTATTGGACAAAAAATAAATAGAAAAGAAATGACCATTTAAAAATCCACAAATGCTTCAAGTCTTTAAACGTCTTTAAATTTTGTGTCCAAATAATAATAACACATACATTTGCAAGTTTTCTGATTTTTGTGTTGCTAATTTTTGCTTGATTTTTCTGCTTTGTTGCTCCAGTTCTGATGAAATAGATGGGTATATTTATTTTTATCATTTATCTTTTTAGTTTGGTGCCAAAATCATAGTTTTTCCTTATATTTTACTGCCTCTTGCTCTCTGATATCAGAATATTGGGTGAACTGTTTGACCTATGTCAAAAAAAAGAAGGAAAAATAAATAAATATATAAACAGAAATTTATTAAATCTTAGTTTGACAGCAGAGGCTAAGGAAACACGTAAAGAAGATTTGTTTTGTGTCATGAAACAACACGAGCATGGAAAAGTGTGAACAGTTTAAGATGCTAAGTAATACAAACCAGGCTCTTTGTTGAATTTTCAGAGGTGGTGTGTGGCGCTCCCTCCATCTACCTGGACTTTGCTCGGTCCAGTCTGGATCCCAGAATTGGGGTCGCAGCCCAGAACTGCTACAAGGTGGCCAAGGGAGCGTTTACGGGAGAGATCAGGTAACTCAGCCACTGACTGAAACACCCAAACACACTCAGTTATGATCAATGAAAGACCAATAAGTCAGTTTCTATGAAAAGTGTAGTTTTCATTCATTATTATTTTGCAAACTTTCCTGATTTCAATTACTGATTTTAGTTTTTTCCATGGACATTTTTTTGAGGATATCTAAATTAAATGTATCATTCAATGTAGTGTGTGACTGTCTCCATCTAACATGTCTCTTGTCCTTTCAGTCCGGCCATGATAAAAGACTGCGGGGTCGACTGGGTGATCCTCGGACACTCTGAGAGACGTCACGTTTTTGGGGAAAGTGACGAACTTATCGGCCAAAAGGTGAGACACGTTTTCTACAACAGAGAATGTTTTTCCAGCTTCTCCTTCAAGTGTACAGAAATTTGTCTGGGGTATTTTGGGTTTATAGTCAAGTCAGGTGGGTCAAATATCAGATCCTCAACTTTCCTCACCAAAGATCAATGACTTTGGTGTTTAGAAAAGATGCAAAATACTGGAAGACGAAGCACACAAGCAGTTAAAAAGTCACAACTTTAATAAATCTGATGCTGGCAACTTGTTTTCCTTTAACTAGTTTCCCCTACATATGCTGTATTTTCATCTTTTTAACTTTCAACAGCCACATCAAAGCTGTCACCAAGACAGCTTTTTACCAACTCAGAAACATCAACAGAATTAAACGTTATGTTTCCCAGAAAGACCAGAAGAAACTCATCCATTTATCTCCATCTTCCTATAAAGAGCACTAAACATCTGCAGCTCATCCAGATGTTGCTGCTAGAGTTTTAACCCGGACTAAGAGATCTGAACACATCACACCAGTTTTAAAGTCTTTACACTGGCTTCCTGTCAGTCAGAGGATAGATTTTAAAACCCTACTTTTCCCATGCGTTTATGCATGAAATCTGCAGGATATCTTAGAACTTATCTAGATTGTTGCTTGCTTTCAATTGTTTTACATTTAATTTAGTTATTTCATATAATTTTATTATGATTTTTGCACACCCTTTTAATTATGTCTTCATACGATTTAGCTTCTCTTTGTTTTCTTCTGCACCCCCGCTGTAATGGTTCTAATGTTTTATGTGAAGCACTTTGAGTTTGTCTTGTACATGAAATGTGCTGGACAAATAAACTTGCCTTGCATTTTTTGGCTTAATTACTAGTTAAAGTGTACAGGTGAGTCTCTGACTCTGTCCATCCTCAGGTGGCCCACGCTTTGGAGAGCGATCTTGGTGTGATCGCCTGCATTGGGGAGAAGCTGGAGGAACGCGAGGCAGGCACCACAGAAGAAGTCGTCTACGCTCAGACACAGATCATTGCAGGTAAATAAGACAAATAACTTTTTTTCCCCTCCATGTTTAATGTATGTTTTGTCCTTTTCCCTGTTAAATGATACTTTATCTACCTATATATGTATCTGTCTGTATGTCTTTCTGTTCATCCTCTTATTATTATTTATTGATATATAATTAAAATGCCTTGAGAGAACACAATCAGTAGACAATGATATAATGAATTCATAGCTTTCCTAGCTCTTTTTTGATATTTGCATGTTTCCTTTCTGACTCTTGGTCAAACTACTGGGGGGGGGGGCATATAAAATATTACTTGTATGGGTTTCATTGTGCTTTGCAAGGGGACTGCAGATGTAGATTAGCATCAAATGGAAATATTAGGCTTGAAACTGTACACGATCCCTAATAAATGAAAAATAAATAAATCAAAAAGCCACTTAGTACATTCTCTGGCTTGTAAACATGATGCAGACTAAAAGTTTACCTATTTAATGGGTGAAATAAACGTCTCATTAATAGTTAGTACTCATTAAGTTGTAATACTCTCCTGTTTGTGGTAAGCTTGTCTATGAGCTGGAAAACAGTCTGAACAACTGGATCATATTGTAATTTTTGGTGAGCCCATAAACATATGTACATCTAAACAAATCTCTATTGTAATTGCCTACCAGTTCAGTGTGTACTCACTGATTACACAATCTGATTGATGATATTTTCTCTGCTTGCATCTCGGCCTCGTGTATCCTGCCTCTATACCCAAAGTAGGTTGCGCGCTGATTTAAAATGTAAATAGGTCAGTGGTCTCTGCTGCTGGAGAAATTTCAAGAGACACAGCGATTTTCTTCCCTTGTTAAATCAGGACTCGCTGTTCCATGAGACCAGGAAAAAAAACAAGTTGGAGAACTGATAGATGTTTGCAGATTTACACTCCCATTAAGATGTTCCTCATAATTTTCTCTTTGTTTTCTCCTGCCTCGTACAAATATTTCTCTTCAGTTTTCTTCAGTTTTCATGGATAAATAATCATAAATGTTTGGGGTTTATAAACAGATTCATGTCATCAGAGCTTCAGTTTTTATTTGTAATTCAGGGTTGAGTTTGTGTTGCAGACAATGTGACGGACTGGGGGAGAGTGGTGCTGGCGTACGAACCGGTGTGGGCCATCGGTACAGGAAAGACTGCTACACCTGAGCAGGTAATGTACTGTGACCATTAAGATAAAATATGATTGTTTTGGTTTTCAGATCAGGGGTCTGTTCCAAAAAGCGGGTTATGTTACAACTCTGAGTATGTTAACATTGAGTTGAGGGAAAAACTGGGTTTCCATTCCAGAAAGCGAAGTAAGTCTTACCCTGAGTCTGTTACCATGGAAACTGACTCCTTGAAGTGAACTTCCTCGCTGGCAGGTTCACCATAAAAAAACTTGAGTTTTGTACTAAGCATTGCAATCATTGACTGTAGAAGAAATGGACGAACCTTACGACCACGTGACCCGTAGGTTTCTGAAAAGCTGAAAAGAGGCTCATAGGCGGTTCCTAACTTCGCCATCTTGGCAGAGGGGGGGGGGCTGTAAGCGTGACGACGGATGACTGACACCTCCTTTCTGGAACAAACCCCAGATCAGATCTGTCTCATGGTTACATATCGTTCATGCCTCATTTTTCCGAACATTTTAAAAAGATTTTTGATGTCAAGTGTAATCGTACTGATCACAATATTTTTGTGCATGAGGCTTTCCCTTACATTTGTACATGCCAGAAAATAGACACATACACTCAGAAACATTGTTTACCAAAAAGGAAATAAAACCATGACCACAGACTGACGCAATCACTTCATTTGTTGTTAGTTTTATCACTGAATCTTACAAAAAACTAATTCTTTGATCAACACTAACTTAAGTCTTAATCCACTGAAAGTAATGAAAGTAAATGGTTCAAAATTCAAAACATGAGTTTTTCCACTTTCCACAACCTTAGATTGACTTTAACACAAGAACAAAAAGAAAAGCCTGTCTTGTATTTATCATGTTGAGCTCAGGGCAACAACATAGGCTTCAAAGGTGGAAACATTTTCTGATGAGGAAACGGTTATTTCGTAGTTGAGATTAGAAGGTTCATCAGTTTGAAATCAAATTCACAGATCTCAAAATTAACAAATGTCTAATGGGGACTCTTTTTTTTAAATTATTATTATTATTTTCAGGCTCAGGAAGTCCATGAGAAGCTGAGGGCGTGGTTCAGAGCAAACGTCTCAGACGATGTGGCTGATTCCTTGCGCATCATTTACGGAGGTCAGTAATAACTTTTTATGGACGATATGCTTTCTTCCGATTCGATTCTCTCTTTAAATTTTCGATATAATATTTCAATATTGCCGATTTTTGTCATTTTTAGTTTGTTTGTTTTTAACACCAGACCATGTGAAAAAGTTGAATGATGACGATGTCTACAGACTATATCAGGAGCCACACATGTGAGTCAGTTTTGAGTCAGTCATCCCGAACAGTTATTAAGCTCAAAGTCCACAACAGAGGGACTTTTCTCCCAAAGAAGACGCTGCTCCTCTACTGGCTGAAACAACAGAAATGTATCTCTTTACTTGATTACATCAGCGTGTACCATATTTACATAACACCTGCCTTGTGGCTGATTTGGCACAGGCCTGCGCTCCATCATCAGCTGACCAATCAGAGCACACCAAGTATTTCAAGAGTGTTTTCCTCCTGAAAGAGACAGTGGGGAAAATGGAGCATTTCAAGTGGAGAGTGGAAAGAGACGCTGCAGCAATATATTAATAATATATATTTTTTTATGTTTCTGTATTTTAATGTCTTCTTTAAGATTCCTGAAATTATTAACTTATAATTTGACTTCATATCGGCTGTTTAAGCCAAATTTATATGCGTCCATTCTTTGCCATAAAACTCTCTGAAACTGTCGGTCTGATATTCAAACCCACTCCACAGAGAAATAGGCCAGCTGTGCAGAGCTGTGACTGAACAAAGTTTTTTTTTTTAACAACTCAACCCATCAATAAAATTTATGAACCAAAAAAAAATCCCAGTTTGACAAAAAAAAAGGCTTGTCTCTTCCTTTATGTCACCCTTCAGCTCGGCAAATTTAGGATGACAATCAAGACGTTTCACATTCTCCAACATCTTTCCCGTGTCAGTTTGACCCTCAAATTAATGTCTACCAACGATTTCTCAAAGATTCTTGTAATGAGACAACCACACTTCAGTCTGATTTCTAAGCCAATGTATGCCATCAGTTCTTGATCTTGAAACTAATTTACCAAGAGTCTCAGTCAGAAGGATCCACTCCATGAATAAGGAGATATCACACAGTGTTACACAGACATCAGAATGAGCTCTGACTAAACAGAGGATGTGTTTAACTTTTATCACCGGGGAATGAGAAAAGGGAGGATGTGCGAGATGGGAGGAGGGGGAGTAAGAAAAGGTCGCCGTTATCTTTGCCACATGCTGTTCTTCTAAGTGCAGACTGGTAAAAATTAACTTTCTGAACTGTGGAAAGAATAAGAACATCTGCTTATCGAAATCAACCAGAATTCCGAAAGAAATTAAATGAAATCCAACTGTTCGAATTGTGTTTCTCTCATTTAAACTATCCATGTAACAAACTATATGTAGTGCCATTCTTGTAATCAAAAGAAAACAATTTTCCACTGCCTTATCTTAACTGAAATCTATAGTCAGTTTTAAGAGATGCAGATTCATCCACTTCTGAACTGAATGCATAAACAGACGATTGAGAGAAGGATGAACAGATGGTCTTTGAAGCTCTTCTTTTGAATCTCTGTGTAGCCCTGTGGTAAAAAGCTCCACCAATCAGATATTTATGGTATTCTGTATGTAGAATGAAAAAGCTGCACGAAGTCTAACAAGTACCTTTTTACATGTCCCAGATAGCAGAGACATTTTGGCCTAATCCGGGCTACTTTTGCCCCTTATGGCTCAGTTACAACACTGGCAAGTGTTGTGTGGGCCAGAAGTGGTCTAAATATGAGGAGCCAGCCTGAACAGAGATTACAGCTATTTCCTTTTGGGCCATATGTATGTATGTGGCTGAGTTCTGGCAGCTGCACTTACATGGACTCAAGGCCAAATAAAACTGCAGATGGGGTCCGTATTTGGGCCAAAAAATATTTTTTAGCCATCTGAGACAAATCTGACTGGGTTCATTTCCCCACATAACCACATTTAATTTATTTATCTCTCTGTCCTTCAGGTTCAGTAACAGGAGCGAACTGCAGAGAACTGGCTTCTCAGGCTGACGTGGACGGCTTCCTGGTGGGCGGAGCCTCTCTAAAACCAGAGTTTGTCGACATCATCAACGCACGAGCATAAGACGCAGTTAACTGCTGAATCTGGACCAATGAAAACCACTCTGCCCTTTAGACTTTCACATGTCACTGTGTGTGTCTGCAGCCTGGGCTGACTCAACCATATGCAGATATGTGTGTATTAATATGCAAAATACAAAGCATGTTCAATTAGTAACCGATAATGAGTTGATATCAATATTAATATCGATGAACATTTTTTTTCATTTGCATATAGGAAGTGGAGAGGATGAGAATAGGAGTTCATATTCTAGTGAATCATGCAAACCATATCAGTAAGACGTGTTAAGTTCTCATTATTACCCACTATTAGTTCCACTGGTGACATATCCTGCAGAGAATCCTGCAGCCCAGGCTGTTTTGTGTGTTTGCTTTCAGAATGATAACACTGCTGTGATGTCTGTCTCACCCGCATCTAACTGCACTACTACTGTTACTATAGAGTCTGAAACAATTAAAGTTCCAGATGAAATTTACTTGAATAAACATAAAGAGAATATAT
>JBBBVU010000018.1:23330176-23340908 GCA_037177055.1 Atherinosoma microstoma
AGTTTTATGGAGTCAGGGACATTTGATAGGCAATAAAGCTTTACTGTGTGTACTGACTGAGGTGTGCTCTTTACATCGATGGAGGGATCACAGGAACTGACCAAATAAAGGAGTAAACAAAGTGTGGAAAAATTGAGTTTTATTGGCTATTTTTTTTGGTTTACATTTATTTGCAATGTGTCCATCTGCAGGTTGATTTTCTTCTTGCATATGTTGTGACTATTTTGGATCAGAGCGCTTGAAACTAGGACTTTGTGAGAAGATGTGTTAGAAAAGATCAGATCAAAAGATTTTAAAAACGCTGTTTGGACACCGGTGATTTAAAAGTCGGTCGAAATTGTGTACGAAGAACTGGCTCGGGCATGAATAACTTTTTTAACATGTACGATCACATGCAAACAGCTGCTTGTAGTTCCTGACTGATGTGAAATCTGATCATATTTCTTCTGAAGATCTACAAATTCTGCAACATTTACTCAAAAACAGAATTATCCTGTTATTCCCTAAAAAACTGTTAATGTGGAATAAAACTAAGCCAGTGCATTATGTTACTTATTTTCTAATATTCCACTATAAAAACTTTGCCCATGAGTAATTACTCAGTTCTTTCAACCCCAAAGATTTCTGCAACATAACATGAACAAAAATTAATTTGAACTTGCTAAATTTATTCCTCTGCAGACTTTAATCTTATTTACTTACTCCTGTTTTCAGACATTGAAATACAGCAATACAGGTTACAAAACATATTTCTGTCTTAGCTCCACAATGTCTCATCAGTATCAATGTTCAGTTACTGATTTTTTTAGGTAAAAGATTGTAGATCTTCTACCAGGATGTACTTCAAAAACAGAGTACGCAGAAGCTTTTGTTGTTACCTATTTATCTGTTAATCATGAATCCAGCGGCCTCAAACGCTCTATTGTTGCCACGTTTTTAGCTCACTGAACTTTTTCATGGCACATTGCCATGGTTTATGGGTCTTGGGTTTGGTTCTTTTGTTCAAGTTGTGTCCTGTGTGCCTTGTTTCCTTTTTATATAGCAAAGTTTATCCCCTAGTTGTATATTCTGTTTACTTCCTGCTTCCTTCTTGCACCTGTTTCTTAGTTTCTGATTACTACACCTGTGTCTCATTTGTAATTAGTCCCTCATTATTTATTCTCCAGAAAAAGCAGAATCACCTTTTCGTGTAAAATCGTGTATTATTTAGATTTCCTTTTTTTTCATTTATTTTCTTACCAATTTCTTTTTTCATAGTTGGTGTTGTCATTGTTTCTTTTTCTATCACACCCCCACTTAACTCTTTATCTTCATCTTAAAGATTGAATGTATTTATTTTTTTTCCCCACATTTCCCTCATTTTCATTTTCCTAACATTTTCTACCAACCATCTACCTTTTCCTTCTAACTTTTTCTAAGCATACACTGTATTACACAAAAATAAACCACAACTCCTATAAGCTACTCAATTTCTGCAGATCTCACTGGTTTCCAAGGACCCCAACTTGACAATGTGAGTTTACTGTTTTAATGGACTGAATGGATGAGGTCATGGATGGATTTGAAAGTTTTCTGACTTGCTCATCTGGGTTGTTGTGATTTAAGGCTGGGAGGAAGAAACAAAGTGGGGGGGTTCCCTCTCAGGTTGTGAGAGATATGACTTGTACCATCTGGGAGTGTCAGAAGACACCTGGAAAAAGGGGGGGTTAATGAAATTAAGAGGGGCCGAGTTGCAATGGGATATAGGAGGGAGGATGAATGAATGAGAAAGGAAAGATGGATGGGTGAGAACTAGAAGCTTCATTGTCCTTGTTGAGACAATGAAAAAATGTTCTCTCTCTGTCTCAGCAGTTACATACAAGAATGGTAGGAAAGGATGAATGGTTGAGGGAAGAAGGAGAGAAGGATAAATGTGTGAGGGAGGATGGAGGAATAGATGGATAAAAAAGGAAGGTTGAGGATGATGAATAAATTAACTAGGCTGAAGATGATTGGGGAGAAAAGGATGGATGGTTGAGGCAAGGGAGGGAGGATGATGGATGGATGGGTAAGGCAAGAGAGGGAGGATGAAGGATGGATGGGTGAGGCATGAGAGGGAGGATGAAGGATGGATGGGTGAGGCAAGAGAGGGAGGATGAAGCATGGATGGGTGAGGCAAGAGAGGGAGGATGAAGGATGGACGGGTGAGGCAAGAGATGGAGGATGAAGGATGGATGGGTTAGGCAAGAAAGGGAGGATGAAGGATGGATGGGTAAAGCAAGAAAGGGAAGATGAAGGATGGATGGGTTAGGCAAGAGGGAGGATGATGGATGGATGGATGGGTGAAGGGACGTGAAGATGGAAGATGGAGGATGAAGGATGGATGGGTGAGGCGAGGGAGGATGAAGGATGGATGGGTAAGGCAAGAGAGGGAGGATGAAGGATGGATGGGTGAGGGACGGTGAAGATGGAGGAATGGATGAGTGAATGAACCAGGGTGAGGATGGATGAATGGATATATGAGGGAGGTTTGGATGGAGGAGAGAGGGCTAGAATAGATAAATGGATGAGAGAAGGAAGGATGGATGGAATGATGAACAGATGAAAGGGAAATACAGATGAATGGATGAAGGAGGGAATGATAAGGGGGGATGAATAAGGGGGGGTCGAGAGTGAGTGGGTGAAGCAGGTATCAGAAGGCTGACCAGGTGAGTGGAAGTGACGTTGATCCTGAACCAAAGCCAACAGGTAAACTTTCTTTAGATGTGTTGCAGGAAAGATTCCGAAAAAAAACTAAGGCAGTCACAAAAAGACAAAACTCTTTTGGCTGTGATTGAAATTGTAAATTAACATCTTTTTATTTCACATATTTTCACATTATTTTCAATGACAAGCGTTCTGTTAATGTTTTTTTTTTTTTTTTTTTCCATTTTCTCTTTCGTCTTTTTCAACACAGCTATTCTAATGACATTCAGGGGGAAACAAAGGAACGAAGGGACTCAGGTTTCAGATATTTTCTCTTCTTTTTCTTTAAGACAGAGGCAGGACTTCAAGCATGAAGGACAAATTATCAGAATCACATCAGGGCGAGGAGAAAAAGGGAGTGATTGAAACTGAGAAACACACGACGAGAAGAAAAAGGAAACAGGGGTGGGAGGGGCGCAGGTATTCCAGTGTCCAGGTGAGAGTGTGACACAGCTGAGTGTGTGAGTGTTCAGGTGTTAGTGTGTAGTTTTGTTGGTTTCACTCGGTCCCTGAAACTGCATCGTCCTCATATGGACTTTTTTTTCCTTTCTTTAATCTCTGTCAGTTGCACGCTTCAGTCTAAGTTTTTTACAAAGTCGCTACTTGTTCGTCTCTGTTTTTACAACAAGCTGTCTCCAAGCTGTACATGAACTACTCCTACAGTAACAGTGCACGTCTGGCTTATAAATACTATATTCTTATGGTATTTCCCTGCATGTGCGTTATTACCAGGTGTTGCATCTGCGTATTCTATATGCATGTGTGTGTGTGTGCATACAGTATCATCTCCCTTCCTATCGGTCCAGTGCATAATTTATTCATTTACTTAGCTTGGTTCTTTTGCAAGTTTTTTTTTTTTTTTTCCTGAATTTTGTGATCTGTCTTTGTACATGGCTCATTCTTTGTTTGTTTGTAATGTATGTAGTTTGTGTTTTGTGTGTGTGTGTGTGTGTGTGTGTGTGTGCGTGTGTCTGTGTGCATGCGTGTGTTTGTGTGTGGGTGGGTCATTCGCTTGTCAGTTTTACAGGGCGCTGGGGTTCCTGAAGTTATGGCCTGCAAAGCGAGCCTGGTCTCCCAACTCTTCCTCAATTCTACGGAAAAGAGAAGAAGAGAGAATGAAGTATGTTCACATGAAAATACTCGTGCTGCACCTTGTTGTCGTGGCTTCAGATTGTATCCAATGCATCCAAAAAGGAACATGAAATTAATGATGCAATCACTTATAAATATCAGCTCTTTCAGAAATGACTAACACAGTAAGATAAGGACCAGTTTTTAAGAGTTGGAGGGGAAAAGATGCTTTGAAATCAGGTAACTGATAGTGGTTTAAAATTTTGAGAGCTGTGTCTTCTTTCTCCAGACAGAATAACCATTATAAACTCATCTCTTTATATTGAAATGACCCTTTTTTTCTCTTTTCCATGAAATCAATCATTTCATGGCTTAAAGGGCCAATTGTTTCAAAATGTTGCACTCATGTAGACAACTGGCTCTGTTGTTGATGGATGTTATTTCTGTTACTAAAGTATTCCTCAACTCCTCACGGTCTAAATGCCCATTTGTGCTCTATGCCGGTGTTTACACCATTCTGGTCCTCAAGTACCACTGCCACACATGTTCTTAGATATCTTCCTACTCCAACACACCTGATTCAGATTAATGGCCCTCCTCATTAAGTTCTTTGCAAGCTTGTTAATGAGCCATTCATTGCAGCCAGGCGTGTTAAAGTGTGGAAACATCCAAAGCATGCAGGGCAGTGCCACTTGAGGACCAGAACTGAGAAACAAACCGTTTCCAGGGCTCTTGCGTCCCCGATGCAGCAAACATTGCAATACCACCGGAAACCATGGGGGCAGTGTTGTGCACTATAGTTGACGTGCAACCAGCAAAAGGAACAAATAATAATAAGAAGCTGCAATGTATTTAATGGCTGCACAGACCACCGTCATCTACTACGCTGCCTCTTTTTATGTCTTTCTGAGAATGTACATTATGATCTCCGTCATGTTTGCTGTTGTTTGAAACTGATGTTAAAACTTTGAGGTGAACTCTGCACTGCCCTCTGGTGGATTTACTGCCTACCAACCATACCAACGAAAGGGCATGGAAGTATGAGTGCAGTGACGTATGAAACAGGCATACCTACTTACGTACATAAAGGGAGCATAAATGAGCCAAAGCTCAGACTACACAGAATTTCAGGTTTGCATGTAAACCTAGAAAGTCTAGTTCTGGTCCTCGAAGGCCACTGTCCTGCAGGTTTTAGATATTCCCTATTTCAACACACCTGACTCGGATCAGTTGGTTCATTCACAGGCAGGGAAAACCTAAAACCTGGAGAACGGCCACCCTTGAGGTCCATGTAAAAACCATGGAGACAATAAATATGGTTCTTATTTGGTAAAACAGAAAAGTCACAGCTGCTAAATCAAGGTGGTTTAGTAACTGGTCACATTTGCCCCTACACTGCCTCTTCCAGAGGCATTAATATCTGTGACCTTAATTTCTGAGGATGTACTTTGTTGAAATTTCAAAACAAACACAGGATACAGACATACACAAGAAAGATGCTTATACTCGATTTGGTATTCAGCAAGTGAATAATATTTAAATGAGCCCTGAATCTGTTGCTGACGTGCAGTTCGCCCTGACCTCAGTGCAGCTCCGTGGAAACCCGTTCACTGCTCTAATGACACTGCTCTAATACTCAACAACCAAGCTGTGAATTTCCGAGCATGAACAGAAGCACTCGTCAGGAAGATTTGAGCGTATCTGCTGTAAAGTGCATCATTACTCAGTGTGTGTCTGCTTTTGTTGATTCCACCTTGTTGGATTTTTGTGGCTGCTTGGACAGGAACATGGTGACACTGTCATTTTTACACCAAAAATGGGTGTTAAACGTAGGGACAACAGCTTAAACAAGCAAATTAAACCTTTTACCACTGTCAGTAGTTGCCTGTCTACCTTGGGTGCCCTGGAGTAACTACCACTAACAGCCAGAAAAACTAAACTATAAACTACATCTGTCATAGTTTATGCTAAGATCTCCCAGTCAATTTTGTTTTAGTGTCTTTTTTTTCTGTTACAGCTTTTCATTTGCCGTACATGTTCCCAGTTACCCATACTTTGTCTTAAATTGTTGCGCCACCATCCGTTTTTGTTGAATCACATGAAACAGCTCTAGTAATCACCCTTTCTGTTGGCCTTTTTCTGTTCCAGGTCTGATCAGTGGTGTGGTGTCCTGTCAGTTTGAGTCTTTCTTTCAGAACTGTTTTTTGTAAAATTATTTAATTTCAAGATTCTCTCCCTTTGCAGCCTTTTTAGTTTTGGCATTTAAACAAAAAGCTCTTCAAATCTGCCTCCAACACACTGTCTTCCACTTGGCTCCCCCTACTAATGTCATTACAGCAACATCAAAGGATAGCATTACGCTATTTCGGCCCTTTGTGATCATTTGATATTTTATGACTGGACATTCGATATTGTCCGTTTCAGAATCTCCATTATGAGACAATATGGCCAGAGAACATGTTAAAGAGAGTGAGCTGTTCCCACTGTTGCAGCCCTTAGTGCAGCATCCTATGATAATTGTCTTGTGCACCTGAGTGTTGTGTTCCCATCAGATCCAAAGTCTAATTTATAGAAAATAAAAACAAAAAATAAAAACACTGTTCAAATAAGCCACATTTCCACCCAATTATAAAAGACAAATTTTAAAATGATAAACAACAAACAACCCTTATGATACTGATATAAACTCCTGTAACATCAGTTTCCCATCACCAGGTTTCCTTGAATGCAATCTTCATTTAATGATACGAGTAAGAGTTAAAGCTAAAACTCGTTGAGGTTGCTACTTGAGGTAAAGAGAAAAGAACATTGGCCTATGGTAATCATTGGCCTCGGTAGCATTTCAAGGTCATTAATTTTAACTAGCATGACTAGCTTTTGGTTTTTCCAACTCTGTTTTTAAACCACCTCCAGTGCAAACTAGACAGCTGTATGAAAAGGACACATCTATTCATACAAACTTTGCACACAATTACTCTTTGGTGGATTATTTCCTTGTTGTAATAATGCTTCTTGGCAATGAATCTACCTTTGGAAAGCCGTTTTTAAATGGCGCCACATTTGTAAGGAAAATGCATTTATGGGATGAGCAGCAGAGTTGAGCATGTGGGCTGCACCCAACTTGCCAAAACTTCTGACAAGATGCAAAGCGAAGTGGATAAAATTGTAGAACAACAAAAACCCTTGTTCATCACTTCTATTAATTATGACATTCCTCTCCAGTCTAGGCAACACGTTTTGTATTTTTTTTATTTTTTTATTTATTTTTTTTTTAACTAGTGTGTCTGTGTGCATGCACAAATGCACTGATTAGGATTTATCACTGGTTAATGCCCCTGTAAGTCTCTCTACCTTCCACCTCTCCTGTGTTCCTCAGCGGTCCGATAGGATTACAGCTCTGAGCAGGTCCCACCTCTCTCCCTCCTCCTCCCCCCTCTTCTTCCCTCCCTGCCGCTGACTGGCTCGGACACATGGGGTGACACTAGCGCTGCTGTTGCCTGTCACGCCAATTAGGTCTCAAACGTTAAGCACAGAGACAGGATAGGCACTTACAGAGATGTTTATTGAAGAACTAAGATGGAATATCTCCCAAAAAAAGAAAAATTCTTTTTTTAGCGCCATGAAATGAAAAATAAAATTTTAAGTAAATTGAAAATGAAGCAGCTAACTGCTATTCGGCCTTCATTAATGGTAATATTTAAGCCTGCCTTTGCATACTGTCTCCTGTAAAATGTCCTTTGTGATAAAGATTTATTCTTCAATCTCCTTCTGCAAAGCTGTTTTAAGGCAGCTGGCAGTGTTTGAACGGTAACACAGATATAAAAATCCTGCTGCTAAAGACTTTATTGGTCCAGTATCAGTGTTCACATGTGGCTTGTTCATTTGAGGGCTGGAAATGGTCCCAAAGTGAGTCTGAAATCATCTTACTTCCTTTCTGGAGACTTTCCTGCAGAACTGGGCAACAGTTTATCGCTAAAGTATAAAATGAACAAGTGTGCCCTGTCCTCCAATAAAAACTAACCCAAGTAGTTTTGTATTGTTGATTGAACATATACCTGACAGTGTTGCGTTCATGGCTTTCCAGATCCTTTCAGTTTTTTAAAATGGAGAAAACCTTTTGTGTGGCATTCAAAAACCGATTAGCATTAAATAAAAATATAGGCCACTTTAGCAACTGTCAAACACTAGATATGTGACTTTTCCTGTTCATGAGCTGATCCACTCACACTTTTCTATACCATTAGCAGGAACATTTAAAACCCTCATGAACCCACATACTTAAAGTGTACAGCTGTGACGTCAGCTAAGTCTGTCAGGGTGATTAGTTCTGAGGGTTGAGATTGGGATCAGGCTATTTCCTCTAGTGTGACAAGTCGCAAGGCTCTTCAACTCTTTGAAGACTTAAGTTTAGTTTCAAGACCAACAAGCTAAAAGGACATTTTTTTCTCATTTTTTATATCTGAAGGCATAAATGTTCACAGTTGTTGTGCAAGCCCTGTAGAACTCAGTCACTCTGCAAACTCTTTAATAGTTCTCAGTCATGCTTGCTTTAAAACCTGAACTAACTAGTAAAAACTCTACCCCCATCAGAGGATTTTTGCATTCTTCAGCTTCTTTTCTCTACATGCAGGAGCCCTGGTGAGCCTGGGAGGTTTTATATAACTATTACTGTTGCTGTGTTTTAGGCTTTCATTAGACCCCGGGCACAAAAACTTTTACTCTAACCTACATTTCTTTATTTTTAAGTAAAATACAAAATCAGAATTCCTTTATTAATCCCCTAGAGGAAATTCTTATGTCACATACAACTTCCAAACCAACCAATACCATGTATTTTTGCTTAATTTTTCAAATTATATAATAACTAACTTCCAACAAGTTGAATAAGGTGAACCACTGTGGGCCCCTGAGCGAGGCCTTTAACTGCCAACTATCCCCTAGGTGCTGGAATCTGGCCTGGCAGCTCACTGCTTCTAGTGTACCTAGGATGGGTTAAAAGCAGATTAAGAATTTCCCAACTGGGATTAATAAAATGGAATAAAAATGGAGAAAAAAAATCTGCCCAGAATTATAAGTCAGAGCGAATTCAGTTGAAGTTGAGAACACAAATACAGACAATATGGCTTTATTTTTGTTGTCGTTGTTTAAATTATCCATAAAGGAATTGTGTTTAGGGATATCTCAGTATGAGGGCATTATATTTTTCCTGTATTACACTCACCTCATGAGCTGGTTGTATTTGGCCAGCCGCTCGGATCTGCAGGGGGCACCAGTCTTAATCTGCAACAAAGAGCCACAGTGAGTCAATAACCTGCAGACAGCACAGACACGAGGGGCATTTCGATGTAAGAAATGGTTCCCAATTGGACTCTCTATCCTTTCACTGTAGACCTACAACTCACCTATGCTGTAACAAATGACCACTAGCCAAGTTTGAAGACCATAGCCATAGTCTCAGAATCAAGATACTCTTTTAGCTTCTTATACAACACTTCTACAACAGCCCTTTTAAAGATTAACGACCTTAGATATACTGGATCTTAGTGCTGCCTTTGACACAGTAGACCACCAGATTTTATTACACAGACTCAGATGTCTGGTGAGCCTCTCAGGTACTGTTTTAAAATGGTTTTACTCCTATCTCACAGATCGTCAGTTTTTTTGTATGAATACATGCTCCTCAGAAACTTATGAAATAATATGTGGGGTTCCCCAAGGTTCGATTTTAGGCCCAATACTCTTTAATCTGTACATACTGCCACTTGGGGACGTCATCAGGAGACACGATGTTGCTTTTCACAGCTATGCTGATGATACAAAGCTTTACATTGCTGTGTCTCCTGATGACCTAGAGCCAGTCTACACCGTTTTAAACTGTATTTTAGATATAAAGTCATGGATGGCAGAGAACTTCTTACAGCTCAACCAGGAAAAAACTGAGGTTTTACTCATCGGTACTGAAGACAAGAGAGATCAGTCTATCAAAATTACATTTTAATCCTTCTAACTGTGTGAGGAATCTGGGTGTACTTTTTGACTCTGAGCTTAATTTCATTCCACATATTAGAAATGTCATAAAGACAGGATTTTATCATCTTAAAAACATCACCAGAGTCCGCCCATTTCTCTCTCTTGCCAGCACGGAGGTGCTAATGCATGCTTTTATTTCTAGTAGAATAGATTATTGTAATGCCCTGCTCTCTGGTCTTCATAGAGTACTTCTAGTTTACAATTACTCCAGAACTCAGCGGCACGAGTTCTGACGAGGACCAGGGGGCGGGAACACATTACACCAGTTTCAAAATCCCTGCATTGGCTCCCCGTGCATTTCAGGATTGATTTTAAGGTTCTTTTAATGGTTTATAAATGTCTTAATGGTCTTGGGCCTTCTTATTTAACTTGCTTTTAAATTATGATCCCTCGCGGATCCTGAGGCCTTTTGGTCGTTCCTAAGGTCAGAACTAAAACATACGGTGAGGCCTCCTTCCATTATTACGGCCCTCGCCTGTGAAACAGCCTGCCAGAGAGCCTGTACAGGTTTTTAAGAAGAGGCAAAAGACCCACCTTTTAGGTTTAGCTTTTAACTGAGTTTTATTTTATCTTATTTTATTTCATTTTATTGTATTTAATTTGTTTTATTAAATTTTGTTTTATTTATTCATCTATTTTTAGCTCATTATTCTATTAAATTCTTTATATGTATTTTTATCATTGCTACTCTTACTTGTTCTTATTGTTCTTACATTTATTTTATCTTTGTTTTAACTGTTTTCCTTATGGGCATCCTCCACACTGATGGCTTTGCCTGCCCGGTCGGGGGGTTGTTGCCGTGGTGATCCCCTCTATCTGGGTGGTGGGGGTCCGGCCTGTGGGCCCGGTTGGGGTGGTTGCTGTGGCGGCGACCTCTCTGGACATGGGTGGACTGGCCCCCGGTGTG
>JBBBVU010000018.1:23359904-23376209 GCA_037177055.1 Atherinosoma microstoma
TATGTATGTATGTATGTATGTATGTATGTATGTATGTATGTATGTATGTATGTATGTATGTATGTATGTATGTATGTCAAAACAGAAGGAACATAGTGTAAAATATAGAGTCCAATCCGGGATCTCACATCATTATAAATTACAAAGACTGAGCCCTAAAAACAAAAATCTGCTACTCAGATAAAACACCAACAGGATTTTTATTTTTTTGGATTTACAGCTGATATTCAAAATCATTTTTTTCCTTCAAGCTATTTGAAGATCTTCATAGTATCAACATATTATGTAACTTATTGAACAACAACCTTCTACGTAACTATCTGACCTTAAAACTCTGCTTCTTATTCATTTTGATGCCACACTGACGTTCATCATGGACAATACTGGAGCAGTCATTGCCCTGTAGCATCCCAAGGCTGAGAAACCACATTTCGAAACTTCTGCTTTCATCCTGGAGCGTCGTGTTACAGCTGTGTTGTGCTTTACGGCAAAGACTCACAAGCCAGCCACTGGATATCAAGATACTAGCTATTTTTTATGTGCATCTTGGGTGACGCAATAAAAAAACCAAAGAGGAGATTATCAGAAGAAACGAGTGAAAAAAAGTGACAGAGCAACAGATTAGACATGAGTCAATATCGGACTGACTTTTACTTGCTGAAGAGAGCTCAGAGAAGAAACAGGATAAAAGACATATGGCGAATTGGCAGTTGTTAGAGGGCACTAAAGTCAGAAAATCTGCCAAAGTTCAGATGTTTTGTCTCTTTTTGTGATTTTTGTACAGGGGCAGGACTCCTCTCCCTGTAAGGAAAAGGACATTTTTTATTGTATCCTATCAAAGTGTTTAATTTCAATGTAAACCTTGATGCTTTTTCTTACCCTAGCCAAGTATTTTTTTTAATGCTTAACCCAAACCAAATTGTACCACTTCATACAACTACAATTTACTAATCAAAGTGGAAGGCAGCTGAAAACATAGATTAAGTTCAGTAAGTGCAGGAAGTATCGTGTTGGACAGGACTCAAAACTTAATTAAAATTTGTAGCTCCACTACCAAACCCCTTTCAACCTCTAGTTGCTAACTTTTTATATTCTGTTAAAGGCAGTCATGTTGCTTTACATTACCTTCAGAAGTTGAAACTTTGAACTGGAAGTCACATAGCACGCAAGTCCACCATATGTCCCAGGTAGGCTACATGTTTGAAAATCATGACTTGCTCATTGTAGCACTGGCTGGGCTAACAGGCTAGGCTAGCTGTTACTAGCGACACAAGCTAAGAAGACATTTCATATGCGTATATATTGTGTGTGTTTACTGATAGTGGTTAGACACTATCACTATATGTGCTGCTGATATAATGAGACACAAACTGACAGAAGTGCTAACAGTCCAGCAGCTATCATCACTATCATCAAGATAGCCATGCTGGATTTTAGGGTCAGGACTGGGGAGGCTCCTCTGACTTGCCAAGTCATTCTAGAGCATGAATTAATCAATTAGGGCATGTTTTGAGAAATTCTGTGACAGCATTGTAAGAATGTCAGTGTCATTCTATGTCATGTCCTCTTGAGGAATGACACCCTGTCTTAGATTTTTACCCAAGCCATTTTCCATGTCATTTAACAGAGTAAAGTGACACACAAAAATGTTAAAATGCCAAGAAATGGTACAAGGAAAGTGCCTGAAGTGGTGTGCCATTTATATGAAAAGCTATGAAAAGGCTTCAGAAAGCCTCATTGTAGCATTTAGCTACCCAAGATTAGCAAGCAAGCTGTTAACAGCATGATATCTAAGGGTGAGCCATGAGAAAAAGGTCATTTGTTTATACAAAACTAAAGGTTCTTAGCTTCTGTGTTATTAAACTTCCATAACTTCCATACCACATTCTTTTCTCATCATGTTTTTATGTGTTATGTGTTTTGAGCTTTTTATTCTGATGATTTAGAGCCTTTTAAGAAGACAAGGTTGTAAAAAATATCACATAAGAGTCCATAATAAATCCTTCAAGTTCAGTGTAGTTAATTGGGAGATTGCTTTTTTTAATACTATTTTTGTAGCTAACATGTATTTTTATATAGAAGGATGTATGTTGGGAATGGCAAGACGAAGAAATGAGAATGAAACTAAAGATGAATTGAAGGAGTGGGAGAAAAGCCAAAACACAGGAATGAGTGATGAAATGTGGCTTTAGATATATGCAAAGAGAAAAGGAGAGAGACATTGAGAGTGGCCAGGAGGAAGGAGAGAGGGAGGGAGTGATGAAGGACGAAATGGAGAGTTAGAGGAAACGAGGCAAAGCGAGGTAGCGATGGAGAGATAAAGAGAGGAGGAAAGAGACGGAGATAAATAATTAAATAACCGTGTTTGGCTGGAGAAGAGAGGAGAAATGGAGGAGTGAAGAGAGGGGGGAGGAAGAGGAAGAAGATGGGGAACAGAAGGCTAATAATGCCACGTATGGCGCGCACACACACACACACTTAGAAAGTGGAGCAGTCTCACACATGTAATGCCAATAATGCGTACACTTTAACACACATGTAGTCTCAGCTCGCAATCATAGCAAGTACTACATGTATACACACACTTTCATCCACCCACATACCACACTGAGTGCCAAAGTTATCAAACACACGCTCACACATTGGATGTAAAGGATCACACCATGACCCCATGCAGACAGAGAAATTGTTTTCCTGCTGCCAAAACACTCAAACATGCCGTCCAACCACTTTTCCAAGAAACTGGAGAATGTGCAGATGTGTTTTTCTCCTGCCTGTCACATTAACAGACTTCATCCACCCACAGCAGCACACTTGCACGGTAACACACACACACACAGCAGCGACCAGGATAATTGATTACAGGTTTACACTTCATGCTTTCATGGGCAAAACACAAACACATTTAAATATTCACTGCACGGGGAATCTGAAAAATAATGAAAGATCATACATATACTCAGTCATGATAAAAAATCTATCTCTGACATACAAGCACAACTCATCACTTTAAATGGCTTTACCTTGATTTTATGTGGCTAAACACAGAGCTTTCCATACCAGAACATCAAAATGAGTGTTTAGTCAATTATTCTGCCTTTAATAATACCAATTGGTGTTGCATTATACATAATTGGAAAGCCTGATTAGTCACCTTTACAAAGAAGTATAACTTGTAAGGATCATGCTTCTGAAGAATAAGCAACGCGGCTAGATGTGTGGGTAGGGTCCCCAAAAATGTGCCAAAATCCCCTGTAATGTTGTCCTGTCGGTATTCACGCTTGTTTTGTGATTCAAGTGCTGCCAGTCAGAGATACATGACTGGCATCTGATTGGCACCTAACTGACAGACATGTTGGAATGAGTTTCTGGAGTCAGCGGCAATCCCACATTTCCAGAATCGGGGACCTAACTCCATCCTTCAGGATGACAACACTCTCGTCCACAGAGCCAGGATGCCTGCATGATGACATCCACTGTCATTGCCTCATTATGATTTATGTATTTGGCGCTTCTTAGGAAGAATAAGAAGATAGAAAACGTTGCTACTGCACAGACTCATGCACGATATTTCCCAAAGTCGTTGCACTTTTCTACATCCCATTCTCCATTTTAACTGCTCTTACACAAGGATTAGGAATTAAAAATACATGGTTTAGAGTTAGAAATGATGAACATGCTTAGGTCTACGTGTTTCTCTTAGATGTTCCACAGAGGTGTGGAAAAGTGTATCCTCCCATATTCAACATATTCAAATTGCTGCTTGAGTCTCAATACGTTTGGCTTGTAACATCATTTCATACATTTTTGTTTAGATGTAAATTTTACTGGATTATAAAGCACTTTGGTCAGTTTTAGTTGTTTTTAAATGTGCTATACAGATAACTTTGACCTTGACCGTGACCCTCCAGGTCATTCCATGACAGGAAACATATATCCCTCTGAGCCATGTTTCATGATTCCCATCCATCCTGTTGTCACGCAGAACTGGCAACAAACCAACATTTGCTCCGTTGGTTTTGAACAGAAGGGGTACCACAAAAGCAAGGCTGTTAGATGTGCAGGTTTCCCAGATTGTTAATGTGGCAGTCGTACGATGTGTTGCCATGGTAACATAAGAAATTAAAGCAAAGCTTTGCACAGTGAAATGTATTTCATTTCATATTTCAACACCATTAATTAAGAGCCTTTAAAGCTTAACTTTAAACAAGTAATGCATGATGATGTAACAGTAATACAACAAAGGAAGTCTAAACAGAGAAAACATAGGAAGTGAAAAAGATCCCTTTCAAGGTTGGACTTTTACATGACCCCGTTGCTCAGGAGGTGACTGTCTATCCCCAATCTTTACTTATCACAATCCTATCACAATCTGTTGGTTGTTTATTGTACCAGCAGTACAGAAAGGCTCCTGTTGCTGTTAACTATTATGCAGCTGTTACCACTACAGAAGAACAACTGGCAATATGCAGCTGTGGAGCAGATGCATCAGAAAATAACAATAAAATGATACCCCAGGGTTGAAAACTAACTTGAGGGGTTCTTGACAAAGTAGCAGTTATATGAGTTGGGAATGAGTCTTTGTCACACCAGTGCTATCCCATAGCAAACAACAAGCTGGGGATATGTTACCATCTTGAAATATACAACAGTGGTTTGTGATGCTGCTAAATTTTGACATGAAGGCTTTCTTTTTTTCTTTAATAAAATACTGACAGCGTGGACTCTCCAGCCGGGAAGTGGGCGCATAAACATGGTAGCATTGAAAGAACTCCTGTCCAAAAAATTAACATGAAAAAGTAATAATCGAGCAGCTGGGGTGCCAGAAAAAAACTATTTGTAGAATTTCAATAAAATTCTATAAAAAGATTAAGTTAATATCTTTACTTTTACTTGGGATCTTTTGTTTTATTTCTGCCTTTTTATGTTAGTTAAAAGACATAAGCACGTATAAAATCAATTCAAGGGTCTACAGGGGTTAACTTTCATTGCCAATCCAAATTTAATACAGTGACACATACATATATATATATATATAAATTTTTAATAATTACATTTATTGAAATATTACTCTGAAAATATATTATAACTTTATCTATATGTGAAATGGAATTCTATATCCTTTTTTAAAAACTGTAAATTTGATGTATTTTAGTCTATTTCCATAATCTTACTGGTATTTTCCCTATTTAAAAGATACAAGACTGTGAAATAAAACTTTTTTTTAATATCACAGTGTATTTCATGTAGTAAGAACAAATGTTGAAAACACTTTGGAGATATGGCATTTTTTGTTTTCATGCATAAAAGAGAAGCTGCCCAGTGTGGTTTCCTCAACAAACTTGTTCAGCTGAAGTCAGGTACAAAGAAAATTGACAAAAAAAACTTTAAGCAAGACTGAAACTGGGTCTGAGTGGCTCATATTCACCCTTAATGTTGCCCCATCTACAATGTACCAAGGACTGGACCATAATTCATAGCATGATCCCGTCACACACACACATACAAACACACACAGAGACACAATGTTTCTGCAGTCAAGACTCACATGAGCAAACACATACACTTGACAGCCATTTTACAAAAGTCAGAGGAAATCTATGCAGCAAATCATTCTCACACACACCACACACACACACACCCACACACACATCTTCCTTTCTGATATGTTATCACCATCTAACACACTCATAAAATGCATGCATGATATACCAATTAAATCTGTTTCCTCACACATGATGTGCATTTCTTCTGCCACTACACACATAAACAAACCATTCCACCACAACAAAACCCAGTAACGCTTTAAACTGCGTCTCACAAGCACACACACACACACACAGACACACACACTCATTTCTGTGCATCCATGTAAAAAAGAAAACCACACATTTAACTGGAACATTCTCTCAACACACACATATCGTTTCCTTCCTCCTTTCACACCTACACACACACATACACACACATTTTTGTCAGCCATTAAGCTCGACCACATTCATCCACACACAGTATCACCTTAAACTGACACGTAGACACCTTGTGCACGTACAGTGAAGACACACACACACACACACACACACACACATGGATGCTCCCCTGTCTCTTTCCACACTCTAATTGGACTTGACAGCCATTTTCTTAACATGCACGAAGTAAACACAGTTACACCTAGAGCATCTTTCAGCCACACACACATATAACCTGCATCCTTCTGCATTCTGTCTCCATTGCATCCTCTAAGCAGGATGAAACTATGAAAACCAAACATCGGGGAGGGAAAAATACAATGATGGAGAAAGACAAAACCCTCAGGAGCAGAAGAAAAGAGGAAGAGAGGATTTCCTGCCCTTACCTGCTGCCTGTGTGTGTGCGTTCTGCCTTTCACGGCGGCCGAGCAAATACTGGAGAGGCAGAACGATGAGAGGGAGAGGAAAACAGGAGGGGGGGAGGAGGAGGGGATGGGGGGGTGAGATGTGTGACAGAGAGGGGGGAGGGGAAATGACTCAGAGGGGAGATGAAGAGAGGAAAAGGAGGGTTAATTAAAAAGGAGAAGATGGACTGAGAGTTTGGATGGAGGGATAAAGAAGGGGTGCAGAGGCTCGACACCCAACAGTGGAGATAAAAAAAAAAAAGAAAGATGAAGGAAGGACCTTTGTTTTTCTCTCCCTGCCTTTCTCCGGTGCTGCAGTGGGGTTCAGCCGATATGTATACAGTTACATAATCCATCCTTGTCCACCACACTCAGACATGATGATGCTTTAAGTGTTCTTGTGTTACCCATGTTGTGGAGACTTCTGTAATATCTGTAATATTACTTCTGTAATATAACTAAATCTGCAAATTTAGTTGTATTTGGGGAAATGGGAAGTATTTTGTGGCCAAAAAGCAAGTTCCAAGTATACATTTTAATTAAATCTTAAACACTTGGTTTTAGGTAAGGTGTTGGGGTTTGACAAGTAGTCGTAGATATAGTGACGGTGTGCTTTAATTACAAGAGAGTGGAAAATAAGTCAGCATTCAAACTCTTCTGAAAGTAAAACCCTTGTAACCTTGACAAAATGCTCATTTTATTTATTTTAATTTATTTATTTTGTTTTATTCTTTGGGGATGTGTGAAGCTTTTATGAGACAGCAGTCTCATTTTGGAGAATCAGAATTAAATTTCCTTTTTCAAACAATTCATATGTCACACACTTCCTATTCTATGTTGTGGATTTTAACACTGTGTCACTTCTTCATCAGACAGCTGTTTACTTTGGCTCTACATCTTCTCAATACCATTCATGCTGTAACACAGTGTCGCAACATGTTACACAGTCTGAGTCTGTTTAACGTGTTATTGTATGAAACAGGACAGGAATGGTGTTAATATCCACAATATAACGTTTTAAAGATCTGGATGGTATAAAAAAAACTCTTCTAATTGCCTCCTTCTGAGTGGCTTTTAGCTTTTGCTCAAATGGAAACCTTCTGTTTCTCCAGCTGAGAGTGATCTGACTGCTGCTCACTGAATCTAAGATGCTGACTAATAGGCTTGTTTTTTGGGTTGTTTTTTTTTTACATCGTTAACGTGTAGGCAAACCAGCTTTGTCGTGAGCGTAGTTGTTTACAGAGTTGCTCGTGGACTATGCTTGTTACCAGAGGATTCCACTAAGGGTAAATTAGAGTATTCAGACTGGATGGAGTTGCTGAATTTGTAGGGTATTTAAGCAAAACTATGAACATTGCAAAAATAAACGAGTTTAGTGTTTGGTTAATATTGAGAAAAATACAATAGCAGCAGTATCATAGATGGCATGTGAGGCTCCTAAACTAAGCATGCTATTTCTCATCTTCCAAACTTTCTGTCATTTTTACCACTGGTGACCTTGTCACCTTACATCTGGTCAAATTTCCCCCCACACTGCCCCTAGCACCGACTCACATACTGCCGTTTTCAAATGCATAGTGTTAATTTCTAAGGACACACGCAAATGACGCTTTAAACAAATGCAAATTACGCAAAGCAGCCATGATAACCATGCATATATGTAATTAAAAGAAAGTACATTATCAGTCTAATTGCTTCACACAACTCTTCTTCCCACCAAATAAATAAATTAAACCTAACTGAACTTGATTTATCTCATTGAGTTATGTGATCTGGTCTTTTGGTAGTTCAAATTTTTAACACTTGTGTGGCATGTGGCTTAACCTCACTTTTAATACATGTTTTCCTGGCTGTAGTGTATGGATATGACAGAAAATAAGCTGTAAGACTGAAATGTATTATAGATGCAGATATATATTATTAATTATTAATTTATTAATTTGAATTCCTACAGGAAGATCCACCCTGGATAAACATTAAATACGGATAAAAACAGCTTAGGAAATGTTCTTTTCTTTCCTTTTTTTATTTTTTATTATTACAGTCCTGCTGTATGCAAATAGAGTTTGTGGAGAGTTTTCACCCATTCTCATTAAAAGACCCAGATTTAAAAAAAAAAAAAAAAAAAGTGAAGAGCGGCAGATTAGTTTGAGCTATTCTTCACCCAGATTTTTTTTGTTCCCACTCATTCAGACATACTGCCCACCACAGTTCACAGTAAATCAGGTCATCTGATTTCCTGTGAATTACAGCTCAGAGCAGGCTTCCATTATTAGAAAGTGTAGATGAGTTTGTGGGAACATTAAACAAAAAAGACAGGAAAATCTTCAGAATTTATTGATTGATTTTGACCTGATAGCAATGATGAATGAGCTAATTTGCATATCTGAATCCTTAACTCATGTCTTGATGTAAACATCCAGTAAGATAGATCTGTATTTGTCCCACAAAGGAGAAATTCCAGCTATTACAACCGCAAATGAATGGTTAAAAATGTAAAAATTTATGAAAATATAAGTAAAATTAAAGAGTATATAAAGAAGTCCAAGTGTGCGAGTGCTGATAAATGTAGATTTCAGTATTTACATAAATGCTCTACAGCACGTACATATTATCAGTTATCATAATAACAGTAATAATAAAGTTGATAACAGAACATTTATATTGTGTTACTGACTATAAACTATGATATAGTAATAGTAAAGTAACACCGAAAACAAATGTCAAATCAAATTTGGTGCCTCACTGTATAATAATCACAAGACATGAATACACCAAAACACAGACAGCTCAGCTTTTTTGGTTTTGCATGACTTTATCCTAAAGTAGGACAGTTTAATGGATCATTCCTCCAAAAACAAGATTATGCTGATCTGCAGTAAATGAGGAAGAAGATTATGGGCAGAGGAATGCCAACTTTTCTTTTTTTACTGCGTCACTAAAATACTGGAGGAAAAATAAAAAATGATGAAAGTATGACCTGCAGAGTTTTACCCAGCTACTACCGGAATACCATTTTCTGTGCTTCTCACCCATAGGTGCAAGGTGTCAAAATCCCACAGTAGCTGCAGTGTGTTTAAACTAGAAGGTGTTATCCTGTGCAGCACTGCAGTTGTTTTTTTGTTGTTTTTGTTCTTTTTACATACCTTTTCTTTATTTCTCCTCTGTTGTTTTTGTTTCTTTAATCCATCAAAAACCTGCAGTCACCATGAAATGTTAACATATAATGAATCAAAAGTGATGTTGCCATGGTAACTGTCATTTCATTGATTTACAATAGTGAACGAATACCGTTGTTTTTGGAAATCTGTATGTCTACATTGGGAGATTTCAGCTATAGCTGTAAGTTAGATATCTTTGTTGAGGAAGATCTGTATGGTGGTGTAATGGTCAGTGGTGTGGTGGATGCTCAGATCACGGGTGGAGTTTGCATATTCTCCCCATGCATGCATGGGTTTTCTCTTTTTAAAGGTGCAGTGTGTACCAAATCAAAATATAATGACAGATTAATTTAATACATCATTGAAAACTGTGTTTCTATTGCTATCTAATCACTTTACTAAAGTAACTGTTGGGTTTTTATTCTCTTAGAGTGAGACGTTTATATCTGCTTGCTGTGAGTGCACAAACATGGCAGCTGCCTTAATTGTGACACTGTTTTTACTTTGGTGTCTCTGACTGGATAAACAACTTTCTATGAAGACAACTTCTGAGCTTTAAAACGGCTGTATACCAGCTTAGCTTGATGGGTGCTAGAGCACCATTTGGTATAAGTAAAGCCTCGAAGACACACTACAGAACTTCAGCAGATTTTCTCAGAATTTTGGCCACTGACAGCCACCATCCATTCACAACTGTGTTTGGCATTTGAAGTAATTTGTATAGCTATCTTTATTAATAGATGTCACTGATTATTACACTCTGTTCCTTTTAATATCTCTTATGTTCCAAAAGCATGCAGGTTAAGTTAACTGGTCATTTTAAATTGAGATGCATGGTTTGGTGTCTGTCCCGGTGATGAACTGGTTTCATGATCAGTGTTTCCTGCCTCTTGCCTAATGTTGGCAGCAGGGTCCAGAGCCCCCTCCACAACCTAAACAATGTAATTAAATGAATCTCTGATGATTTATTTTTATAAAAAATACCTTAAAAACAGCACATGCACTTTGGCCTGCAGCACACTGCTCTGAATGTGCTGAAAATTCCTGTGCATTCAACCTCATTGGTTTGAATGTTGGTGAGTTTTTTTTCTTTCTTTCCTTCTTTTTTTCCCCAGTGGTGACTAATTTCAGTGTACCTCCTCACAGCAGAATTATGTTGAACTGTGTCCTTGCTGCTCTCAAACAGAGTGGTGAAGTTGTTAATGCCTACCGGAGGGTGACACTGATACACATTGACAGGCCAAAAGGGTGATGCCACTGTGTTTTTAGTGTATGTGTGTAAGATGAACCATCTGTGCTTGCATGCACTCATTTTATCGTTTGTGATTTTATACATTTCTGTGCATGCGAGTTGTTTTTCTTTAGTTAATTTGTTTTTTTGTTAATTTGTTTGTTTGGGTTTGTGCATGTGCATGCAGAGGCAGGTGCATAACTCAGGATGCGCTTATGTGTGGGCATGCATGCGTGTGAGTGTGTGAGTGTGTGAGATAATCTATAATTAAATTCCAGAGTTTAATGGGATTATCTTTGGAAGACAAGCAGCACAATGTCCTTGACATCCATCCCCCTGTTTAGCCACAGCTGAGTGACTGTTGTACACACACACACACGAGTGGAGTGGAAAAGAAATGAAGAAAGGACAACGGATGACAGGAAGCAACAAAGACAAAAAAAAGAGAAAAGAACGGCAAGAAGATCAGAGTGCGATGAAATGCTTGTGAAGACAGAAACAGAGAAAGCCATCAGGAGGGAGAGGGTAACTGAGAAGTGCCTCGCATTGTAATTATCTCATTTTCTGCTGCGTTACACTGAAGGTCGACTAGCCTTTCCCTCAGCAAGCTACCCCTCCACCTACAGCACAAACTGCAGCCAGGCCAGCCAAAGCAAACATGTTCAACCCTATTAAATACAGTACAGAGGGAGTGTGTTATTGTGAATACTTTGCCATATGTGTTTTAGGTTTTATTCTCCTCCTATACCTAATTATTACAAGAGGTGGTCACAAAATGATCATATCATTAGCTACATTTGATATATTAATAAGTTATTTTTTAATTTTTATGTTTTAAGTCTTGAGCTCACACCTTTTGAGATCTTAACCCTTTATGATAATATGCCAGATGTTTTTGGACATTTTTCCATGTCTTATAGTTACTCAAAACGAGATAATTATGCTAAGCATATGAAGTGGATCCAAACACAAACGTTAGAGATGTCTAACGCAGATAAGGGTGGAAAGAGCTCACTAAGGTCGAGGTGGGAGAATAACACAGCACAGTGCTCTTATTAAACCCTACAAACTAACAGTTTGCATTTCATCTCCCTCTGGTGGCCACCGAGGAACTCACCCACCCTTCATTGCATCATGTTGTTCAATGAGTCATAATGATTGTGGTGGAAAGGTCAGTTTGACATACGTACAGTCAATAACAGTGTTAATCTTTAATACTGAGATTTTATAAACAGAGTATAAAATGCATCAAAACTTTACTTCTAAAATGGACCTACAGAAGCTGCTGTTTTGATCAGTTCTGATGCTACCTTCAGGGACTGTTTGAAAATAAAACAAATATCTAACCATACACTTTTAATCACATTATTGTTTATTTCAGAATTGTGTGTTGTTGTATTCAGTATAAATATTAGTTATTGACCCAACTGTGCAATTTTTGCAAACTTGAGCTTTATTTATTTGTTTTATTTTTTGTTTTGCACTTCCTTCTAAAAGGGTCAAATTTGCCCATGTATCATAATGAAAAGAAGTTGTCTGTAAAATGACATTTTTAAACTGCAACCGTGTGAATGCATTCAGTGAGTGTATGTGCATACGTTTAGTTATATAATGCAACAAGATTTGAATAATCAATTTTTTTTCTATCTTGCTTGCATTGTTTGCATTTTCTGATTACACTTGCACACATTTATTTGACTTAGTAAATGAATTAATGTGTGAAAAATGTTTGTTTATTTGCTGTAAAGACACAAAGACTGTTCACTTGAGTAATTTCTTAGTCTGGGTAACACTGGTTGGGTTAGTTTTTAATAATAAAACAGATTTAAAAAAACAAACGTCAGTGTTGGGACAATAAATTATACTTTAGTCTATTTGTTTTTTATGCCTGGAAATTCACATGTTCCTACATTAGCCACACATTTCTTTCATGACAACAGATAATAGACTTTTATGTACTGGAACATTTTAATTCTTTCGTTTAGAAAGTAAAACTGTTTTGCTTTTGTCTGTTTTTTTATTTCTAAAACATATGGATACATAACACCAAGACCATATACATACATTAAAACGAAGTAAATCCGAGGGATCTTGAACATAACATTGTTCATGTTTCCGACTTCCGTATAAGCGGAAAGGCAGTTTACCAGAAGCAAGTGAACATACCACAACATTTCCAGCACTCCAGAGGCGGTGGGTTATCGAGGTAGGAGCTGTCAGACTCATTTACTGTGATTTACCCACGATAAATAAAGAAATATACAGACAGAAACAGCATTATAACTTAGAAAAACTTTTTCTACTGCGAAGGCTGTGATTGTTAGCCTGCTGACAGCTAATTCTGTTTGCCGGCAGCTGTCAAAACAAATGATTTCCTTTAGCTAACTTTAGGCTAGTAGGGCTCTTAAATCTCAGCCGAAACTTACCGGTCGGGTATTTAGCTAAACCAGTGTGACTGTGCGGTTGAGTATTTATGACACTTCCACGTAGCTTTTAGTGTGTTGTTAAGTTGTCACACCTATAAATAAACGTTTTAAATGCTTCGTTTTTGTTGTGGGTGGGGGTCTGGCGGATGTAACTTTATGTTAGCTTCCGACCTAGCTTGGGTTAGCAAGCTTCCTCAACTTTTAACAGCATTAACACGTTAACAGCTAGTTACAGTTGACAGAAAAAAGGGGGGAAAGGGTGTCGACGGCTGTTAAGATTGTGATTTCATGCCTCTTGATGTCTTCCAGCTTACTGACTGACAAACTGGCCTGCAATGAAACCGATAAGCCTGTATGCTTTCTATGCGGAAGTGACTGACAATCAGAAACTCTGGATGGAAAATTTATATTTAAATGTGTAAATAGCTTTAGAGCGGTTCTTTTTTATTTTTATTGAATCAGACTCTGGTTGACTGTTCACTCCTTTTTGATGAGTCACTGTAATTGAATTGACAGTACTGTTATAGAAATGAGGATTCATTTATCTTTCAGTAGGCATTGGTTTACACAACTAGTACAACTGAGTTGTTCCAGTTTCGACAATTCATTTTATATTCTATTCTACAGTCATTTAGGAGACACTTTTGTCCAAAGTAACTTACAATTGACAACAACACAAGCAAGAAATCAAACAAGAGGGGACATCATGGTTAAGTACTAGTCAGAGTGCTGAGTTGGAAACAGGTGCTGCCATGGAGTGCTAGAGGCAGTGCTTTTTTATTTTATTTAATTTTTTGTAGTCCTTTGATTAATTATTTAATGTTTGTTTTAACATTATTATATTAAAACTGTAAGGGCTTTTTGATATTGTTTCAGCATTTCATAGAAATATGTATTTTTTTCTGTCATTCATATCATTGTATTTAGGTTTTCCAAATGCTGTCATGTCTGTTGCTCACAATAGAATAAACCTTTATTGTCATTGTACATAGTACAACGAAATTGAAAGTGCAAGCCTTTCCAATGCTAAAAGAAATAAAATAAGGACAGTAGAAAAAATAAAATATGTATACAAGGAAATTATATAAGATACATAAAATCACACATGCAGCATTCCACATTCAGTGTTATTGCACTCTTAATTTTACTCTTACTTTACATACATAACATAAACCCGGAGCTCTTAACACAATTGTAATGCACGCTTGAGAAAAAATCTTTGGGTCCGCCATGATTGCTTGAAATTTAAACTAATTAAAATATTTTTTATTTATCATATATCCAATTTATATAAATGTATGATGGCAGGTAGTTTCAGAATACACATAGCCTACTTGTAGTGGAGAAGAAATCAATTGGATGTTGAATCTGTGTTTATTCAGATTTACTATTGTAAATCAAACTTAATCAAATGCAGTAACTGAAATATTAGAAGTAAAGCTCTTATTTTCTGCTTCCATTAAAGAAAAAGGGGCCACAGTCAGAGGAACATTTAACTGCTCCTCAAACAGTGGAAAACAATGTGCATTAGTGATGGAAATGTGGTATTTTTGTCTATTTAATCCGAGCTGATTATACAGCCATTGATGGAAACAATTATGATGGCTGTGCTATATCAAATGCTACATCGATGTGATATTTATATATATTTATATAGTATGTGATTAGTTTTGAAATGGAAAATGTAAAAAAAAAAAAGATCTATCAGGTATCATTTGATGTATCGCTCAAGGCAGCTGATTGCAAAACAGGACCAACTTGATATTGCAGATAACAGTGTGTACAAGAAACAGTAGAAAACACGCTTGCCACCAATCTTTCAGAATTGTTTTTGTTTGCGTGTAAATTACCACTGAGGAATGAATTCTTCTGATACAATGAGTGGCATCGTCCCTGCAGACCATGACCAGTTACCTTGTCCCTGACTCATCAGAGTTCAGCTGAATGCTGCCACAGCCAAATGGTCCAAACAAAGAGCCAGTGATGAAGTGGCAGCCCATAGCCCTTTGCTGTTGTCCCTCTTAATGAGGCAGCAGCCTGGGTATGAGAGCTGCTTAGCGTCTGAGTGGTCACAGGTTCTCTCTGCAGTGTGTAGTAAACAGCATTTTACAGCGCTGCAACTGTTTCTGGTGACTTGTCTCACACTCGCTGCCACTCGTGGCGTTCCAGTGAGGCTGCCACCTGATACATACAGGCTTTGCAGCTGAAGGTTGTTTACTTGTTACTGAAACACACAGGACAAGAAGAGGGAGGGAAGGATTTTTTTTCTTTACAAAGTCCCTGTAATAACTTAGTCAATCATTTGGGTAATTACATTATGGACTCCTTATTGTCAGAACTTCAGATATATAATATCATAATATCTGCTTTATTGTAAAATTTACATCAGAAATTAATCTGAAAATGATTTTATTATTAAATTTATGTAAACTGCATGTAAGTTAAGTAGTCTTGTGTAAACTGGGGTGGCAACAGAGGGACCGTATATATAATCTGTAGCACTTTTCCAACAGGGTTAAAGGGATACCATTCAGTCATTCAGACATCAACCATTTTTTTCCTCACGGTTTCATTTAGACACACCTATGGAAAAACAAAGATCGGACAATAAATCAAGTGACATGTTATGAAAGTCTTTATAGAGTCAGTTTAAACCTATATTTACAGTCATTGGTTTAAACACAAAAACCTGTCCTGAAAACTTTAACTGATTGACATATTGCACTTTTGGATTAAATTACGCTACAATAACAGTGATGTTTCTTTTAATTAAAGAAATATGTGACCTATTATGTCACGGTTGCCACTGTCTCTGACAGTTTACCTAGCAGAAAGCCATCTAAAGAGCTTCACAGTGAGTTTTCTTATAATATGTGATCTGATAGATTCAACTGAAGTTGTTGAAAGTGATACATAACATGTTAACATGTTAATAGGTCGAACCTAGTAAGATTGCTATGGCATTGTATCATTAAGAAGCACCACAGGGATAATTCACACATGATACAACTCCAGTGATGTGTGTGATTGTATTGATGGGTGGGGGGGGGGGGGGGGGGGGAGGGGGGGGGGGGGGGGGGGGGGGGGGGGGGGGGGGGGGGGGGGGGGGGGGGG
>JBBBVU010000018.1:23401199-23413475 GCA_037177055.1 Atherinosoma microstoma
CTAACAAACTAGTACAAACATGCTTTTGTAAAACAGGAAATATGAAATTGGAAATATGAATCCAGCAAAGCCCTAAACGTTATGGTGCTTTGTTCACTTTAATTCACGAGATTGTGATCTTCTGTGTGTAACTCCACGATATCCCCATAGGCATTTTTTAAGATTAAAAATGTGCTTATTTCACTAAATGTCCCATTTCTTGTAACTGAGAAGCATTCAGTAGCAGACTGATGAGTAAGGGACCACATGTAGTAGGTGCTGCAGTACAGACTTTAAGCTCAGCTCCACTGATCGTGCAAACGCTGACATTTTGGGGAGAAAACAGCAGAGTGGCTGTTGACAGGCAGGGTCGTCCTGCAGGAAATATCTGACGTAATTCTAATTGATTGGCAGCTTCACTGACCGATGGCTGCAAACTGATGAGTCATCCTCTACAGTCTTCTGGTGGTACCCCATCCCTCTCAGCACAGCTTGATCAGAGGATTGCTGACTCAGCCTTATCTTCTTCTTCTTTTCTGACCGTCTATCTCTCTCCTCTCTCTTCTCTACATTATTTCCCTCTTTTCTATGAGTTTATCAATGCTCGTTAAACTAACACAAAATACTTATTTATGTCAAATATAATGTGTTATTCTTAAATCTATTGATTTTAGGAGACATTTTCAGAAAAATAAGACAGTGAAATAATCTGACACACCTGACTTTAGTCATGTAAAATGTACAAATCAATTATCAATTAAAATAAGATTTGATTAGTTGCTTCATGAAAAAATGCTCTAAGGAAAATATTCGGACCAGAATTCCTGATGTAGTCATAAAGAGAACATTCGTTCATTCATTTTGTATACGGCTTATTCCCATTCAGTACCGGGAACATGCAAACGCCACACAGCACTTGTTCAAATGCCTTTCTTTTGACCCAAAAATTTATTGACATATTTTGTTGTTTTTTTTAATCTGACATCTTTATTTGGCCCTTTAAACAATGAAAACAACAGAAAAAAGAACAAAGGTCATTTGCATTTATTTTCTGTTTATTCCCGTGTAATATGTCAGAATTATTGTAGTGTTAAAAGTTTCCACCGGGGGCAGAAGACAAGTATCCCATCGTACAACAGGGTTCTGAGTAAAGTTTTTACCATAAAGTGATGCGACAGGCCTCAGAAACAGTATGTATAGAATATGATATAATAGGTGTCAAGAGGTTAAGATCAGACAGAAGGTCAATCTGTTACGTTATATAAGATCATTCAGGTTATTTGGAATCTGTTTGTGCATACACACTGTAATGAAAACTGAAGGTGTCTGCAGACGACTGATGGCAGGCCAAACATTTTCCTGCCTTAGCTTTCCTCCACGTTCATGGAGTTGAGCTCAGCGGGCATGTTGGGACCAAGCTGTTTGTGGCAGCATGGCAGCAGCCTGAAGGCTTGGAAGTGATGAAACAGGACGGATGAGTAAACTAAAGGATGGCAAGTCTGTCCACCTGGACAGCAGCTCAACAAAGTTCAGCTCCCTGTGATGAGCTGGCAACTTGTGCAAGGCGTCCACCCCCTCTCACCTAATAGCAGCTAGGATCCCGAATCGGACTATTATTAAATGATCATTTCCTCCAGTCATTCAGGTACAGGGATATTTAAAACCACTGTTGATAGTTTGAATCCAATGATTTCATAATGCTGGCTACATTCATTAGCTTAATAAAGGTAGGAAAAAGGTTTTGCCACCTATTCCAACATCACTTCTTCTGTCATACTTTACCCATATGTTTTGGCAGCTCTGGCTTTGTTTACTTCTGTTGCTAGGGAAACACTGCTGTCAGGAAAATGGGTCAAACCCAACTACAGACTTTACATCAGACATTTAAACACCACCTACATCTCTTATTTGTTCTGTGAGTTTGGAAGTTCTGTTGTTTCTCAATAATCAATGTTTCATCAGTGATGAAACTAGGAATAGCAAACACATGTAATATGTCGTCCTGCAACACTGAAGAATGCTGACCAACTAAAACATGAGTTTACTTGCCCTTGAAGATCAGAGTTTTTTAAGCTTCTTTGCTTTGATAATACACCCAAACATTTATATGTGAATATTATTATTGAAATTGTGAATAACATTCTGAATGATTATGAGGTGCAGCTTCAGTCATATGTTAAATGTGTCAGTCTTACTCACATGAGGAAAAAAAGATGAATTCTCTCGAGTTTCTTAACCTGTGTGAAAAAGAAAGTATTCTGTTTATTATAAGGTTTTTCAAATCAAAGGCATAAATGACGTGGTCCTCACAAGGTCTTAAAATGATGTGAATGCAATCTCAGATGGGCATCAACACAAGGGGCAGCTAGCAGCAACACCTGCGTGAGGGACATAATTATTTTTCTTTTCTTATTCTTTCTTTTAAACTTTCTATTAACATTAATTAATTACATTTTCCCTCAGGGATTGAAAAATTATCTTCATTTTTCATTCATTCATTCAATTTTATTTTTATTATTGATTGACACATGACTGCCAGCAGTGAGAATCACCAGTTTGGTTTACAAACTCAGAGATCCTGATAATAAACTATTAATGATCAATCTGAATGGCTGATCACTGATGTGGGTGATTCTGCTCTCTATTCAAATACATTTTGGAAATGGTTGATGTTTGGAGTTAATTATGATACTTCTTGAATATTGTTTCATGTTTGATAACCCAAACTTTAACCATGTGACAAAAAAATATGTACAAAGTTTGTGATGCTACACCTGTAAGAAAACAGGAAACCACCTGCAGCAAAATTTATTGGTTTTTATTAATGAAATAGTTTAGAAATATTGAAATTGTCCTTATACCAGTGGACCACAGTGAGTCTCCACAGCTGTAGGCTAATGCAGTGTTCCACAGTGACCACTAGGGGGAGGTATTTCGCTTGTTTTGAATGGGCCTCAGTAGATGGTATGCAAATGATCTGGGTTCATTTTGATTGGCAGTCTAAAATGGATCCTTCAGACAGACATGGCATGGAGGCTCAAAAGCTGCTCGCTCCTTTGTCTGAGTGACGACAGTCACTGAACCTGAATGAGAGGGGGAAAATTCATTAAAAAATCCTTATCCACACCTCCCCCTGATCTCTCCTTCACTCCCATCTTCTTCCTAATCCCCTTTTCCTTTCTTACCCGTTTCTTTACATCTTCATCTCTCATTTCTTTTGTTTGAGGTCTTTGTGTTGGATTCCTTCCCGCTGCTATATAAAAACTTGACTCAGCTTTCTGTTGCAATCATTTTATAACCACAGCACCCACAGGTATGGAGTGCAGATAGTTCACGTCATAATTTCACCATTTTCCCTGGCAGCTTATCTTACACTCCCTCTATCATCTTCATTTGGGAACACAAGTGTCAGATAAAGGCTGTTTAGCTCAATATATTATTTTATGCAATAACACTGCAGCTAGGAATTTTTGGAATAACTAAATACCATCCCATCCATTAAAGTTATGATTTTAGCCACCTAAAAAAGTCTGTTGGTATTTTATATCTCCCTATGTTGTTTCAGCTTGAAATCCATTTTTTATGATAAATTGGCTTAGATTTGCTCATGAAAATAAACAAATATGTTGGTCTTTTGTGATGCAAAATAAACTTGAAACACAAGCTGCTAATAGAACCGCATTTACGGAATGTTTTTATTTAATAATGATAATTATAACAGTAATATTTTAACCATTTTTAAAGACATTTTTTAAAGACTTTACAAGCTGTTAAACTGCAGATCTTTGGATCGGATTTCCTCCGTTTATAAATTCTCTGTTTTTAGCTTTTTAGTTTTTGACTTTGACTTCTGTAGCTCATCAAACTGAAGGTTTGATCTGCACTGATAACTTTGCAGGCCAGTTTCAGGTCCCCCACTTCTGTGAATCAGGATTTGTTCTGGTTGTATGTTTGCTTTTCTGTAAGAATAATTAGTTCTGCTTTCCTCCTCTGTTTTCATGTTAAAATGAGCTGTCTGTTTTACTTTTAGCAAGCTTGAATTATATCTTTAATAAGAATAAAATCTGGCTTGTGAGACATCAAAACACAATCCGGTTTATTGTGTGTGGAAAAGCTTTTCTGCAAATAAAAAAAACGTTATTTTTCCCAGTTTTTCATCAGTTTTAAGCGTCTCTTACGCTAAACTTGAACTTTTTGCTTGTGCTGAGTCTTACATCTCTCTTTAATGTCATGAAGTCCAACTTCTTGTTCAAACTTATGTAATGATAAGTTTGGATCAAAGTTAAAGCAGTTTTGAGAACACTTTCAGTTTTGGTTTGTCAGACTTGATGAATCATTGCCAACTTATTGTTTACGTGGCGGCCATCTTGTCTTGCTGCTGATTCTGCGTCTGACACTTTGACTGCCGTCTGTCCCAAAGCACCTCACTCGCTGCCGTCCATTGGTTTTGGCTGGGGAATATTATTGGATGTCCATCTGACCTCATTATAAGTACGTTGCCGTGGGCAACCAGCATGGAGAAGGAGGGAGGGGTTGAGAGATGGGAGAGAGTTGCATTATGGGAAAGAAACCTGACCTCTCCCTTTATTTTCCTCTTTCCCCCCCCCCTTCACTCACAGGACACCCACGTGCACACATGCATACACGTGCACACACGCAGCCACACACACGCGCACAGTTCTAAACAAAGATACATTGGAGTGGAGGAGAAACAGTGTGTCAAGCCTGGTTTTGTCTGAACAACACATTTATTTGTGGTTGAATGTAAAAAAAAAAACACACACACATGTACAGATGGACTTGTACACACTGTCCACTATTGTTGAAAAACACAAGCTCAGTGTATTGCAGCGTGTTTTCTGTATGCCTGCTGAGAGAGTTTCCAAGTTTGTCACATAAATCTGTAAAAACAGATCAATTCAGAGATAAAGAAGCAAAACCTGAAACAAAAACTCACACACGTTCACGTACAGCAGCGCGTTGAAGATACAGATGGATGAACATACTAGCTGTGCATCTCTGACATCGACTGCATAACAAATTAAAAGTCCCTTCAGGTAGTTTGACTTTGACGCATCAAAAGTTGAAAGCAACACAGAGCAGTGGGATATCATGTGTTAAACATGTGACTGCACGGTAACTAAAAACATCTAGAAACCGCGCACATCTTGTTTTAAGAACCATTGTCTTCATCTCGTCATTGTGCGTTTGTCTTTGTGCCCTTACAACCCGCACAGGTTTTTATATTTGTCCTTTTGTGTGTTTTGTTGTGTTTGTTGGATGATTTGTTTATAAGATGCCTTTTCTCTCTCTCTCTCGTTCTCTCTCTCTGTCAGTGTGTGTTATTAAGTGTATGTTTTTATGTGTAAATAGGACAAAGGGCAAGGCAAGTTTATTTATGGAGCACGTTTCATGTACAGGACAATTCAAGGTGCTTTACAGAAAAGTTCATTAAAACAAAACTTTTAAAAAGAACTTAAATGAAAACAGAAGCTAAAATCAAGATTAAGGAAGGACAACAGATTAAAAACATGATCACGTTTAAACTTCCAGCTTCAAAGAAACGGTCCAGATTTGGACTTTCAGATTAAAACGATGTAAATGTGGCAGAAAACAGGAGGGTCTTTAACCTGGATTTACATAAACTGAGGGGACATTTGAGGGGATTGGTGTGTGTGTGTGTGTGTGTGTGTTCGTTTCCACCATTAATTTTGTGTTTGTTTAAATTTTAAACACTTTTTTATGTTTTCAGTGTCAGTAGCTATGAAGTTGTGAAAGTGTTTTCTTTGTTTTTTGCATTGTATCAATTATATATCTGCATTTTAGCATATGAATGTATACTTTACTTTCTGTATTTTGTTATGAATATAGGTCTAAATATATGTTGTATGCAATGTTTTCTCATTTATAATGATAATAATACTAATAATAATGAATGATTCATAATAATAAAATTCATAATGCACTTTTCTGAACAATGTTACAAAGTGCTGAACATAGCAGGGAATTGAAAAGAGGTGAAACCACCTGAGACATCAACAACAATATGAAACAAAGGAAACTTATGGGGCAGAATTTACTTCAATAAATGAATAACATCAGAAAGTTAAGAGGCTGTTTGTAACTGCATGTTACAGCTAGCTTCCTTAGTTTTATAACGCTCTGCATTTGGTGCAAATGTGATCTTCCTGTCGTTAGGAATCAGAATTTTTCTGTTTGAATCTTATTATTGAGTATGCTCATTTCCAGCTGTGTGTCTGTGTTTGTTTTGTGGAGTCAATTCTCCTGTTTGTGTTGCTTTCATATCTTTTTTCTTGTCTTTTACACGGTGAACCACGGTGAAACTTCATGGTAAACAACGTCGTCTACTTCTACGTTTAGTATCTGTTTGTACTTTTTTGGGCTTATTCCTCTGTTTTTTGCATCTTTACTCTGTCTCTGTCTCATTTTTGTGCTTGCATCCACACATTAAATCTTGTTTTTGTGTTAGCTAGCTTTGTGTGTGTTGTGTACTTCCCTCTGCCTCCATGTATGTCATTATTTATACAGTGTGTGCTTTTGTGAGTGTGTACATGCAGCTGTGTGCAGTGGTGTGTGTGTCTGTGTGTATGTATACCCGTTAGCCTGTAATTTTGCACGTGCATGTTCATATATACAGTAGAGTGAAACACACACACACACACACACACAGTGCCTTCATCTCTGACATAACTGGTTACCATGCATACAGTGCGACTCTGACTATTATGGGGTGTTCTTTGTTTTGTCACGACGTGCCCTGGTATGGAACAGGAGGGGGGAGGGGAGCAGGACGTGTGTGCACACAAAATGTGTGTGCGTGATGAGGGGGGGGGGGCTGTGAGGGGGGGGGGGGGGTATTTGTGTGTTTTGGTGTGTATAGGGTGTTGCAGGGAAAGGGTGCGTGTTTGCATGTGTGTGTTGAGCACGGGATTGGGTGGGGGATGGGTGTGCGTGTCTGCACAGACGTGCGAGCATATAATGTGTGCATGAGAGAGTGAGAGAGTGCATGCGTGTGTTTTTTGAGAAGGTGAGATAAAATGGCGGCGCGTGTGTGCGCTCATGCAGGCCCTTTAAGTTTGGCTGTAAAGTTTCTCCGTTCACCTCGTTGTCACTTTGTTCTTCTCTTATATTTGAGATGTTTGAGTTTTCTATTTGAACTCATTTTCATCATCACCACACACAACTTCAACACACTCTGCGAACAAAAAGCTGTCAAAAACTTGAAGGACAGAAGAGATATAACCCCTTTAATTGAGTCCACCAACAGTTTCCAGATTTGTGAGTAGCATCAAACTGGATTAGGTTTTTCCCATTATGCCTCAGCTCTCTAAAACAATGTCTTCCTCTCATTTTTGTCTACAACCAGAAGACTTGTGAATCATATTATTGTGAGGAAGGGTTTCTGAGACAGTTCCACCTACCTCTAGAATCCATTTAGTGGGGGAGGGAGCAAAAAAAACAGCATTTGTTGTACACAGAACAACATCTAAAATGAGATTAATATGAAACCTAAAACAGAAACTATCACCTTAACACACACACACATCAACTACTTATCAATCGCTGTCATGTTGCCACTATGGCAGAGATAACGGAGAAGATGATGTTGACACGACAGGTCTATAAAGTCCTTTTGAGGAGGTAGGAGGGGCAGTGGTGGAACAAATGGCAGGCACGACAAAGTTTGACTCCCAAGTTTTTCTCCAAGTTTTGCCTTAAAGATCTTGGTTAGCATGCGAGTCCCATGTGACACCATAGTTTTGTTTCTATTTTTATTATCACTTACTTTTTACTTCACTTTGGGGTGAGAAAAAGATTATCGTTTGGCTTAAACCCACCATTCGTTCACGGTAACCCTGAGTAAACATGTTGAGTCTAATGTCAAGGGTGCCTGATGAAGCAGTAGTATGTGATGCATTAGAGGACCAGGCTCATTTACCTGATAACTCTGCTCCTTTAGCTAACTAAATGAGAAAAACATATGTTTGTTTATTAAATAACCTGCTGACAGGCTGACAAACTAATGCCCTTTTTGGAGCTGCAGAAATAAGGCTGCTTTTTGAACTGCAGGAACCTAATGGGCCGTACCCTGAAGCTCTCCATGACCTGAATCTTATTAGGACTATAGTATGGACTACGGCTTTCCACCATATTTTACAACGGAAGTCATTGAAGAAGCAGAACGGGCATCTGTCACTTTCATACTGTGTATAAATAGGATAATTTGCTTTATGTTGTTCTTCATTAACTTAAAAGGTCCTGCTGCTGCACAAGTTGAGTTATGGATAACCAAGTTACAGTAGAGGAAAAGGCTAAATGCATTTAAACATATCAGCAATGTTACTCTTTACTTGGCCTGTCTTGCCCTCATCAAGATGCGAAGAATCTCCTTCGAATTACCAGACGTGAAAGTATAAAACTTCCCAATGAGGCAACCAGCAAAGTATCTGAGGTCCAGAAGGCTATAGCGAGAGAAGGGGAAAATGGAAAACTTGATTCCTGAATGACTCATGATAAGCTGTTAAGTACGAAGAATGACAAACATTCAATTCAGCTGCAAGTTTTTAAAGATGTGACTAAGAAATTGCATTCCTGAAAGACTTGACACATGAGAGCTCACCGAGCGAAGGCATCATCAGCACCGACCCGTCCTTCAGCTGTTACACGGCATCACAGCTCCATGGCTGTACAACAGTCATTCTGGCATTGATTTGCTCAGTTATCAGCATGTACAGCCCAACTCGTCCTTGCACCGTGACTTGGACATTTTGACTCAGCTGCAAACATGAATTGATCAGAGGGTGCTTTCTGCACCTAGGAGGACATGCATTAAGTTCTTATCTTATCGATGGATATGTGTGACAGGTGGCAACCTTTTAAAAATGACCAAAAAAATTATCTATCCTGAATGGAACTTGGGTTGACACCTTTGTACAAGTGAACGGTTGTACTCTGACATGTTCACATCCTGCCAACAAACTATTTGTGACCCAATCATACAATCTAGAGGCTCCGGATCAGCTAGATTGAGTCTTTGTGGTCCTGGAGACTGCATGCATACACAATTAGAAACAATATGAAATCATTACCATACGGTGATAAGTCCCATTTGTCTAAATCAGCATCAAAGAGCATTTATACAGTTACACCTAGATATCACTCATGAGAGTCATGCATGTAGTGCTATGTTTAATGTTCACACTAAGAAAAAAGCCATCAAAAAATGATTTGCATTTTTTATCTATTTATTTATCAAAAAATAGAAATTGTTTGTATTTTCATAGTTTCAGGATTTTCACGTTATTTTACTTAAGGCAGGTATATCTCCAATCTATTTCTGTAATCTCATTAGTACAAGATTTCCCCATATTTAAAAAATACAGGAAACATACAGGTTTTAGAGCGATCCAAACCAAACAAAGTTTTCTCTCCCAGACAGCAGAGCAGGACATTAAAGCGTTAAGCTTGTATATGTAACCAACCATAGTCATTAGCCTGTTTGTGAACATAACTCCAATGATGAGAAACTAAATGTCCCTGCTGCTGCATTTGCTGGTTTTCAGATTATGATTTATTGTTGTGCTTATTTTTATCTAACTGCAGCACAAGCAGCAGACTGTGAGGAAAGGTCAGTGCAGCTCAAGTCAAAGCTTAACAAATCTAAACTCTGGGTGGAGCAGAAATGAGAGCGGCACTATTGCATCATATCATGAAATAAGGGATGTGGATGTTTTTATTATGTGAATGCAGCTTAACACTGCTACTCCAGTCGAGTGTATAAAACCCCACGTTTTCCCCATTTGTAACGTGTTTTATCAACCCTTTTTTTTATTTAAAAAAGAAGTCCAAAACTTTGATGAAGTCTTTAAAAGATCTCTCCACAAGAACTTCTTAGTAGCTGTCAGTTATGTCCCCTTAACCAGCAAATGAATGTTTTTGACCTAATTAACTCAGAAACTCTGAACATATCCAATAGCTTAAGTGGGAAAAAAATATAAAAGCAACATAATTAATGTTCTGAAAAAGATGAGAAGGAAACTAGCCGTTTCCACTTCTACAGAAGAAATACGGCCAGAAAACACTAACATGTCATGAGATTCCTGTGAACCTCTATTCGTTTTTTTTTTTTCTTGAATCTGACCATGGCAACCAGTTTTGTTTGTGTTTTCTTCCCCAAGGAGTCAAAGTTAATTCAAAGTTTCTGCAGCCACTTGTGCACAAAAAGCCTGAATGATGTCAATTTAGTCACCTGCACCAGTCTGCAAAGACCAACAGCATGCACCCCAAATGTAGCACACACAACTTGGCTTCCACCAGGGATAAGCCTCCATTCAGAAAAAAACAACATATCATACAAAAATGGGGGCCTGTTTAGAGCATACTTTGCAGGAGAATCTCTGTTGTCCACTTCTCTTCAATGAACTGCAGATTGCTTACATGCCCATGCACTGAAAACTTAGACACAGCAGACTGTGTGCATTGAGAGTCCTAATCGGTGAGCAACATCTACGCTGTTGAAAACATTCACTCAGCCAGGCAAATTAAACACACCTCATGCACATTCTGTTTTAAACATCATTTGAAACTTAGTTTACAATTTCCTAAATATAGAAGAAGAAATACGAGTCATTATGACAAGTGAGCAAATTCAATCTGTAGGTAATTCATTTCTAGAAATGTCATCATATTAAAGACCCAATGTAATGTAGTGCCACACATATTGCAAACTGCAACCAGATCCAACAGCTTGTTGTCAAGTTCTACAATGACCCATTAAGTTGAGTAAGGTATGTTGAAGCAGGGACACATCTAAAATCTGCAGGATGTTGGCCCTCGATGGACCGGAGTTGAAGGTGTCATGATCCACGGTCAGAGACAGAGAGGAACGACTCAAAGGCAGGACTTCGAGGCAAGAAGCAGCTGGATGTAGGGACTCCGATTTATTTAAAGAAACTAAAGTTGCTGCAATGGTAGGATGAAGAATTTTAACCAAGACAAATTGCAACTCATAACTGACTGTCAAAGAAAAGCCAGGAAGACGCAATTTAAACCAGAACAGGCTAGACAAGGATCTGGGAGTGAGCAAAGAAAAATACTGAAGTATTTAGGGAGAAAAGTGCAAATGAGGAGCAGGTGTGGCAATCAGAACTGATACAGAAGAAAGTACACTTAGATGAAAACTCAAGGAAATCAAACAAGACAAGAAACAGAAATCTAACAAGAGTTTAACCAGAAACAGAACCAAAACCCACAGATCATGGCATAGAGTAATGTAAACAGGACTCTACACCCCTGAAAGGATTAGTGTGGGTGGGGAATTTCTGCCAACAAACTGCCTTGTAAGTTACGTATTGAATCACAAGATTGTTTCAGACAGAAAAATCTTAGGCTACATTCACGATGCAGGTCTCAATACTCAATTCCAATTTTTTGCATTACGATTTAAACGCGACCACCATCAGACTCCAGTGTGACCAGTCTACGGACCTGAAGTGACCCACATGTGCTATGTTTACACATTCAGCTTCCCCCAGCACAGGATTCTAATATCTTTCACGTCATTGACATAATAAATCAGATTAAATGGGGCATGACCGTTCAGATTGAGGTTGCTTTAAAAAAACAACAGATATGGATCTGATTTAGGACCTCATATAAAAGTGGTCCAGGTCCGATTTGAAGAACTGTTCAGATATGGGTCACATATGGGCCAAAATGTCAGATTTGGGTAACTTTTGCTTAACTTTAGATTTACAACGCTCAACTTTTAATACATTCCAGTGAATGGCTGGAAGAGAAAAAGCAAACTTCTAAGAGCTGGTCTGACTAAGTTTAATTTACATGACATCACATCATATTTTCAATTCAAAACACCTTGAGCTGCAAACCTTTCTTATCTTGCTCATGAGAGTCACACAATAACTCATTTGTGTCTAATCTAGATATTGATTGGAAATACATTCATTTCCATAAGGTGTCATAAATAACCACCTACAAGAAGTTTTCTACTTAATTCATAATAATGAAGATCAAACTTAGATAAAGCAATGTTGAGAAAAAGTGGGCTAAATATGACCAGGACTAAATAATAATAGACTTGTCAGTAACAGGATGATGTGTTTCTCAAAATGACTTGGGGGGGGGGGGGGGACACTGGTGTGAGTCCCTTTTTTCTGCCAGCTCGGAAGAGCGTCGTGGAGGGGAAAAGGTTCCTGGGAAGTGTAGATCTCCGTGGTCGCCGTATCCTTCAAAAAGGGGGGGGGGGGGGGGGGGGGG
>JBBBVU010000018.1:23413583-23436414 GCA_037177055.1 Atherinosoma microstoma
CCCCCCCCCCCCCCCCCCCCCCCCCCCCCCCCCCCCCCCCCCCCCCCCCCCCCCCCCTCCCCCCCCCCCTCCCCCCCTCCCTCCGTTTTTGTCCACTCGTGTGAGTCACTTTTTTATGCCCTTTCAAAACCAGATAAACAAGCTGGATCTTGTCTCGGCTTGAATCTGCGATGATCTGTAGTACTGGGTGTCTGTGGGAGGGAGAAGCATGAGAGGAACCCCAGCTTTGACGAAGTGTGATGAAGACGTCACAGAGCCTGGGTATTTTCAGCCTCTTCAAGTCGCTGCTGTTTGGAGAGACATACTGCACTGTACACTTGAGAAACCTATGAGACAGGAAGTGATGATGGTGGTGGTGGAGGGAGGGGGGAGAGGAGGAGGAGGGGGGGCGGGGGGGTCAGAGAGAGCAAGAGAGTGACGAGGGGAATTAGTGATTATTATGGAGCGGCAGGCCAAGCAGCAAAGAAAAGAGGAGGAGGAGGAAGTGGTGGGGGGGGCAGGCAAAATGCATATTATGGGATGTCTACGCTGTCAGGTGGGGGGATGGGGCATGGTCTGGCCTAGGCCTGTTTTTGTGTGCGGTGGCTTACCCCCACCACTCCACGCGTGCGTCAACACCACAGCCCGACGTGCATAGACTATGTATGTCGGGAAATTAATATCTATCTTCAAGCACAAGAAGGTAGAGAGACCCAAGAAGGGGGGGGGGCAGCACAAAGGCAGCTGGGAATTCATAAAAAAAACTTCACTGGCAAACTGTTTCAGCTGCACAGTGAGCACAATGCACCCCCTGTCTCCTGTAATGGAAATGACTGAGGCAGCGATGGGCTAATCCACATCTTTATATGCACAGATTTGCCTTGTTTACTCACCCAACCACTGCAGCTCCTTTACACCGCCTTTATGTGCTAAACGTACTTCTGTTATACAGTGGGGAGTTTTATATGAGCTGCTGATCAATGTCTTCATCAGTGTTGTTCTAAAAGTCCGAGTTAAATGACAACATTGTCACATCTGGATTTCTGTCTTCTCTAGGCGGACTGCTGTTCCCACGCTGTCACCACGCTGTCACCTCTGCAACCAGTCAGACTGTGACCAGAAGGGACAAGTTGAACTCACAAACATCACCACAGACTGGGGAAATGTTTTATCTCAACTGCAAATGCCATTAAGAGAGGAAGGCCCGGAGAGTTTGCAGTTCAGCCAGTTGCACTGACCACTTCATTAGGAACACCTTTTCAACTGCTTGTTAACACAAATTGCTAATCAGCCAGTTGTTTTACCCCTGTTGTTTGGGTGAAAATGCCTTGTTAATAATGGCAGAGAATCGTGGTTCGACAGTAACTCAAATAACCACTGGTTACCAACCAAGCTTTGCAGAACACCATCTCTGAACCCACAATGTTGAAACCTGAAGTAGATGGGCTACAGCAGCAGGAGACCGCACCAGGTGCCACTCCTGTCAGCTAAGAACAGGAAACTGAGGCTACAATTCACACAGACTTACCAAAACTATATCATAGAAGACAAAAAAGTGTTGTCTGGTCTGATGAGTCTCCATTGCAGTTGCAACAGTCAGATGGTAGGATCAGAGTTTGGTGTAAAAAAACATGAAAGCATGGATTCATCCTGCCTTGTTCAAGGATTTAATGGTGTGGAGGATATTTTCTAGGCACACTTTCAGCTCCTTATCAATTGTGGTTTAGGATATGGTGGAACGGGAGATTCTCATCATGGATGTGCAGCAATGTGTGATGCTATCATGTCAATATGAGGCAAAATCTCAGAGGAACGTTTCCAACACCTTGCTCAATCTATGACGCCAAGATTTAAGGCATTTCTGGGGAGAAAAGGCGTACTAGCCTAATAAAGTGGCCGGTGAGAGTTCATTTTTAATGTGCTACTATGACCTAAATGCCTACATGATGTGGCTTAACACACCACCTTCCACCACACCTTACCTAGTCACTCCTAAGTCACCTGACTGGTTAGCCGTCACAGGAATGGATGATTTTAATGCTTCCTAAAGGTGTTTTTTCATAATTTACACAGCTAATCTATGTATTGTTTCACACAATCACAACTGTTCTCTACTGGATTTTCAAGTATGGTCTCTTAGAAGACTATAAACACTTTGATTTTTGTCTTAGTCAAGTAAAAGAGCATGCACTCCACTTTTCCTCTAGCTCCACCTGGCCCTTCGCCACAGTAGCTGAGTGACTCTGTGATTTGGTCAGTCGCCCAGATGATCCTGTCTTTGGTGATTAGCCTGGAGCCTGCCGCAGTTTTACATATACGTTTTAAAAGTGATGTATTTGGCCTTTTTATCACCAGTAAATACATTTTTCAAATTTCTTAATGCTGCTTACTATTCACAGCTCTGTTCAGACTAGCTGCTTTTAGGGTGTGGAGTGAGCAAATTAACTCTATTATACTCCTCTCTCTTCCACAGAGATCCCATTTGACAACTTTGCACAACCATTCACACATTTCAAAACATGAATTCCACTCAATAACCCTTAAAGCATGTTATTACTGCATGAGAGAGCCCACGGTACCCATAGCCTGAGAGCTCACACAGCAAATCGATCTCACACTACATCAGACTGATAGAAAAATACCTAACTGGTCATTTCACCCCCGCAAATGCATGCATTTCACTCATTTGAACATCGACCATGAACTGCACGACATAGTCAGGAACACTGAGGCAACAACAGCCGTCTCTTCATAATCATATTGTCAAGTCTCCATTACACATTGGCTCAATGAACTCAATGTTTTCCCAGTTTTATAGGTTAGTTGACGGGTTGCAGTGAGGTGCTGCGTTCGTTTACGAATGAGAATTTGGAATTTGCAACATCTATTTTTTTTCCTTTAAAAGATGTTTCTGGCATTTTCATGGAGTAGCGTGACAGGGAGGTGTGCAGAGAAGAATGACATATGATAAACAGCTATAGGTTGGGAATTAAACAATGGAAAGACCTCCAGAGATAGCATGCACTCAGATAGTTGAACAACCAACCCTAGATTTTCAACCTTGTTATGGAGAGGAAATAAAAGAAAAAAAAACCATTAAGTCAGATTTCATTGTATGAAACATTAGAGTAACTTATATGGCCACTGATGAGATGTTGTTGTAATGACAAACCCAAAAGCAAAACTTCCTACTTTTGGGGTGCAGCCAATACAGGAGGATTTAATGTTGTACTGTCAGTGGAGTCCTAGTTTGAAGCTAAAGATGGAGAGATACTACTACTTAGAACTATGAAACACGTTTTTTTCCCCTTTATACATATCACAAAAGCAGTTGAATGGATTGCCACTAAATTTTGCGTTGCCTTCAGGATGAACTGCTTTAACATTTTCATCAACATATTAGTCTTTAAATCTATCCAGTACTTTGATTTATTGTTCTCTTATCACTCGTTGCTCTGCTTTGTACTGATTAGCAAATCCTTGCTTGCAAACACCTTAAACTATGATGATAATCATTAAAAATTACACTAGATAGATTTGAGATGCATTTAGTGATGATTTGTCTGAAATAGTTGCAGGATTGGTAACTCAGGAGCAGGTTTCTTTGATGGAAAAAAAGATTAGATTGTGGACTTTTGGTGGTGATATGCTTAGAGATTGGTCCATCAAGAGCTGTTCCACCACAAGCAACTAGTAAATAACTTTGCATGTATCCAAGCTCTATAGTTACAGCCAAGTCTGACCCTACTGGTCCTTCACCTACCTATTCTTCTTCATCCTGTTTGTTCCCAACAGCTCAGTTCTGTATATAAGGTGGAATGGAAGGGCATTGTTGTTGCTGCAAAGGTAGTAACACAGCCAAATCCAATTATGTGTGAAACCCCCTCACAAAGCACGCCATGCTGTTGTGCTACATTTTGATTTAACTCTATCACGCAGTTTTAACCCATTAATACCTGGTTCAATATGTATATACCTGCTTCTATGTCTGGAAGAACCCTAAAGTCTTCAAGGGTAAGGAAAACATTTGGATGTTGCAATGCAAACTGTTTGGTTCTGAATAAAAGGAAGATAATGACAGAAAAAAAACAGGCGTTACAGGAGCAATCATTGTGAAAAGAGTGAATGCTTTGCATTCAGAGAGAATGGATGCAGAACTTGTGAAAGATTGTGGATTCATTTTCTCACTTTGTGCATATGTATCCATTTTTCATGGAGGTTCCTTCAGTCGTATTTACAGATAACTGACTTAAACAGTCGAGCTACAATCAGTGATCTTCTCATTTTACCTGGAGAGAAACAATAACCGGGTAAATGACACAGCTGAAAGACAGCAGGATTTAAAAAAAAGAAAAAGAAAAAGGGTCCCATTTCATTTTTGAACTTCACACCATGACAGCACATCCGAGCCTTTTGGGACATGGGTGTTGGGGCAGTCAAGAAGTATTATGGTATGCATTTTGACTTACATGGTAATCTGACCCCGCCTGTAACTCTCCTCGCTCTCCGCCACCACCGCCACCCCTCTGCTTATCTCCATGGCGACTAGCAGAACAGGAGCACTATTATGGTCTGTAGCCCCCCCCAACCCCCCCTCCTTTTTCCTTTTTGCCTCAGAAATTATATTATTTTCATTATGAGATATGCAATTCTGCAAGTGGCGGTGAGGAGTGGGAGGGGCATCAAGAGCTGTGCACGCGGTTTCTATGACAACTGCCCCTGGTATCCCTCTGATTGGTGATTATGGGATGTCACCCCCCCCCCCACACACACACACCCCACCCACCCATAGCCCTCATCTTACACCCCCCCACCCCCACCCCTCCCAAATTCACACATGAACACTGTGTCCATAGTCAAGGAAAAAAGACGTGGGGGAGGGGGGGCGGGGATGCAAAGCAGGGGGGCAAGAAAATGAGGTAGAGATGGAAAGAAAAGAACAAGTTGTTTGTTTAGTGTTTTATGTACTTATTTATTTATTTTTTACATCGTTCTGTGTGTGAAGGATGAGGCCGTTGAGGAGCACAGACACAAAGGAAAAAAGAAGAATAGATCCGTAATGAAGGTGTGCTGAGTCAGAGGAGGCTGTAGACCAGAAGGAGGCCTCGAGTTAAAGCCGAGCAGGACAGCTTGGAGTAGGTTAAAAGCCAAAGAGTTAGGGCACTGCAACAATATGCTGACATGAATAATTTGTGAGGCAATTCCTGGATCCTCCAGAGATTAAAACAGCCTCATTATCCTGCTGATGTTCAGTGGGAAATGATGCAGTGACAGTTGTGTGCACTGCGACATCATGATAAATCTCACTGCAGCGGTCACCACTGAACAACACCCTTTCCTGCACAATAAGTCATTCATATTAAATGAATGAAGCACACTCACCTAGAAAAACTACCACCAGCTATCATCTGTGCCTCCTTGTAGGTTTCCCTTTAATCCAGTTTGCCTTGTTCATACTCTAAACTTTACATCACATGTTTGAAATGAATACCACCATCCCAGCATGGGCTTTTGGGTCTGAGGTTGTTTTTTTGTGATGGCCAAGAAAAACCTATTTCGATCAAGGCAATGCTCAAATTTTACTTGGATCTGGAAATCTGGAATATAAAATAGGTATTTTGTTTTTAAGACAAGAAAAGAACATGAGGTACGTGGAGTCAACAAATCTTCAAGTTTTAAGTTTTATTGCCATACACAGGTAACAGTGGAGCATCATTTCTGGCAATGAAATTCTTGGACTCAGAGCCCTCTAAATAGTGTACATTAAGAAACAAATGTTGCACATAAGTAACACTTAGATCAAATATAAAGTAAAAAATAAATCTATAGATAAAGAAAATAGAATATATAGAAGAAGAAAATAGAATATAAAAGAAGTAGCATAAGGAGTGTGAAACTGGGATCTGCTGCGTTCCTCCTCCAGGTCCTGGATGGCTGGCAGTGATGGTGATGCGTTGTGCAGATCTGCCTTTCAATTACGAGGTTAAAGAAAAATCCTTTGGTCCTCACCATGATTTAAAACTCAGAAAATCCAAAGACAGATGGCCTCATATTTGACTCTATAGTACTTTCATATATCCTCCTAAGACCCAAGCTTTTGGTTTTGCTTACATTTCAGAAATTATTTTGCTATTTATGGTTAAAATACATCAAAATAAAAATTTAATTTTGATGTAATTCAGTTTGTTTAAACCATAATTCATGCTTGTCCTTGGTAATTAACACATAACGCATATTACAGGAAGCTGCAATATGCAAGTGACCAGTAGGGGCAGCATAGGCACCAATTTGACAGGTCACACGATCAACAGAGAAGAAGAAGATGAACGAGTTTCTAAGACAAGCTTGTTGATCAAGTCCAAAATGAAACATAGCATTTATTAAACTACTGTTGTATTTTTGTCTGCTGTGTTCTGAAAATGAACCAAATCTTACCCTCCTCTAATGTTGCCATGTTTATTGGTTTGGTTGGTCTGAGTTATCTAATGTGCCCCCCTGGTGGAATCCTGGTGCACAAACCCAAAAATATGATGTCCATGTCTGTGGATGCCAGGCTGTAGGGGGACATACATCACTTCATGGTCCACTCAATGATCGCAAGTTGTCCAGGTCCTGTTGCTGCAGAGCACGCCCAAATCATCAACCTCCACCACCGTGCTTGACAGTGGGAATGGGGTGTCTGTGATAATATGCAGTTTTGTTTTCACCAAACATGGCATGAAGCATTATGAACAAATATCGCTTCATCTGTCCAAAGAACATTTTTCCAGGAGTTTTGTGTTTCGTTCAGATGCAAACCTAAGCCAGCCAGGCAGCTAGTTGTTTTTACAGAGGAGAGACTTTATTCTGCAGCCCTTCCAAACATTCTTTTTCTCATTGTACTCTCATAAACTAACAGTTAACATAAACAATGCCTGCAGGGTCTGAGATGTAACTCTTTTTGTATGTTTCTGAGCATTTCATTGTCTGGACTTGGGTTGACCTTGCTGCTTGTGAATAATCTTCCTAACTGTGGAACAACGGACTCCAAAGTGTTTGGAAATTTTCTTCTAACCCCACCAAGACTGAAGTGCTGATGTCATTGCTGAGGTCTTTCCTCCTTGGCATTGAAATAACACACACCTGAATGTGTCACACCAACAAACTGACTACATTTCGGTACTCACACCTGCTGATGAGCACTTAATGAAATGCATTTGATCAATGGCAACTGGCTGCTCCGTAGCATCTTAATGGGAGTGTTAGGGTTTCTGAATTTTTGCTTATTTACAAATTAACAAATTATGATACAGCATAATGTGTCGTGCTGTTGTTCATCTAAGTTGTATGAACCTTATTTTAAAACCTGCTCAATTTCACTGAGGATTTTGCAGCCAGGACTATAAAAATGACCACGACTCATGTTTTCTTTACAGAATGTTTACAGACCATAATGTCTTACACAGACACTGAAGGTCAACATGCTGTTACTGGTTATGGTAAACAATTCCATCAGCTTGGTTTATAATATTGACGGAGAAAAGTACCACAATGAAATACATAAATACAGCATTGAATAATTAGTTAAATATGTCATTAAATGATCAAAATTAAAAATAAACACAAATAAATAAATAAAGGTATATATAACTACTTAAATGTGTTATTAATTCATATTAGAAAAAATACATATAATTAATCAAATATATGATTAATTAATTAAATGTCATAGTTTTATAAAAATGGAAAATTAATTAATGAATAATTTATGAAATTCATAATTAATTGAACATGTTTTTAGGTAATTTTAATTAATTCAAATGATGTAAAAACATATAATTATCCAATCATTTAATCATGTCATGTTTCCTGAGCTGTAGTGCATTATAAATTAACTTAAATTGTCACTGTGGCTCATTAACAGATTATGGCATCTGATTGGTTACCCTGATCTGCAAGTCACTAAAACTATGGATCCCAAATAAAAGATCTCTGCACAGCCAATTGAAGTACTCCAACATATTAGGTGTCAGAATTGATTTATGCATTTGATGGCTTATTAGTTACCATAATAAAAAACAAACAAACAATCAAACAAACAAAACTAAAGTCAACAAGAAGAACGTTATTTCAGCTTTCAGCTTTAACTTCAGACCAAAGTAATCAAAGACATGATGAACTCTCATTGTTGTCCACACCAGGTTTGATGGGTGCCCCTAACATATAAAACTAATTCATAATGCACTGTAGCATGGGCACCATGAAATGACTAATTAAATGGAGAAAAAGACATGTTTCAACATAAAATGAAATTTTATGTTAATTAAATCAACAATATATTAAAGAATTTATGTATTTCCGGTTTTAATAAATCAATTAATAACACGATGTTAATCATTCAATGTCATGTGCTTCATGGAGTCATGTTTTTCCCTCCATAGTCCTAGTGGGTATTATACCCCTGTTTTAAAAAACATCTATTTAAACACACTGCATCAAATTTAACAACACCATTAATTACTCAAAAGTTTTTAAATACTATGGGGCAAAAGGCAGATATAGCATATATATATACGATTTACACATATCAATGACTGTATTACGGCTAGTAAGTAAAAAAAAAAAAAAAAAGTTATATGGATTTTTGTCTCAGCTTCTGATTTGAATATCTTTGGGCAACTAAGGCAGCAATAAATAACTCATTCTCATTCTCCACAGGTCCCCAAAACATGTCCCCATGAGCCAACATGTACTAAGTTGATTTCCCATGCAGTGAAATGTGATTCTGAAGCATCTCTGTGACACTAAGCACCAGCAGCTCAGTATTTTGCCCCACAGTCTTAACTGCTATACAGCCAGTCAATGGTGGGAAAAAGCTGTCTAGGACCCAGACGTTTTTCCCACCATTGACTGCAATGCATTTCCTCACAGCCTGTGGAGCAAGCCAGCGTGTGCATGTGTGCAGACAGCTTAAGTCAGCTGTTGGCTTGGCGCTTGTACTTCTGGGCTCTCTCCTCTGAGTTTTCAGGGAGACTTACAGCTGAAGACTAAAAAGTCTTGACTGCAGTTTGACCCCTGTGACCTCTTACTGTCTTCCTCACTGGAGAGGCCAGCCTGGCTTTTTGACCTCGTACCCAACCTGCTCGCACAATTTTTATTTTCAACCTCTTTAGCCCTCGTGTGCTGACTAAGTGAAAAGTTGCCATCATGCTGAGTAATGCATGTGAAAGAAAGTGTTCAAGTATGTTTGCACTTATAAGGCCTCAAATGGGGATAAAATCGGGGTCACCCCGCATTTTGTAACCCCGCTGTGCTGTGAAAGTAGTTTCCAGGGTTGCATTACATGTATATCTTGTGCACTATCTTCAGCAGCTCATATACAGTATGGTGCCTGCGCACACATGCAAACATGCACTCTCAAGTTAAGCAGTCATGTGGCACACAGTTGCCATGTGACGGCTTTTCCTCCCCCCCCCCACACCCCCTCCTTTCTCCTATCTCTCTCTTTTTGGAGTTATGCTTATTGTGGGATGTCAGTGACTGCACTCATTACTATTATGGGATGCCACATCGAGTGGGAGGGGTGAGCGTGTCCATGGCAACCGCGGTTGCTAAGGGAGGGGTGGAGGTGTGTGAGGGGGTGATGTGCATGGAGGAATGGGGAAGAGACTGTAGAAGAGGGAGGGGGGGGTGAGTTGACTATTATGGTCTGTACGTTGCAAGGTAACTATGCAGAGTGGGGGAGGGGTGAGTGAAGTGTGTATATGTATGCGAGAGTGTGTGTGGGGGGGATATTATGGGATGCCTGCCCCCTGATCTCTTTGTGTGTGCGCGCGCGAGCGCGGGATGTGTGGTGTGCGGGGAAGAGAAAGAGGAGACGGCGTCGTGCGCACACGCTACCACAAAAAACACGGAAATATATTTAAATTGTATGTACACCGTTACCTTAAGGAAAAGGAGCTTCTAAGTATTGATTTACTAACAAACTGAGCCCGGAGTTACTGTTTTGAAAGCTGCGTGGAATCAAGTTGTGAGTATCTCAGTTTTGGGGCTGTGAATTGACTTGAGTCCGGGTGAGATGATCAGGGTGAGGAAGCCTCAGACTGTCACAGGAGGGTTTTATGGATAGATGTCAGTATGGGAGCACATCGTTTCTGTAGTTTGTCTCAAATCTGAATCTAGCCGCCGGTTCAGCTCAGCTAGCACGCATGCTAATGGGGCGGAAAGTAATGATAGTGGCAAGATAGTATGTCAGTTGTACGCAGAGATGGACCGAGTGGTAAGGGAGCTAAAATTTCCGAGGTGTCCAACTTGATAAAGTTAGCTTTATTGTCCCATGTGGTGAGTGTTGATGTTCCTCAGTGTTTTACCGGCTGCTGTGTTTTGAAAGCTCTTTGGTCCTAATAATATACTTCCGTTTTCTTTTGTGTTCTTATTTGTCCTGGTAAACCTGGCCATTTGCTCCCTCCTGACTGCAAACCACGACTTGGACACACTCCAGAACTGGGTCCGAACTCTGGATAATATCACAACACAATAACTTTATTTAGTTAGCTAAACTGTTAGCTAACTAAACATAAAGTTTTCTGCTGTCCGCTATGTCTGGAAGTGAAGATGACAGAGATGATTATGGAGCTCCCGACGACCGATTAATGCAAGGTAAGATAAGGCTCGTTTGTTAGCTGAAATTGCTACGTTCACGCTGGTTATATGCTAGCTTGAGCAGATGTTTTTGACATTCACATCAATCACGCTGCGTTAGCATAGCGCTAGCTCGTTATTGCAGCTAACTACCGGGTAGCTAACATGACCAAACCGGCTATTTCGCAGCTTTGCTGCTTTTTAACACAGACAGAAAAAACAAGATGTTTTACTCGAACCACATTCACAAGCTGTGTAGCTGGAAGTTGTTTTGTCGTCAAGTCACCCCGAAAAACCGGCATGTTCCCGGGGCCTAACGTTAGCCAGCTACCGGTATTTTTTTACGTTTCGATGACAAGATGGAGGCAGCCAGTTAGCTTGGAAGCTGGCGGATGACGTTCTGTAGCATTCCCCCTCCTCATGGCCGGCGCCTTCGGTTTGAGTTTGAGGGGAAAAAAGTATAAATATCAAAGCAGAAAAGCAGGCTATCTTGCATTTTGCAAAACTAATTTTACATTTTCGTGTATTTTGTTTGTTTCACAAGATGTTGTGGTCAAAGATTGTTTACAGTTAGTTTAATTCCGACGAGCACGCGCAGGGTACACAGTGGAACCTTTGAGAACAAACAATCGTTCAGATCAGCTTCAAGTATTAAAATCGACTACAACCTAGACTTTATTCATAAAAACGTACATTTCCCCACATAACTGTTACAAATTACGCACATGAACATATTTTAATGCAAACAGAAATTGAACATCGTGTGAAAGATCATTAATCTTTTCTCGAGTGCACGTTATTGTTCCTCTGAATAGCTCATGTTAATTTCCCAACATAATATTTCATACTTACCCTGGGAATGCATGTGGACAGATATGAAACAAATTAAATCACGTGTCAGGCTTCAACCAAGGAAACATCTTCATGGATGATTTATAAAGATATTTTATTCATTTGTTAATCCTGTTTTTGTAAGATGGAGAGCTGCAGTTATTGGTAAAGTGATTGTTTTATCTGCAGAAAACTGATAACTGTTTTGATAATTGATAAATCATTAAAATTTTGTGAGGGCAGTTAATTGAAGCTCTTTGGATATAGAAAAATTGTCAACAGTGTTATGAGAAATCTTGAACGGAGGTGTTTTAATATTAACTGATTAATCCGTTAAATAAGTCTATTTGAGATTGTTGAGTATCACTTTCTCAGACAACGTCCTCCCAGCTGTCAAAGACATTCATTATATAAGAAAAGAAGGTAAACAAAGGAAATAAACAAGGGGGGGAATAGTTGGCCTAAATCACTTGTTTAGGTCTCTGGACCTTGAACATTTCCCCCATAAATATTATGTCAAATCATTGTAAGCTCAGCTCTCATCTTATCTAAATCTCAAAGCAATGCAATCACTTAGTTTTGTGACTTATGTCATCTGACACCACCTCTACTGTATAAATGTGCAAGATTCCGCCAGAAAACCCATGTGTTTCTGCATGCAACACTGTATTCATGACACAAGTAGGGAATGCAAAGAGTGTCGTAGCTACATTCGTAACTTGTGCGTCTAGCCACATGCACACAGCCCGATCTCCTTTATATGACCTAAAAACCCATTACATTAAACCCTCTTCCTTGCAATCTGCATTTTAATGGCAGCTTGCCATTTACTTTTTACAATAGACAATTACATTAATAGGCTCTGAGTATCAGTGCAGTGTCAGACAAGTGGACTGAGATCCTCAGCCGTAAGGCCTGCAGGAATGTGGTAAATCATGTTGACTAATCAGTTGTAAATTAGTGTTTTAACCACCTGAGTAAAACTGATTTGAATCACCCCCCTGAGGACTTACTGTAAAATAGGATCCTAAGTTAGACCCCTCGTTTAACCTCTACCTCTCCAGGTCCTCTGGACTCCTTTGCTAGGAACATGTTAATTGGAGGGAAGGAGGATGTGTCAAAATAGTGATCAAAAACAAATGATAAATTCATATTTAATGCTCTTAAAAGTAGCAAGCGTCACTTACAGGCCAAATTGGGTTGTCTGGTGAGCAAATTGAGCCTCATCCAAAACCAGCATGTGGCAGGTGTTTTGTTTCCAGCAGGTTATGCAAGTGTTAACTAATTTGCATGTTATCTTCAGAGTTGAACACAACCTGAAAGTACTGACATGTAGTTCTTTGGTGTGTCTCCAATGGCATGATTTTTTTACATTTCTTTTTCGAAGATGATGAGGAAGAGGAGATCTCTGAGAATGAGGCTCCAAAGGTGAAGAAGAAGAAAAAAGCCAAGAAGAGTAAAGAGGGCAAAGGCAGCAAGAGGCGGTCACGGAGAGAGGTAACCAGGAGCATATGCTTTATAAAGGGTCTCTGGAGATTAAAGTCCTGTGTTTTTTTTTTGTATATTTATTTTTAAGTTCAGAAGTTAATTCTTAATCTGATTTTATAGAATTAGAAAAATATGAAGTTGTTTTCTGTCTTAAGTTTTTCTATCTATGCTGAGATCATAGTTATCTTCCAGTGAGAAGCTAGTTTTCTTTCCTTGTGACCATTGTTTCACTCATATTTTAGTCTCAGATTGCAGACTCACATCTGGATTCTCCTTGTTCTAGGAGCTTGCCATCAGCTCCCCAGAGCCCATGGACATGGGTGGGGTGGAGGATGTAGAAGAAGCAGGCCCTGTCCACCGTTCTGACAGCGAGGGCAGTGACTACACTCCAGGGCGCAAGAAGAAGAAGAGGGCCAGCAGTGGCAAAGAAAAGAAGAGGAACAGCGCCGGGGTCGAGAGGAGCTCCAAAAGGAAAGAGCCAGAGCCAGAGGAAGACGATGACGACGATGATGACGATTGCTCGGTAAGGAAGAGTTCTAAGCATCTAAATAAAGTTTCTCTAAAAGAGTTGCACAGAAAGCATTCATGTTGCCAGAGTTGAGAAGTGTCTGCCATGCTATTTCCAGACACACTTTCAGATGATTAAAGGAGATAAACGCAAATCTACAGGCTTCAAAATCTTGCATTATTTGCTGCATTTATAAGTTAATTTGAACATAAAGGAAATCAGTTCTGATGTTCTCCATAAAGGATCACACAGTGCAAGTATGCACATGAGTTTTTATAGTACCCATAAACCCTTAGATCTCCGTATGACACTTACTAAAGCAATGCAGCATTACTGGCCAAACCATACAAAACCTATGGCACAGTTCTACTAACGTGCTCAGTAATGTAAAAGATGTGCAGATGCAACTTTATAGAGGCATATCTCTAGGTATCCTGGGTTTATGGTAGATTTTTTTTCTAAGGAGGTGAAAATATCAACCGTTTGTCTAGTCCGAGTCTAAAAAGGCGCCTCTTTTTCCTGGGGAAATGAATATTCTGACAGCTTTTTCCGTGCTCCGTGATGAGCGCCTTTTGACTGTGTACCTGTAATGGAGTCCTCTGTGGTTTGACAAACCGAGACGATATGAGAGATGGTTGAACAAAGAACTGTGTCTGATGGACTTGGAGGCTGGCAGCCAATAGGGGGTCTTGTAGTTAATGACACTTATGCAAGGGGGTAGGTGTGGGGTGTGTAAGTGTGTCAGTGTGTGTCTGGGATGGGTAGAGAGGGGGAGGGGGTTTGCGTCTATATAAAAAAAAAAAAGAAAATATATATACACACAATATGCATGCATGTGTGTGCTGTTACCATGGCAACCCTCCTGGAACTGCACTGCGCACTCAGTCTTTCTTTCATTTCTTTTCTTTTTTTTTTTTTTGGGTGGATAAATGCATTTTAATTTGTTGGCGGAGCCGTTCTCTCTCCGGTCTGCAGCCCGCTCTGTAAGACGACGGGTTGTATAGCAGCTCTGGTCAAAGGCTGCTGGAGGAGGAAGATTTGAGGTGTTGTCTTCATCTGCTTACTGACAGTGCTGAGATGAACTTCTTTGTTCACCCTCCAGGGCCCTTTAAACTTAAATGGAGTCCCAGTTTAACTGAAACTGGTTTGTTTTTTTGTGTGTTTTATTTTTTAACGATGAAAAACACAAAACAAATCAGACTGCAGAGACATAAGTTGATTCAGAAAGGCTGAGTTTGGTTTAATGATTGTGAGAATATTCTAATTAAATGAGCTCTGATTTCATTTTAGAGTCAAGTATTGAAAACCTTTTTGCTCTTCTTGTTTATAAATTCAAAGGTTATGTTATTTTATCTTGGTCTGCTATGATAATTTACTTAAAATATTTATTTTCCACCGGTAATTGTTAAAAAAAATTATTTTGGAGGCATGGGGTTTATGCTCTGGTCATATTCTAGCATCCTAGAGTTCTAATGAGTCCATTTTACATGCACACCAAAAATCTGCTCCTTACCTGATTTATGGAGTTATCAGATCATCCAAGTGATCATGGAGACAGCATAATTTCATATCCTTAATCAGATAATGGCAGATTGCTGATTATGAGAAATTGGATTAAAACACCTAGATTTCTCCCCAATAGTCAGACTTTTTTGTGCATGTAGACCCAAATTTCTATGGATTTGCAAAAAAACGTCATTGCCAACGTCTGTTCAACATCTTCCGTTAAAGACAGAAGCAACAGCGTCACAACGTGAGTGGAACACAAAAGAAATACACAAACAGTGTGAAGCAGCGGAAAATCGGGAGTAAAATCAAAGTAAAACATTTAGACCAGTTTGCATCTTATTACCTCCCACATTAGCAGCTATCACTAAGACAATGGATCCTGCCATGTTCAACAAAGACCAGATGTTTTGAAAATAACAGGAAATTACATCACCACATGCAAAATCCAATAATTAACTAGAAAATTTAGACAAGGGTTTTTCGAATATGGCATTTCAGAAGTGCCTGTAGATGCATCAGATTATTACAATTATCTGATTCATTCCACCTGTGGGGTTTTTAATGGTCATGTTAACAGGCTAAATATTAGGCAGACAGGAGGCTTGTTGTGTGCTTTTCTATAACTGGCTTAAAGTAAGAAGTAAAAGTTTAACATTAAGAGCAAAGGCTAGAGAGCAGCGTGTTGCGTACATGACTTCGGGGAAAGCGGAAAAAATAAAAGTTTTCATTTAAGAAATTAGACAAAGTGAGAAGATCAAGAAACCTTTGTGTAAAAAGTTGAAACCACCAACCTTTGCTGATATTTGAGGCTTTTATCATCAAGCAATTTCACGCAGTTGTATTAGAAAATATGCCTGCCCATCACTGTGAATTATTAAAGCTTTTCTGGATTCTGCTTTTTAGAGGCTCTTCATTGACCACTTGAGCTTTTCAACCAATGCAAATAGTCTGGTGGGGAAAATACTGTTGTTGCAAAAGACTATTATTCCATAGAGATTGTAATCATTTGTGGCATGATGATTTCATGCATTGTGAGGTAAAATAAGGTCTTGCATCCCGTATTGAGGCTTTTGCTGATGTACACTGAGAGAAAAAAGGGTCTTTTTTTGGGTAACATTTTGCTTTCGTGATGCACAAATACAAAGCAATGCTTCTTTTAAACCTGAGCTGTACTGTTTTGTTTACAGCTGGCCCCACATGCTGGTCACTCAGACTGCGTGTGGTCGGTAAAAGTTGCAATAATACTGCAGGAGCTTCCAATTTATTTGTCAGCCGCAGGTTTCAGAAATGAAACAGCAGTCATGTTGTTTCTTTAGCATGTTTTGAATAAAACCAGAACAACTTTACTTATGTTTACTCAACTGGGTTCTCAATAACTCCACAACCAGGTGGTTTAATTAATTTGATTGATAAGTATTGCTAGGTTTTTTTTGAGCGAACAGGCAAGCCAGTCTTCTTCTTTTAGATTTTATTCATTAGTCTGGTTTACAAATGATTTTGGTTCTTACAGCTTTTTAGTTTAGCTGTTATTGCATCTGTGACTCTCAGTGGAACATATATATATAAAATAAGTTTGGAAGATGTCTTTGAAACATAAGTCTAATTTTCTTTGTTTAATCCCGAGCTCTTTGTTATGTTGGCATGCTTTTGTTGTGTTTGATATGATGAATTCTTTGATTGTGCATCTTATCTGTACCAACACCTGGAAAATGCAGGTAGAACCCTCTTTTGGAGTCATTTATAACAGCAAAGAGATGACTGCAACCCAACTTTTAATATATATTGGTTTTTCTTTTTGCTGTTCTTAATTGAGCCATCATTGAATGTTTTTTTTTTTAAACTTCTCTTAAATCTGTCTTTAATCATTATGGATTTTTATTTTGTCTTATAGGAACCAAAGTCATCATCTCAGCTTCTGGATGACTGGGGCATGGAGGACATTGACCATGTGTTTACAGAGGAAGACTACAGATCTCTGACCAACTACAAGGCTTTTAGCCAGTTTGTCAGGTAGATTCTTGCTCTTATTGCTTCAGTATTACTATTTAAGAAGTTTTATGCCAAGAGAAATGTCACGTCTCACCAATGACTGATCTTTATTCTGCTCCGGAAGATAAACTGAAGCAAAATGCCAGAAGTCCTATAATCATAATGTGTTTGTGGGAGGAAAATTTGAGTCAGACCACTTGTTAAATGTTTATCATCTTTACTCCAGACCCCTCATCGCAGCCAAGAACCCCAAAATTGCCGTGTCAAAGATGATGATGGTTCTGGGTGCAAAGTGGCGCGAGTTCAGCACCAACAACCCCCTGAGAGGTGCAGCTGCTGCAAACGCTGCACTGGCTACCGCCAACGTACCAGCTGCTGTGGACACCATGGTTGCAGAGGTCGCCCCAGTGGCTGTAGCTCTGCCAGCCCCAGTAGAGCCTCTGCAGACTCCTCCTGCACCTCCACTGCGCAAGGCCAAGACCAAGGAAGGCAAAGGTATACAACTTTTCTTAATCGAAAAACACTGAACAGTAAAAAAATTAAAAATGTTAGCAGGTAAAATGGCTCATTTGCGAGCCAAAAATGTGAGCCTATTCTTTCTTTCTTTGTTGCTCTGCAGGTCCCAACGCTCGCAAGAAATCAAAACCTGCAGCAAAACCACAGGAGAAAAAGAATAATGCCAAGACAAAGAAAGTTGCTCCTTTAAAAATCAAACTGGGAGGTTTCAACAGCAAGAGGAAACGCTCATCAGTACGATCTCTCTCCTTTGTGGTTATTAACCTAACTATGCAGACACATGGACGTGTCTGTTAACACACCTGGAAATGAAATGTTTATTTTTCATGTGCACAGAGTGAAGAGGACGAGCCTGATGTTGAAAGTGATTTTGAGAATGGCAGCATTAATAGCGTCTCCATCTCAGAGGGTTCAAACAGTCGCAGCAGCCGCAGCAAAAAGAAGACCTCCAAGAGCAAACCCAAGAGGAAGAAAGGTTTGTCTTTGCAAGAAAATTATTTATTAGCTTTTAATTCAGTCTTCTCTTTATTTTCCTTATTTACGGTTCTTCATATCTTCAAAAACCTTTCCATTATGAAGGCTAGTAGTTGCCAACTGAGCTAACTAAATGAAGATTGCAGGTTAGCATCTCGGCAGAGAGCAGTAATGACCGAGTTCAGGAAAAGCGTGTGTGGAATGCACAGCATGAGGTGCACACATACACATTAGTCACTGTGGCTGAGTCAGCCGAGTTTGGTATATTTAGAAGTACAGCATCTTCTAAGTTGCGGCACACTGAGACATCTTCTGTAGCTGCTGTCATAAGATTGAGGCACCAATCAGAAGATGTCACGGATGGCTTCACGTTGACAACCTCATGAGGTCAAAATGCCCACGAAGATGCAGCAGGATCGCTGTGGGAATCCTTTTAACAGCAGTTGTGGGGTTTTTGCTGCTTCTGATTTAAAGTTTTATCACTTGTTGCTGAACATCCAGACCTTTAAAGATGCTTAAATTCACACACTGCATCCTTCAAAAGTATTTTATTGAGCCCCGCGTTATGATTCAAATAGACGTACCTTCTGTAACAATCAGCCTTAGTTCCTCTGAAATGGCTGTTTTGTATGTTAGAAGTGAAACTCTTCCATGTCACTTTGTTTTTGAGGTAATCTGTACTCAAGGGGAACTGGTGACTCGCTGTGTGGGTTTTCCTGTAACAACGTAAACATTGCAAACTCATAAATGCCGGGATTATAGCTCGTATAGAATCCTGGACCTCTTTTCTATCTTAGATGTAAGAGCTGATTTTTGCTCGCCTTTTTGTTCCTCATCAGAAACGGAAGAGGGTGACGGATATGAAACGGACCACCAGGACTACTGTGAGGTTTGCCAGCAGGGTGGCGAGATCATTCTGTGCGACACTTGCCCCAGAGCGTACCACATGGTCTGTCTGGACCCCGACATGGAGAAAGCACCCGAGGGTACCTGGAGCTGCCCGCACTGCGTAAGAAACATGCTTCTAGCTTTTAGATTTCAAATGGGGAAATGATGCAAAGGCAGATATACTGGAAGTTAAATTTCCATCTGTCCCCAGGAGAAAGAGGGCATCCAGTGGGAAGCCAGGGAGGAAGCCTCAGAAGGAGAAGAGGACAACGGTGAGGTGGGAGAGACGGAGGAGGACGACCACCACATGGAGTTCTGCAGGGTCTGTAAAGACGGAGGAGAGCTCCTCTGCTGCGACTCGTGCCCGTCGTCGTACCACATCCACTGCCTCAACCCCCCGCTCCCCGAGATCCCCAACGGAGAGTGGATCTGCCCCCGCTGCACGGTAAGTGGAATAAATGGAGTAAAAGCTTTTTGGCCTGCATAGCATGACTGGGTAACAGCCAATCAAACTTATTTTTAGATCTGAAACAATCAGTAATTCGGTAAATTAATCAAATTCTTTCTAATTAAAAAAAAAAAAAAGACCATCCATGAAGATGAATAATCACATTGAAAAAATAAGTGGCCCATTATTAAAGGATGAAAATGTATTTATTGAAGCCATTAATGCATCTATTATCAAATAATTTGCTGTTTATTTCCCTAATTTGTTGCTTTGTCACAAAAGATTTAGATAATGTAAAAAATAACTATGATGATAAGTTGATATAATCAACTAATTAAGATTTACTAAATAATTAGATCACAGATTGTAACCGGTAAAACCGCTCTGTTCAGACGACGTGCCGATGATCTGAACGGGACAATCATGGAAAACTTAATAGTTAAAACTGTTTCCTGTTTATAGTGTCCGGCCATGAAGGGGAAAGTACAGAAGATCTTGACATGGCGGTGGGGAGACCCCCCTCCTCCTACACCTGTACCACGCCCTCCAGACCTCCCGGCTGATGCCCCTGACCCCGCCCCGCTGGCAGGGCGCCCCGACAGGGAGTTTTTTGCCAAATGGTGCAACATGTCCTACTGGCACTGCTCTTGGGTCACAGAGCTGCAGGTGTGTACAACAACAACAACAACTATCCAGTCTCTGTATTTCCACCTTAACCTTCCCTGTTACTGTCCCGTTTAGCTGGAGATGCACTGCCAGGTGATGTTTAGGAACTACCAAAGAAAGAACGACATGGATGAGCCCCCACCCATTGACTTTGGTGATGGAGAGGAGGACAAGTGCCACAAGAGGAAGAGCAAAGATCCAACATACGTTCAGCTGGAGGAGAAATATTTCCGCTTTGGGATCAAGATGGAGTGGCTGATGATCCACCGCATCCTGAACCACAGGTTAGAGCGCGCTGCACGCCCAACGTCCACACATAGTCTGACTTTCTTGCAGCTCAACATCATCTGGCCTTTTTTTGTGATTTATCTTTAAGTGATTATAATTGTGTTTTTATTACATCTTTGTATGATAGAAGCATGTTATTCATCACTGAACAACTTATTGGGGTGTAGGAGTGTTACATTTATCTGACATGGTGCATGAAGCTTCTTGCTCCAGACAGGATTTTTTTAGAGCCCTAGTCCCTGCAAGCAGGATTCTTGATACTGATAACGTGATCTATTTAATTTGATACATTTCATTATTTTTCACTAGGTTCCTGTTTATATATTTAAATGAAAAGATGAGAAAAACAAAAAGAATTGAATTTTTTTCCTTTCTTTTAAATCACAGCAAACAACAAGATGCACTTCTTAAATTTTTTTTTTACTAGTTTTCCGAGCAAAAACTGATATTCACATGCTTCTGACCTGCTGACTTTTCTGCTGTCGGGTATCTGCTTCTGATTGGGATTATTTAGTAAATGGCTTCAGAGCACACAGAGTGCCAAATGAACGTTTTCCCTTCTGCAAATAATCCCAAAGCCAGGATTAGTTTTGATTGGTGATATCTAAAAGGTGTGTGCTGACACCCTGTTTTATGCTACTAGCAGGTGTCTGGACATGTATGGTTCTACAGTCTCCGTAGTGATGGATGGTTTAATATGTTATATATTTAGGTCGCGCTTATTTTTTTGAAGTGAGTCCTTTATCAAACACACAGAGAGAGAGAGAAAAAACTTAATATGACATCCACTGTCTTTCTCCCATGTTTTCCAGCGTGGACAGGAAGAACAACGTCCACTACCTGATCAAATGGCGAGAGCTGCCATACGATCAGGCCACCTGGGAGGCGGAGGACATGGACGTACCAGAGTTCGACCCCTACAAGCTACAGTACTGGAACCACAGGTAAGATGGGTTGAGCTCAATGCTGACGACAACCAGGACAACTGGAATGTGTGCAGCTTTATATACTGTGTACGTACGTCTGTTACAGAGAGCTGATGATGGGAGAGGAAGGGAAACCAGGGAAGAAGATGAAGATTAAAGGAAGAGTGAAGCGGCCGGACAGGCCTCCTGAGAACCCGGTGATAGATGTAAGCCCACTGGAATGACTCTTAACTTTTGTTTGTAATGTGAATGAGATGTTGGTTGAGTTACGAGTCATTAACAGCTGCTAAACTAGTAACCACTGACCCAAAGCTTATTGAGCCTGAAGGAATCCTTTTTAAGAAGTTTTCTGAACTTCCCCGGATGTTTAAACTCATTTTTTAGGTATTAAGGATTTTACAGAGTTACTGTAAATAATTCAGTAATCCTTTCTGACTCTTGTTTCCAGCCGACAATAAAGTTTGAGCGCCAGCCAGAGTACCTGGACAGCACTGGAGGGAATCTGCACCCCTACCAGCTGGAGGGTCTCAACTGGCTGCGGTTCTCCTGGGCTCAGGGTACCGACACCATCCTGGCTGATGAGATGGGTTTGGGAAAGACAGTGCAGACCGCAGTCTTCCTCTACTCGCTGTATAAAGAGGTAAGTAGCAATGAGATGCTGGGTTGTGCTTCTATGCTGAATGGTAACACCTCTGGAGACTATAGTCGCTTGTTTTGTGGTGAATTGCTTTGCTCGGGTCATCAAGTAGAAGCAGTTTGTAACTTAGAAGTTTGCCCATGTCCATATTTTTCTGGAAATTTGGTTCCCTTTTTGATTAAAAGGACTTAATTTGACATTTTTTACGGTTTTTAACTCAGTTGTGATGGAGATTTCCTTTGTGTGGCTGTGAAGTGGTCTGCAGCTTGTTTTCCTACTGGTCTGGTGCCATCCAGCCATTTTGTTTAAGTCAGGTGAAATCTGACGACATTAACTTGGATCTGGAACTGTAAACATTCACTCACTGATCATGTGTGTTGCTGCTGCCCCCTGAAGGTGGGAGGCTGGAAAATGTCCTGCTTAAAGCTGCTGGGAATCATGTGACCTAAATTGATTTTATTTAGATTTTTTTTTTGTTTTTATTTATTTAATTGTTTTTTTATGTGATTGATATGCAGATTTTAATCATATGAACTGAACTATTACCAGTTTCCCCCAAGACACACAATTTATTTATGTTTCTGTGTTTATTGGTTAAAAGATTTAATCAGGGATCAGTTATTTGATACTTCTAGGTAAACATGAGAAATACTGCCAACAGATATAATCAATTGGATCTTTGCTTATGTTTTTGGTTTGGAAACTTTTAACCTCTTCTTCACCAGAGATGCGTGTAGTACACACACGCTAAAAAGCACCAATCCCTACATGTAGCATACCAAAATCCCAGGGAAAAACTCGGCTAAAAGACTCTACAAACCATTGTCATACACACAAAACCCAGTTCAAACTCCAAGCAAATATATGGGCATGTAACCAAAAAAAATGAGCAGCACTGTCCACTTTAAAGCTTCTGCTAATTTCTCCACTTCAGACAAGCCACACAAACATGGTGTCGTATGAAAGCAGAGATTTTTGCTGATTACAAAGATATCCGTCTCGTCACTCTGGGACAAAACCTCTGCGAGCTCGCAGCTAAAGAGTAGCAAACAAAAAAGTGATGA
>JBBBVU010000018.1:23438664-23450625 GCA_037177055.1 Atherinosoma microstoma
CCCCCCCCCCAACAGAAAGACTCATCCATCAAGTTCCACGTTTTGCTGACGTCATACGAGCTGATCACCATCGACATGGCCGCCCTGGGCTCCATAGACTGGGCTTGTCTGGTGGTCGACGAGGCCCACAGGCTAAAAAACAACCAGTCCAAGGTAAACACACCCAGGATTGTAGATCAAGCATAAAAACAGTCGGCCAATCCCACGTGTTGGGTTAGTTTTTGTTGGGAATATCTCTGGATTAAAGACGCATGCAGCTGTTTTTCACTCAGCCTAAAACTGTCGTAAACATGTTCTCTGTGTCCCCTTCTTTAGTTTTTCCGGGTGTTGAACAACTACTCCCTGCAGCACAAACTCCTGCTGACCGGTACCCCTCTGCAGAACAACCTGGAGGAGCTTTTCCACTTGCTCAACTTCCTCACACCTGAGAGGTTCAAGTAAGTCTGGACTTTTTGTTTGTTGGTTTGTTGTAGTTTGGAACGCACTTCAGAAGTTATTCAAGTATTGGAGTCAAATTCAGTAACAGTAACATGACGCCATATAGGTGGTCAGAGAAAACTAAATCAATCCTCAGCAGCTGACTTTTCTAGTCAGACTGTGGTTTTTAGCAGGAAAAAGATCATCTGTATTTGTCTTTATCTGCAGCAAGTTGGAGGTCTTCTTGGAGGAATTTGCCGACATCGCTAAGGAGGACCAGATCAAGAAGCTGCACGACATGCTGGGTCCGCACATGCTCAGGAGGCTGAAGGCCGACGTCTTCAAGCACATGCCTTCCAAGACCGAACTCATTGTCAGAGTGGAGCTCAGCTCCATGCAGAAGTAAGCTCGGAGCGCAGAGTTTTTGTCAGGAAATAAAATTGAAGGAGCGGTTGAAAAAATGAATCTGAACATTTGTGTCTTCTGTTTGCAGGAAATACTACAAATTCATTCTGACGAAAAACTTTGAAGCCCTGAACACAAAAGGAGGCGGAAACCAGGTTTCGCTGCTCAATGTTGTCATGGACCTCAAGAAATGCTGCAATCACCCCTACCTCTTCCCTACGGCTGCTATGGTACGACCCAAACACCAGGAAGAAACTAGAACAGATAAATTCTGCCTATTAGTTAGAAAAATTGCCACAAAGACTCCCACATAGAAAGATGAATCCAAGTGAGACGTGCTGGAGAGGTTTTAGAAGGATTCCTGCCAGAATGTTTATAACCCTCGGCCAAAGTTTCTTTTGCAGTCATTTAAAGCTCCATGTTTTATTGATCAATTTACACAGGAAGCTCCAAAGATGCCAAATGGGATGTATGATGGAAGTGCACTCACCAAATCTTCTGGCAAACTGATGTTACTGCAGAAGATGATGAGAAAACTGAAGGAGGGAGGGCACAGAGTGCTTGTTTTCTCTCAGGTGAGTCGCCCATAAACACAGAGTTAAAAGCTACTTTTGTTTGAATGCTGTGATTTTTTTTTTTTTGTTTAGTGAAGGTTTTTTGGGCGAATTTTTGTTGTTGTCATTGTTTTTATTTGACTCAGCAGTCTGTGGCCTTTGCTTTTTTTTTGCAGATGACCAAGATGTTGGATCTTCTGGAGGACTTTCTGGAGAATGAGGGTTACAAATATGAGAGGATTGATGGAGGAATCACAGGAGGAATGAGACAGGAAGCTATTGATCGTTTCAATGGTGAGATTATAGGCCAATTACCATCTGTCTTCTTCTTTATCCATCCCTTCTTCTTAGAGTTTCCTGGGTTTATACTGTTATGCTTCAACTTGTTTCTTTTTTATTTTGCAAGCTTTGAAATATTAGTCTCTTTGGTGTGGATCAGTTAAACCCCCAAATTTCAGATAATCTGAAAAAAAGTTATGTCTGGGCCTTTTCTGTCTTTTTTCATCCTTTCCACCTTCATCCCTCAGCTCCTGGTGCTCAACAGTTTGCCTTCCTGCTGTCGACGAGGGCTGGAGGTTTGGGCATCAATCTGGCCACGGCCGACACCGTTATCATCTACGACTCTGACTGGAATCCTCACAACGACATCCAGGTTTGACACTGCCTATCCTTTTTATTATTAAAAAGTGGTTAAAAGCTTTTTATTTGGCTGTTCAAATGGGCATATGTATGTTTTTTTGCGTAGGCCTTCAGCAGAGCTCATCGAATCGGTCAAAACAAGAAGGTGATGATCTACCGTTTTGTCACCAAGGCTTCAGTAGAGGAGAGGATTACACAGGTAAATGGCGCCCCATAGACCAAATACTTAATTCTGTGCTGAAGTCGTTTGAAATGGAACCAAAACTTCTTTTCTGCTCCAGGTTGCTAAGAAGAAGATGATGCTGACTCACCTGGTGGTCCGACCTGGTCTCGGCTCCAAGACCGGTTCCATGTCCAAACAGGAACTGGACGACATCCTCAAGTTTGGAACGGAACAGCTCTTCAAGGATGAGGGAGAGGGTGAGGATGAGTTGGTTTACAAAAAATACCTTAATGTGACACCACATAGAAAATGAGCTACATTAACATGTGTGTTCGTTCAGGTGAGAAAGAGGAGGACAGCAGCGTCATTCACTACGACGACAAAGCCATCGACCGGCTGCTGGACAGGAACCAGGACGCCACCGATGACACGGAGCTGCAGAGCATGAACGAATATCTGAGCTCGTTCAAAGTGGCTCAGTATGTGGTCAAAGACGAGGAGGAGGAGGTGAGCTCCCACAGCTGGTTTTGTGTGGGATTAATGCAACATTTCCCTCAATCTGCCTTTTTTTTTCTCACCATGAAACTGTTCCCTGTCGCTCAGGAGGAGGAAGTGCAACGGGAGATCATCAAGCAGGAGGAGAGCGTGGATCCGGATTACTGGGAGAAGCTGCTGCGGCACCATTACGAGCAACAGCAGGAGGATCTGGCCCGAAACCTGGGCAAAGGCAAACGTATCCGCAAGCAGGTCAACTACAACGATGGCTCACAAGAAGACAGAGGTAGAGATTTTTTTTTAATAATAATAATAACACTGAAGTTAATTTTTTGTCTCTTTCTAAAAACCTTCTCGCCTGAAGAGCAAGCAGACAGGATTTTATTTAGCTGAGCATTGCTTTTCATTTCACATCAGTTCTTACAATCTTAAGACATTTCTATTGCTATATCACTTTAAGAGAGGAAAATATTGCTGTGTCATTTTTTTGGGCAAATATTAAACAGGTTTTTAAAATGTATTAGTATTTGTATCTAAGATGCAAAAGCCTCCAAAGAATTGCAGAATAAGGACGAATCAAGTTCTTAAAATTGAAGCTTCTACGATTTTAACATATTTTTTCATTTGCTGATATTTTTCAAATTAATTGTCAACTATGTTGACATTGGGTTAATTAGTTTGAAGAATTATTTCAAGAAGGAAATTATCAAAATTAAGTATTTTTCTTTCTTTTGATGCATGAACAAAAAACAAGGAATTAATTTGCAATAGAAAGTAATAAGTATTAAAAGAAACAGCAAGACCTAGCTGCACGAAGGGAGGTTAATACAACTGTATGCTAACTCAGTGGTTACCAACCTGGGGTCCCTGGACCCCCTTCCCCCCCAAGAGCACAGGAGGGTTCCTGAGGCTTTGACTGTTCAGAGCCACTGTGATTTTAAATTAGAGACAAATTGAGGTGTATTCGTTTAGGTCTTTTATCATTTGGGACCGGTGTTTCAGGAGCCTGAAAACACTTTGCACCCTTTTATTAATGAGACATGTCTGAGAAATGCCACAGAGCAGACGATCCTTCCTTATTTAGGAAAAAACAAAGTAAGGCTATATGTTGGTAATTACCTCAACTTTGGTTTTATCAAAGAAAAGGAGTCCGCCAGAATGCATCATTTATGGTGGAAGCAGCTGATAAAAGCATAAAACCCAGCATGGTATCAACACAGGGCGGGCGGGGGTCCACAGCTTTTTGGTAGTTGCATGAAGGGCGTCCTCAGGGAAAATAGGTTGGGAACCACTGCACTACCTGTAATCAAATGTTCATTCTTAATACCATTCATCTCCAACAAAACGCATTACAGCTGCTTCTCAGCTAATCTTAGCCTATGTAAAACGAGCTTACTCTGCATTGCAGTTGTCAAATAATTCTGAGAGTAGGAGACCTCGTCATTTCCAAGTGATTGGCATTCCTGCTGCACCATATTGGAAAAAATGGACGCCTCCAAAAGAGCCAGTTTGGGAGCGTCTACAATTATGCTGTATGAAACTAGAAAATCTCGAACCAGTTATTAAAAACATGCACCATGAGAACACCAGCTAATTTAGGCAATAATGGTTGATAAGCCACACATATTGATGGGACGTTTCATGAACAACCCCACCGTAACAACATAATTATTAGTTAAGTAAACAGCTCGGTGCTGTTTACACTTGAAACTTGATGCAGACAAAACATATTAGGAAGAAATTTAATAAAGACAACAAGGACAAACAGGTGGTGGTATCGGTGAGTTATTAGTTCTTCAGAAAATGACCTCAGAAAACAACAGGAACCCTGTACAGCTTAACCGATACCGGACAGCATCATAAACAACACAACCACCACAGTTTCATGTCTTTGTCTTGGTTGTACAAAGATGCATTATTGTGTTTCTAATAATTTACTGTCCAGCTTATGCAGCTGTCATATAAACATCTTCTATCAAATTCCAGTTGTTAAATAAATTTTTTTGTTTCCCTCAAAGCTGATTGGCAGGATGACCAGTCCGATGGCCAATCGGATTACTCTGTGGCTTCCGAGGAGGGTGATGAAGACTTTGATGAGAGATCAGAGGGTAAGGAACACATTCAATTTCTTTTAATAAGCACACTTTGTTTTTCTGTATTAACGCTTATCTAGTCTCCAACCAAAGTTATCATTGAATTAAGTGAAAAGTTTTTTATTTTCACAGGATATAATAATTAAACCTGCTAGTATTTTTAAAACATTTTTTTTTGCTCCTTGATGGTAAAAACAAGCATCATCCAGCATACTTGAAGCCTGAAGGATAACTGGTCTCAGGGGCAGCTTCATCTCTTTACAGGATCATCTTTACAAACAGGAACCATGTGGTTCGGTACACCTGCTTCACCTCAGAGTATCTGTTTAATAACCACATTTGTTTCCTCTCTGCAGCCAACTCTCGCAGGCCGAACAGGAAGGGCCTGAGGAACGACAAAGACAAACCATTGCCCCCCCTGCTGGCCAGGGTGGGAGGCAACATTGAGGTGAGCCGCTCCATCGTCCCTAACTAGAGGATCTGCATTGTTCTACCGACGTGATGCTGGAAAGTCCTCGTAAACCAGCAGAGTTTTAATGTCTGATCCTCTGTCATTTCACAGGTGTTGGGCTTCAACTCTCGCCAGAGGAAGGCCTTCCTGAACGCAGTGATGCGTTACGGGATGCCCCCCCAGGACGCCTTCACCACCCAGTGGCTGGTCCGAGACCTGCGGGGGAAATCGGAGAAAGAGTTCAAGTAAGAGTCGCCACTTCCTCTCTGGTTAAAAACACAGACTACAGACTCTGATTGTGCTCACACTTCGCCTCTTTCGTAACGCTCATCATTTCTCTCACCACCCCCAGGGCCTACGTCTCTCTGTTTATGCGCCACCTCTGTGAACCCGGAGCCGACGGTGCCGAGACCTTCGCAGATGGTGTTCCCAGAGAAGGGTTGTCACGGCAACATGTCCTCACCCGCATCGGTGTTATGTCACTTATACGCAAAAAGGTAAAAACATTTGAAAAAGCCGTCTTCTTACATCGGCTTGCAGAGAAAATATGAGTTGACTATCACATATGTAAACACGTGTTTATAAGAATGGCCGTTCATTGAAGGTTTAAATAACTTGAGGTTGTTGCACACAAGCTACATTTATTTCAGTTTGTGTGGGAAAACCTGTTCTGGTGGGAATTTGTTGCTTTTTTCTGCTTTGGTTCTTTTTTATATTAAATATATTTGATGTTTGGTTGGTGCAACTCACTAACTTTATATAAAGATTGCTGACTGGTTAAATCATCTTCTACTGAAGACTTTTACCTCTTAGTTACAGTAAGATGAGGACATCCTGGTCCTGGTCATTAGGGGCAGTAGTGTGAACGGTAAAGAGGCATTTAGATGCTCAGTTGTTACAAGTCAAAACCAGTTGGACTTTGTTCTACTAAAGTAGCTCCAGTGCTGTTTCAGAGTTGGTGACTAAGTAAGATCCAGTTTAAACCACCAAAGAGCTGGCTCCAACCCAGAAAAATTGGTGCTACTGTAGTCCTGGTCCAGAGCAAAGAACCACTTATGTCAGAGGAGGGGGTTAGCTTATAGAAACTAACTAAAATAATGTGTTTGCTCTTTAAAGAAAACGAAAAATAGTTCAAGTTATGTCTGGTTTTAATTGAAAAAAATGAATAAATAACTTTAAATAGGACAAATATAACTCTATAGAGTATAAAGAAGTAAAGGAGACAGCTGACATTCAGACAGACTCTTAAATACTTGCAGATAACTGCTCCCTGCAGTGTGGGTCAACAGAAACGTAAAAAACACTACGGGGAGGATTTTATTGTATGACTGTTTTTTATGTAATGATGTGGCTTTAAAAGTAATTCGGCTCCTGAAAGTCAAAACCAGCTGGGAACTAGCTGTACAGTGGAAAAACGAACATTCTTGATATTAAGAAAGACCGTTAACTCGATGTGACTATAACAAGTTAAATTATCTGCTGTACAGTAAGATAATTGTACTCGGTAAGATTTCTTGTATTAAAAATAATTTCTAGGCTTTAGACAAATAAGAATATATTAAAACAAGTGGTGAAACACTCATTTCAAGTCTCTTTATTAAGTTAGAAAAAACCCTCAAAACTAGCCTACGCTCTTAAGATGTTCTTTTTCTTTCTTTCTCACTTTTATTTAAGAATAACCAATTTCAACATTTAGTTGCTAAATAAAAAATGAAATGCAAAACTGGCTATCTAGCCAAATGTTGCAGTGCGGTCTCAGCTTGTGATCAAAAAGCAGAGCACTAATAGCAGATTGGACCCAATAAGACAGCATAAGGGTATTTCTTTAACTCTGTTAGCATGTAGACGGAGGGGCATGTGTCAGAGAACAATGCCAAAACCTGATTGTGACAGTCTACAGGATGCTGTTTCATCTCTGCATCTCAGAGCTGTCAGGCTTTGGAAGGTCCTGATAAATCTTTCTCAAACCCTAATATTAGTCTGTGAGAAGAAAAGGCACTGTTATATTTTCTGAAACAGGAAAATCATCGTTTAAAAAGTGGATATTTTAAGCCATAAAGCCGTGACCCAGACCTTTGTGTCCGCTCTGAGTTAGCTGGAGTGTTAACTTGCTAGAAATCCCACTGACTGGATGCTACTGCTTTGTCCGTCAGGTCCAGGAGTTCGAGCATGTCAACGGTCAGTGGTCGATGCCCTGGATGGCCGAGCTGGAAGAGGCCAAGAGGGCTGCAGCTCAGCCGGAGTCTCCTGGGAAAACCCCATCCACCGGCACCCCCGCCGACACACAGCCCAACACCCCCGCTCCAGGTTAGACACGTTCAGGAGATTAATTTTTCAGAACTAAACCGGCACACAGCTTATCCTTCAGGAACTTCAAGAAACTCTTGATAGTTGGCTGAGGTGAAAAGTCCTAAAACATTCAGTAATGATTGAATCTTTCTGTAGTTGAAGACCCCTTAAAGAACGATGAAGCAGCAAAGGATGGAGAGAAGGAGGTGAGGAAAGAAGGCGAGGCGGAGAAGAACGGCAAAGAGCCTGTCAAACCCAACGAGGTAAAGACACGATATGCTTGTATGGCATGGGGGAAGGTCTTTTGGGATTTTGAGGGAGAAAGCAGAGATTTTCTGACTGTTATTCCCTGTGATCACCTGCAGGTCATCGCCATTCCCGATGACGACGAGAAGAGTCCGACAGCGGAGCAAGAGAAAAAGAACGGAGAGGAGCCGATGGAGACGGACAAGCCGAGCAACGGCGAAGCAGAGGGCGTGAAGGAGAAGGAAACCGAGAAGGAAGGAGAGGAGGAGAAGAAGAGTCCAGAGGGAGGAGAGGAAACTAAACCACCCACAGAAACAAAGACGGAGGTGTCAGAGGTCAAACCCGAAGACTCAGAGAGCAAAGGTAAAACTCGTCAGTTTTCTTCCCGTTTGCCTTAAATCCTCTCTGACTTCACTTCCTGTTTAATATATTTTTTATTTTTGTTTGCAGTAGAAGAAAAGAAGGAAGAGAAGACAGAAAAGATGGACACCACTCCACCTGCAGATGAAAAGAAAGGTACCAGCTGCTTTTCTTTTAAAACAAAAATCACCGTATATTTAAGCGTCGCTTGGATGTTCAATATTTGTTGCTCTTCTTGTCGTACAGAAGTGAAGGATGAGAAGGAGGCGACCAAGCCAGAGGAGGCGACCAAGCTGCAGAACGGAGACAGCAGCAAAGAGGCCGCGACACCTGCCGCCGCCACCCCCACAGCCACCCCCAACGCCCCCGCTGCCCCTGCCCCCCCCACGGCTTCCGCGGCCAGCGCAGTCAGCGAGGAAAAGAAGAAGGCCAAAACCCGTTTCATGTTCAACATCGCAGACGGAGGATTCACAGGTACGTACGAATCCAGATGTAAACAAAGAATTAGTATGTTTTTGTTGTCTAACTGACCTCCTCTCTCCTCTGTAGAGCTCCACTCTTTGTGGCAGAATGAGGAGCGCGCTGCCACGGTTACCAAGAAAACAAATGAGATCTGGCACCGTCGTCATGACTACTGGCTGCTGGCGGGCATCATACAGTATCCTTTTCCCACCTGAATGATTAGTGGCTCATTTCTCATTGAAGATAAACCAAAACAAATTTTGTTCTAAGATTGTAGCTGTTGTTCTTCTCAACGTCGCGAACTTCAGACATGGTTACGCACGCTGGCAGGACATCCAGAATGATGTGAGGTTCGCCATCCTCAACGAGCCGTTTAAAGGAGAGATGAACAGGGGGAACTTCTTGGAAATCAAGAACAAGTTCCTCGCCAGACGATTCAAGGTGTGAAAGGAATTTCTACACATGTAACGTGGTTAAATGTAAATGTAAAGAATTTGAATTGATTTACATCAGCCTACTGCACCTATTTCTTATTGCACCTCTATTGTTGTTTTAATTTCATCTGCTCATGAATTATTTTCCCCCTGATGGCATCTGATGCATTGTAATCTATAGCACAAGCTTGTGTTATTAGCATCACAGGTTTATTGATCCATTTGGAGCATTTTATGTCAGTCTAAACAGCTGCTGCTCATAATTTGCTGGAAATGTCAGTAACAGCTTGGCAGTAAAATGAAAAGGGGGACATTTTTTTGCAAATGACTGGAAATGGTTATAATTGTGTACAATTTTAGACAATGTTTTGTAATGTCCACCAACAAGTAACAAAGTTTGTAATTTTAAACAAAACACATCTTTAATCGTATACAATGCCAGTTAAGTGGCTTTTTCTCAGGCTGATCATTTGTTTAATCTCCTCTCCAGCTGTTGGAACAAGCGCTGGTCATCGAGGAGCAACTGCGTCGCGCCGCCTACCTCAACATGTCGGAGGATCCCTCCCACCCCTCCATGGCCCTCAACACTCGCTTCAGCGAGGTGGAGTGTCTGGCCGAGTCACACCAGCACCTCAGCAAGGAGTCCATGTCCGGGAACAAACCGGCCAATGCCGTCCTGCACAAAGGTAAACACCGAGAGCAGGAAGCTGTTAAATACTTTGTTCTGATGATGCAGAACTGAAATGATGGAAACTCAGTCTGCTTAAAATGCATCTTCAGAATGAGATCAGAGTATAAAAATGTTGCTCAGTGAAAACAACATAAATCTGCTGAGTTTGCAAGTAAAACATCCAGCGAGTGAAACTACAGTTCACACTGCTGTTGCTGTTTCAGTGCTGAAGCAGTTGGAGGAGCTGCTGAGTGACATGAAGGCGGATGTGACTCGTCTCCCGGCAACCATCGCCCGCATACCGCCGGTTGCCGTTCGACTCCAGATGTCTGAGAGGAATATCCTGAGCCGCCTGGCGAGCCGAGGACCCGACGCTCAGGCACAGGCACAGCAGGTAGGCAGTTTTGTTGAAGAATATTTATGAGTTTTGATTTTTAAATGCAACAAAAATGTTGCGTTTTGTTACATAATTATATCATTTAATCTTTTTCCATTTCAGATGTCACAGCAGTAGACTGAAAAATCGTCTTTTACTTGGAGGACCACCCCCTGCCTCATGTCAACATTCCTGATTGGTGCACAGCAGAATGATGGACAACACGCCCAAGCTTGAAGCCACGCCCAGTTCTCTCCTTCTTTTTTTTCATTCACCTCCACCCCTTCCTCAAAAACGAACTTTACAGAGTTTTTCTGGAGGATCAAATCTCCTCCAGACCCCTGAGAATGAGGCTGTGGACAGAAAAAGCTATTTTATTTTTTATTTTTCTCTTTTTTTTTTTTCAATTTCTGTATTAATATTATTGATATAATGTTATTATGATGGTTTTTTGGGACCTAAATAAAAAATAAAAAGTAAACGTTTTGTTTGCTTAGTCACTACAGAATGTTTTGGTCTATTAAGGGCTTCTGAGATTAAAGGAATCCCATAGTTAAACATCATGTTATAATAGAAGCATTTAGTGGGATTCACAGGCAAAAGTGGGATGATGGGCAGACCACAACAAACTATTTTTATCCACAATCTGAGAGTCCTCATGGTCAGTTTAGTTACTTTGCCATGTTTCTACAGCAGCTGGGATTGGACAAACCTGGCTTTGGCCTGTGTTTCTCTTGACACAACTATTTATTGGAGGAAAACCATTTCAAACTTTTAACTGGGGAACATCAATAAATCCACTGGGGGAACAAAGATGTATGAATGACTTTAAGAATTGTGTTGACTATGTGAACAGTGCAGAAGTCTAATCAGCCAATGGCAGCAACTCTATGCATTTAGTCATGTGACATGGTCAACATGACTTGCTGAAGGTCAAACTCCGCATCAGAATGAGGAATAAAGGGGATTTATGTTACTTTGAACGTGGCATGGTTGTTGGTCTGAGTATTTCAGAAACTGCTGATCTACTGGGAGAGTGAAAAAATCCACTGAGCAGCAGTCGTCTGGATCAAAATGTCTCTGTCAGAGGAGAATGGACAGACTGGTTGGAGATGACAGAAAGGCAACAAGAACTCCTGTAAGCGCTGGTTCCGACCAAGATATGCAGAACAGCATCTCTGAACACACAACACGTCCAACCTTGAAGCAGATGGGCTGCAGCAGCACAAGACCACATCGGGGGCCACTCCTCTCAGCTAAGAACAGGAAACTGAGGATACAATAGAAGATGGAAAAACCTTGCCTGGTCTGATGAGTCTCCATCTTAGCTCCACATTCAGATGGCAGGGCCAGATTTTGGCTTAAATTTCAAGAAAGTATGGATCCATCCTGCCTTGTATCATCAGTTCAGGCTGGTGGTTGCATTATGGTGTGGGGCATATTTTCTAGGCACTCTTTGGGCCCCTTATCAATGTGGCATGGTTTAAACACTACAGTACCTGAGTATTGTTGCTGACCATGTCCTTAATGAGCACAGTGTAGTATCTTCTGATGGCTACTTCCAGCAGGAAAATGCATCATGTCACAAAGCTCAGATCATCTCCAGCTGGTTTCTTAAACATGACAGTGAGTTCACTGTACTACAATGGCCTCCACAGTCATCAGAAATCCAGTAGAGCACCTTGGGATGTGGTGAAATGGGAAATTTTCATCATGGATGTGCAGCCAACAAATCTGTGTGATGCTATCATGTCAATATGGAGCAGAATCTCTGAGGAATGTTTCTGTTACATTGTTGAATCAATGCCACCTTGATTTAGGGCAGTTCTGAAGGAAAAAGGGGGTTCAGTAAAGTGGTCATTGAGTATATAATATATGAAATTGGGATGTATAAATTGATATATAGA
>JBBBVU010000018.1:23456892-23484187 GCA_037177055.1 Atherinosoma microstoma
TAATAATAATAATAATAATAATAATAATAATAATAATAATAATAATAATAATAATAATAATAATAATAATTTAAAAAGACCACTGAATATAATACTAAGTCAGACTGTTGGTTTACTGCTACTTTTTCCTTCTCCTCAAGTATTCCTGGCTTAGAGTTAAGATATGTGTTGATAACCTCTTTCCTATCCCGTCCATCCCCGACCTGTCGAGGCAGCAGTCAACTGTCACTCACCCCCCCATGCATGCTCAGGATGGGGATTGAATCAAAGAGAAGATTCAATACAATCCATTGGTTTCCTTTGTTAGGTAATTACTCTGAATTGGCTTACATGAACTCAGATATTATAAGCTGCATTAACTCTACTTATTTTGTGCTCTTGTAGTCTTATTTGACCACTCAAAGCACTTTAAAGCCAGATGATGCTACATTTACTCAGTATTTGTATAGATTTACACTAAGTGCTTTAACTATCACATGACATTTATATCCCGACGGACTCATTGATCCACCAACCCTTCATTTAGTAGGTGACGGCTCTTCTTCCTGAGCTACAGCCCTCTAAAAGATCCATGGATCTAATGAATGTGTTTTAATAAGACTCTAAATGTCTTTAAGTCTTTAAAGGGGCTTTGAGATAGTTGAATTGAGTTGAATGTGTTAATTTCTCACAACTCTGATGCATTACTGCAATTATTCAAAGCACCCATAGTTGAATAAAACTACATTATAAAAAGCAAGAACAAGAATGAGAATCAGGCAAAACAAAAAGTCACAATGTGGTGAAATTATTTTCCACTTATTAATCATAGATAATAAAAGTTTGGCCATTTGAAAAAGTTGTTTTTTTTGTGTGTGTGTATGCATCGTTTGTGCATCTATGTCACTCAATCAGTATGAAAGATGGCTGCTCGAGCTCATACTGGGTAGGAAAGGTACTGGGTGATGGGGACCAATGACTGGCTCTCTCTGAGTTAAGCCCACCTTGCAGTTTTTCCACCAGTACTTGTTCTTGAGTTTGGCGGCGCTGCTCTCGAACTGCGAGGCTCCGGCCTGCAGGGCGTCGGCCCGATCATCCAGTTCTGACAGCTTCTGATCCCTCTCCAGGACTTTGTCCACATTAACACGCATGATGTCCACCACCTGGGGGACAAAACACACCCGTCAGCGTCGCTGTCAGAGGAGGAAACTGACCTCATACTGAGCTGAATGTCAGGGATAGCTACACCAGTTAGCTTAGCTTAATCATGAGGACATTTCTACACCCAAAAATAAATATTTTTTTGTTTGTTTACAAATGATTGTTTTTCAAGATCCATTTAAAAAAAAAATCATAATCAACTTTTTTTTGTTTCATTTGTTGAAAAAAAAGCTCTTTTTTTGCTGTCTTTGTGTTTATCAGCAGTTTTATATGAACTTATTTCGTTATTATAACCTTCCAGATTCTGGGTTGATTAGTTTAACTTTTTGGTTTGTAGTCCAAAGAACAATAAATAAAAGCCTTTATTATTTCCCATGTCATTATAAGTGCCCGCTGTCCTCCAGGTTTCCTCACCTCGTCCACCTGGGCCTGTGTCTGTTGAAGTCTTCTGTTGCTTGTCAGGTTAGGGGCCGCAGCCGGAGGGCCACCCTCACCGTCTGGGCCCCCCGGAGCTCCTGAAGCACCTGCATCAGTTGACCTTCAGGGGTAATGTGAAAATGAAAGAAACAAAAAGGAAATGGCTAATTAAAGTGATGAAGCATCAGAGAACAGATAGGATCTTCGTATGTAGAGATCACGCCCCGTAAACCAGGAGCCTGTCTCACTAAATGGGTTTGCAAGCTTCACTATCATGCAGAACACAAACTGGGATCTCTTGTGGTCATGCATGGGTCACCAGTACGGTGTTTCTTACAGCATGAGCATATGTGGTATGCTGCAGCTTGCATGATGCAGATTTTGTGAATGGGTCCTTCATGGGACTCAATGAGACCGTCAACAGATCATGTTCCTCTCGCCTTTGAGGCTTTGAGTTTTTACAGATTAAGTCATTTTCCTACTTCAGTGCAAACAAATGATCATAAACCATGGCACAAAACTGAAAAAATTGATCAATTCCCTCATGAAATGATGCATGGTTTCTAAAAAAAGATAAGATTAAGAGATTAAGAGAGACTATTGTTGTAAATTTACACTATATATATATATATATTTATATATATATACACTGTATATATAAACATGAACTGTATGTTGGTTGTTAAGCGGAGCATCTGAAAAGTTTAAACCAAGACTGAACCTGGAAATAGCAAGTATTTATTTTTTATCCCAAAAGTAACAAAAACAAATACTAAATCAGATGTGAAGGAATTTCTCAACATTAACCCATCTGATTCTTTAGAAGCAGATTTCTGGCAAAGCTTCAGCTGCTTTCCAAGATGTCTGCCTGAAGCGGCAAACGCTTCATCAACACTTGTCTGTGATCATTAATATGACATATGACAATCAGAAATATCTAACCAAGATTTCTTCACATTTCTCTTCAAACCACCTTTTATATTCATAAAAAAGTTGGTAACCATTTATATTAAAGGCGCCAAAGCCCAGCGGGTACCATGGAGTGACATGCAGCTCCATAAAATAAAAACTACAACCCACCGATTATCTTCCATCTAAACATCCTCTTTCAAGTGTGTGCTGTATGAAGGCTGTGAGAACGGCTAAATGTTGCTCTGAAACTAGTCTTCAGTTTATTATTGTGCCACATGGTGGAGGGGCTAGTCTGGCACTTTGTGGTGACTCATTCTGAGGTAATAAAATCCCAGTTACTCTTATTTACAGTAACAATGAAGTCACTGATCATTTAATATGAATTCTTCTCACTAATTTACTCCAACAGACTGGAAGACTGCTAGACATCCTTGTCTTGACTGATGATCTAATGTCTCCCTACTTTAACACTAAATTAGTTGGTCATTACAGACTTGTGCAGATTTCAACAACAACAAGCTGTAAGAAAGATCCATTTTATGTGAATCAGGTGTGTTGGAGCAGGGAAACATCTAAAACCTGCACGGCACTGCCCATGGAGGACTGGAATTTGGACATCCCTGAGTTAATGAATGGTTAGATCCTTAAATCCTTCAATGGCAATTTCAAAGAAATCAAATCCATGTTAGTTAGGGAGAAAGAAGCAAATCCCTTTTTAAATGAAGGAGAGCGATAAATATTTTTTCCGAGGTAAATCATATGTGAATTAATATGCGATCAAATTTCAGTAATTAACACCTTTATTTCAGTCCCTTGTGTTAAACTGGTCATCAGATGCAAACATTAGTAAACATCAATGTTTCTGAAATCCAGATTTGTTAATCAATCGTGTTAAAACGGTCTCTCACATATCATCTAATCATTGAGTAAAATTGATTAGATCATTCAGTTATGCATCAGAAACCTTTACTAATTCACACATCCAATCCACAAGAATCATGCTTTAGTCACACATAAAAGATTATAAATCAATTAAATATATTACTTGGATCCTTATTGTGAAGAGTTATCATCAATTTAGTGTCTCAATGCTTTTATCAAAGTATATTTGGAGTATTTACTTTTAGTTCATCTCATTTCTTTATACATTTAATAAGTGTATATATATAAACTGTCTGACTTATCAGGCTAAAAACTAGGAATGTGAAGGTTTTACATTACATCAGTCCAATAATATGAAATATTTCATGTATTATTCTTGAATGGAAAAATCTGAACATTTTAGCAGAATTTTTCAAAAGCTATTAAAATCTGTGAAATATAGAAATAATTTTAAAGCATGCAAAATGATCGTTGGGACTTTTTATAGTTATTTTACAAAGGTAACACACACAGTATGGGTTATCAAACCAACTCTAATTCAATAACAGAAAATGACTCATCCAGTTTTTGGCCTTCATCCACATTAAGTATAAGAGGCTGTACCAGCTCAGCACTTTACAACAATCAAAACAAGAAATTCTCAGCTAAATTAGTGAAGCTGCTAAGATTTTTTCTTTTTTCTTTTCCTGCACTTTTACCCATGGAGCAGGTTTATGTGATGCATGATTACACCGAACAGCAGTTGCTGCCACAGCTCCAACAGACAAGCTTGTTTTCCAGAAGCAAAATGGAGAAAGATTAGTGCAGCAGCAGCAGCCTGACTGATGGAGATCAACATGCACGCTGGAATAATCTGTCCTCCCCTCCCCCACAGGAATAATAAATAAATAGACAAAAAGTCAAATCAATGTATTGCCATTGTTTTATCTGTAGAAACTCTTTCACGTGCTAATAGTTTTGTGTGTTATGATAAAGTCAGCTTTTTGTCTTTGTTTTTTTCGGACTCACTGCAGATGTTTTTGGTGCTTTGAGCTCCATGAATTTGTTTGAGAAAATAAGAAGTGATGCAGGAAAGTGAGGCGACGCACTTGAGCTGAGCCCATGACAACTGATGGATAGTTTTGTAAGGTGAGTCAGCCGGTGAGTCATGGTCGTATATCTGCAGAATCCCACTGCTGCATCCAGCCTGATCACAAGTTTTCTCATTTAGAAAACAAACAGAATGACTTAAACTAGAAACATATTACTTTAAAAGGGGGAAAAGTTCAAAATTGAGCTGAATGGAGCTGTTCAACAAATTACGTTTTCTTTGGAGTTGTTTTGTAATAATATCTAAAACCTGTAAAAAAGCTTTTCACACATTATAGATGTTTTAATTTAAAATGAGAAAAGAATTAAATATGTCGGAGTACTCACATCTCAGCGGCAGGATGATGGAGATTATCTGAGAGCCGGAGGGTGAAGGAGGGGTGATGAGGATGAGGAGACAAGGAGAAAGATCTCAGCTAGATATGAATGAAGGAAGGTGACTTCAGTTTTTCTTCTTTCCCTGAAATCTTGATTTACTTTTTCCTTCCAATAAAGAAACTACAACTAAAGCAGCTGCGCAGAAGAAAAAATTCTATCCGTCACACAGAAGCCCCGCCCACCGCGTGCGCGCTCACGTCGTGATACATAGACGCACACACAGACGGTTCCTGTCAAAGGCTGTAATACCATAAATCAGTGTTGTTATTAGGAACAACGGCTCGTTGCTTTATATAGCTCCAGTGGGATTTATTGCACATGCGCATGAGCATTTTTATGTGCATCTGGGACACCCCATAAGGGATTGTAGTCCAATCTGGAAATAACTGATCGCCTACAAACTTCTGCATAACTCTGAAACAGGATGTTTCTATATGTAAAAGCCTGTGCAGTCGATGATGGAGTGGATAGTATATGGTGCAACTCTGACATCAAACAGGAGGAGAATAGACACAGAAAGAGAGCATAAAGAAGGTCATAACATTCTGTAACCATTTTAACCTTGTAAATCCCAAAGAATAAACCTGAAGTAAAATGGAATATTTTCATGGCTGATATTCCACGTGTATTACTGGGACTTTGTGAAGCTAGTTTGGACACGATTCGCAATAAATCTATTGAGAGAGTGTGTCCAAACCTTTTACGGGTAGTGTATGTATCAAGTACAAATGCATGTACGTACGTGTATAACAAGGTATCTATGAATCAATATAATCATGTATTGTGTGCATGTCTGTACAGGTACATACTAATTTGGTCTTCTGGAATCAGCTTATCTATTTGCTCTTCACCTAAGGAGTAAGAAGTAAGAAAGGTTTTAGGATGGCAACTGGGACCTTTTTATTTTGGAGTTTTTGTATCCCTGTTACCCTTTTTTCTTTAGGAGTTCTGGATTGATCCCACAGTTAGAAACATCTCAGACAGTAAACACACGTGCTGTGTTTATAACATGGAAGTTTAGAGGGTAAAAGTGATACTGAAAGCTCACCTTATATCTTCCAAAAGTGAACACAGTGTTGACCCCAGAGAGGAGTTCAGAGGTCATTTCCAAGTTACCCATAAATATCTCTTTGAAGAAAGAATCATACACGATATACGGTTGCAGTGCTCAGGTAAATGCACGTGGTTACAAAGCGAGCGTCATTTGTTGTCTTGATGCCCATATAAACAGAGTCAGGAGACGGATGGCTGAGGTAAATACATCCAGCAGCCATTTACAGAGTGCTGAGTGTCGTGTATCGACACAGCACAGTTGTTTTCCTTCGGCAGCTATTTCTACTCTTGGTGTCTCTCTGTTTGCTCCTCTTCATTGATTTGTGGTGAAGCTGTTTGTTCTACTGCTCAGGACGTCCTGCAGGCTCATCCAGGGCAACCTCTCATAATATTGTGACATGTCTCAGTACAATACAGCGGCGTTTGAAAGCCTGTACACTGAAGAAATTGCAGCTGAATGATAGATAGATAGATAGATAGATATATACTTTATTGATCCCCGAGGGGAAATTCAAATTAATTAAGATCTGGGGGGGAAAAAACTAATTGTGGTGGTTGGACAACTAGGCAGGTTAGTAACTGGTTAGTAACTTATTTTGTTCCTTGCTGGTAAAGAAATTGTTATTATTTTAGTTCAGCTTTTTCATGAATAAAATAAAATAAAGTAAAAGAAACGTTTATGATTAAATGCATTCAGTTAAATTTATTTAAAATTTTTAGCTTGTGTAAATTCTGATTGGCCGGGAACTTTAGGAATCTTCAAGCCACATTGGCTGGTGATCAAATAAGTGTAGTTCTGTAGTATCTGAAGAATTTACAAGTACTTCTAAAGTGAAGAACACAATTAGAGAAGTTTTAGGGCTATTTTGGTACATTTTTGGAACTGTCTGTTGTCAACGACTCCCACTTAAGGGACATCAGATTTTAAAAGATTATTATTTCACCGTATTCTAACACGTCTTGCTAAATGATTTATTACTGATATCATGGTCTTAGGGTTTCATTAGTCTTATTATTTAAAGTTCTGTCTTTTCTGTTTTATTTTGTAATTTTTCCCCTTTTGTTCTGTTTTTTACTTCTTGTCCATTAGCACACCTGGTTTGATTTGCTTCACCTGCTCCTCGTTAGTTGTCCTCAATATATATCCTTTGGTTTCACTTATTCTTTGCCAGGTTGTCGTTGGTTTCCATGGTTCCTGACGTTGTATAAACCCAGGTATTAAACTGAAATATTGAAGTAAAAAAAATAAAGATCCGCTTTAAAAAATGATCATTTCTAAATATTAAAGGAAAACCTTTCCATGTAATGGAGATAGTGCTGTTGAAATGTTTCATGTGGTGATAGCAGGGCTAAATCTTTATTGTAAAGTTGCTCCACTGTAAAGTGATTCTTAACTAAATGTAGCATGATTATCTTTAGTCAGATGAAAAAAGAAAAACACAACAACAGAAGTTTTGGATGTAATTTATTCTGTGCATCACCTCATTTTGTTCAGACATACATCTCTGCACCCCAAAGCTAAATAACCAACAGGATCAACCAATCTACAATTTCAGGGTGAACCCTGCAGCATTTTGCATCCCCCCCCCCCACCCTGCAGCATTTTGCATCCGAGCCACGCTTAATTTTTTCTTCGCTTATTAAGTTCCGTTATCTTTTCTCTTGTCTCTCTCCATATTCTTAACATCAGACTATATAGATAAACAGTTCAGTTAAAGCAGCGACTGCACTGTTTCACATGGTGAGTGATGCATTCTGTAAAGTCGTCTGAAAACAAAGTTTCTGTGTTTTTCTTGTCGTTAAAGGAGTATGCCGTTTTTAATTCCAGTCCATTTCTTCACTGAGCAAAGAGAAAAATGTGTAAAAAGTGCGGAACCGTAGAAACATTTGAAGGGTTGTAGTTTTGTTTGGTACACATGTTAATGTGCACAGGGAAGAAAAGTGGACTAAAAGTAAAAATGTTCCTTTAACAAGTCTGTTTTCAGTGATGAACATGGCAAGTTACTAAACTAACATGATCATGTCATTGAAGATGTGACTATGGTATAATGAGGTGAAATTAAAAATCATCCAGTGCAAAATATATTTAAAAAAAAACTCTAATGAAGGCTTTTTTTTTTACCACCATATAATGTAAATATGCAACAAAGTTTCCTTAAAGTAACAATTTCTGATATTGCATTTGCAAATATTGAAGCCAGCGATATGAATAAACCACAACTGATGAGTCTAATTCAATATTTCAAAGAATGGTATAAATAAAACGTGAAATTGCATCACTCTCTGCTAAGTTTACATCATTGGACATGAAGCTTGCAGCATTAGTAGTTGAGCAGCGTACACAGCGATGTCATGTACAGCAAATACGATATTTAGCCTTTACAAACGGCATCATTTACAGGACAGAAATATACTTTAACAAATCTGTCACACGTTGCAGCACTTTTACAGAAGAACTCTGAAAGTGGGTTGTATCTATTTACTTCAACTAACAACGGTAACCAAACTAAAAATGGTTAACGGTTACCACTTTAGGTGTGACAGAAGAAAAAAAAAAGTTGTAAAATATCAATGGGAATCTTAAATCCAGATTTTTCTCACACTAATTTTCTCAACTGCTGTGTGTGCTCGCTGGATTCTTCTCAGACTAAAATAGTGAAATAAAAAAATCGTAAATAATTCATAAATGCATTTCAAAAGAAAATCTGCACCTTTTAGATGATTTAACAAACAGTGTCCAGGTTGGAAAGATAATAAAAACCTCAGAAAATTAGAACTCATGCATCAAATTCCTTCTAGAAATGTTTGTCTAGACATCAAAACATCTGTAAATCAAAAAGTAGACTCATATTTTTAACCATCATTATTATCTAATACTGCAACATTTAACTAATATGATTTTGATTAATTTTTCTCAAACAGAATCAGTATTTACAAACCTGCCACGAGTATCTTTTAAACAGCTCAACATAAATACGTCCATCCTTACATCTAAAAAGTTTCATAAACAATTTGCCACCGTATGTTTCCTCCCAGAGTTAAGTTGGTTGTTTTTAAAGCAGAAGAAAAAAAAACCTAAGTTTCTATAAGCTGCTCCGAAAAATTTCAGTCAACATTGATGATTCAAGTAGCTTAATGTGCCATTTCAAAAGCCAAACATCAACACTGAACCTTCACGACTTTCTCTTAATTTTCACATCAACGTTGAGGGCGCCATGTTTCTCAAATGCTGGGTATCAGTATAAGGCAAGTCGGGCTTAGCAGCGGGACTTTTTAAACTTAAAACTTCTCAGAAAAATCCCCAAAATAACTTCTAGATCAATTTCTTATTTCAATAAGCTTTAAATATTTTAAAGCTTTACATAATTGTTGATAATAATACAAACCATTCTATTTTAGTGCCATGTGCAAACCATTTTTCTTTGTGCGTTGCTGCTTTTCTGTGCACCGTTTTGATTCTGCTGTTAAAAGGCAGTTTTACAGACTGTGCAAATAAGTGACACCTGCAATTAACAGCAAGATCAGTATGCAAAATCAAATAAAACGCATCCTGTTCATTTCATCACACAGGACTAAAGGAGCTAAGTCAGTCTTAAAGTGCAGTTTCCCCCCTTATTTATTATCAGGTGTAGTTACGGCCAGTAACCACAAGAGGGCAGCAGTTAACATAAATGCTGGTTAACTTTGATTGCTTCATCTAATGCACCTCAAACACTCGAAGTAACTCAATCTATTGCAAATCATATTTGTGAGCAAGTTCAAGGTTTAAAATGAAGCTGGAGAAACTTTTTGTGGCTTTAAACAGAAATAAATGAGCTTTCTGCTCCAGTTTTGCTGCTGCTTTGTTGGTTTCTGATGAGTGAAAAGTCATCACCGGGTTGCTTGCTTACAGTTAAAAGGATAAGGGGACCGAAAACAAAAGACTTAGCAGTTGCCGTTTCTAAAATTCCTTCTACTTTAGGTGACCAAAAATCAGACGCAATCTTAGATACATGGAAGTTTTGTTAGTTTTCCCATCAATCAGCAGCACTAAAGGAAGTATAAGCAGTGTGTCTGTGTGTGTGTGTGCGTGTGTTAGGGTTTTCTCCAAGTCAAAGGAGGGATGGCAACATTAACACCGCAGCAAGAATCTCTGCTCTCAGAGTTGGCAGGTAGAGCTGGCTTCTTCTTCTTCTCCTTCTCTTCGCTGTCTGAATCGTCCACCGTCAGCGGGATGAGAGAGGTGGACTTCCTGGGAAGGAGCACAGGTTTGGATGAATGCAGCAACACACTGGAGTCCAATACAAACTCTTAAACTGTGGAGCTAGGATAGGGACATACGTTTGGTAACCTGGACCTTCAGAGTTGAAACTAACAACAAATAAAAGGTACAAGTTCAATCTACAAGTATGGATTAATTCTGCAAGTCTGCACATACGAGTCAGTTTCACAAGTACAAACATTCGTCCCACATTTTACATCCCAATTAAAGAACCAATCTAAATTGTTCTTATCCCTAATCAATCACAGAGATAGGAAGGTGGAAGTCTATAAATTCTATAAATCTAAACGTTGAGTGCCGCTACGGTCATCTGACCAAAGCCAGGGCAACTGTCATAGCTCCCCAAAGGTAAGTTGGTTTATAGATGCATTCACACCAGGATAGTTCAGGGGACTCGGTTTCAATTCCCCAAAATATTGCACCTTGGTTTGGTTTGGTTTGCTTTACGCTGCCCTCTATTGAAGCAGACCAAACTGTCTGGACAATACTTAAAACAACTGCTCACTAGGATGGATATTCCCCGAAACAACCGCCGACCAAGAATAAAGAAGAAGAAAGTCTGGCTAATTGATTGGCCAGGACCGAAAACAGCTCGTAAACAATGGAGCAACAATGAATTTATTCAGTCTTGATGTTTTTCTGTTTTTACTTTGGTGTTAAAACCTAATGCGGTTTTCACCAGAATCTGTCCAGTAGGAGCAGCAGGAGAGGCAGCCAGATATCCGACATGTTGCGCTATGTAACGTCACGCATCACTTCCTCTCTTTTATCTGCCAGATGGTCCATTTGCTTTCCCACCGTCAGCGCCTAGGACCAGAGTTCACTGGCAAGCGGACCAAGATCCCCGGAGTTCGCTTCTTTGGTCCCAACACACCAGAGTCCAAATGAGTGCAAAGCTAGAAAGTCAGTTGTCATTTTGAAATAAAAGCAAATCCACAACCATACAATACCAAATTGTAATCCTTTTCCCAAAAGCCAACCATTAAATTGGAATATAAAATAATGCTGATCATTAGGGATCCAGAATTTTTCTGCTTTACCTGCTGCAGCTTTTATGACAGTTTCGGTGTTAAAGTCGGTGTTGGTGTTAATTTAAAGTAAAATCTTATTAACATCTGTTATATGACGTCCTTGCATGTGAAGGTTGTGTCCTGTGCGCTACCTGTCTCCACTCTGCGTGATGAGTCTCCTGCAGGTCTCCATCTGGACATCCAGGCCTCTTTTCATCGAGCACATCTCCATGTATTCGTGCAGGTGACGGTTCATGTCACTCTTGGCTGTGGCCAACTCCAGCTGAAAATGACACCAGGACCACACATATGACATTAAGTTAAACAGTTCTGTTTAAGTTCTTTCTTATTTTACTAAAGCAAGCAGTTTGACCTTCCTCAGCCTTTTAAGACCCATAAGAATGTAAACGTCTCACCTCTATTTGGTCTATAGTGTCCTGGTATTCCTTCTCTCTGGATTTAAACAGACACTCCGTGTCTTTAATCACTTCTTCGATGGACTCGTCCTGCACCTGGATGCAGCATGCGTCATTTGTGAGAGAAGAAAACACCATTTTAGAAAAAAAAAACATGCAAATAATCCCAACATCACAGTAGTTTATCATCAAATCAAATCAAATTTATATGTATAGCTCATTAAAAAAAAAGCGAGGTTGACCAAAGTGCTTAACATCAATAGAAGTATTTTTGCACTCTCTGATGAATTATGATCCTTTTCTACTGAGCATCAGTTTAGACTTTTGCTTTGCTGAAATATATATATATGCTACTTTTTGATGACTGCATTGTAGTGTGGGTGTTAAAACCCCCTCATCCTCCATGGGTGGGACGACCATGAGTTGTTCCATCTTGCCTTCATGTCCCGCTATCGTGTGCATGTGTTAAAAATGCAATTAATTAAATAAATGAGTTACCACCGTTAAGGCTTTATTTTTTGTAGCCACATAATGTAGTCTATATGTTTTTATATATAATGTAGCATTTGAATAATTCCTAGGACTACGTTCCTCATTCCTCTGTGAATTTGGGCTGCTATCTTCTGGTTTTCACTGAAAGTGACGTGGTTTTCTTTTAGGAGGGGATAAACATTTACATTTTACAATTTACTCTGACCCAGTAACACAGATCTTGATTCTGATACTTCTGCAGTAATCTCACGTGTCTCAGCTTTCTGTACAAACAACAGGAAGCTCATTCATACATAAAGCAGGTGCCTTTAAGTTGCCGTCAGATAACTGGAAACATCTGAAAGTGGGTAAAGTCGAATAATCGTTTGAGAGGATAAGAAACTATTTCAAATGTTTGCTTCATTTTGTTATTGAAATTGGGGAAGACTAGTTTCTTTTGTCAATCTCACCTTTTTTCCACCAATACAAAGATGTAGAGCAGTTTATAAAAATTTAGGGGCTTATTGTGTGGATTAAAAGAAAAATAAAGCAATTTCTTATGAGTTTAAATGGCGGAAGACATCTGCGTGAATGCTCTTTCAGGTACCCTGAAATCTTTTAATCTCTGATGGCTTCCCTGCTGCTCCTTTCGGTGTTTCATTAAGCAGGTTATGGGCCTCCTCTGAAGGTTTATCTAGTTAAACAGCTTTGACGCCATCAGGATGAACTTGTAATCTGCGTCATTAGACGGACCACAACAACAAATAAAAGCACGAACCTGTGCACTAATCATCACAACAGACTATAAACAGCTCATTCATCAGGTCATGTCAGTGGGGCTAGGTCAAACCACCCTGGTTACTTCGTTAATGTGGGCAACTAGATCTGAGAAAATCTGGAAACTAATTTCTGTGAAGCTGGTCTGTAGCCTTTCTCGCTCTTTGAATTGTGAAAACATTTTAAAGCAAAACTGTTCTGTTCATTTTAGTTTTAACCCCATTTCATCAGACATAATTGCATGGAAATTCATTTTTTCCCCATCCAAATGACATATTTTTGCTTTTTTAACTTTTTAGCTTTTAGCTGAGATTAGATGATTTCTCAGCTGCGCAATTTCAATGTGATCAATACAGTTTTTTAAAGATATAAATCAAATATCTTTTAAAGAGTATTAAAACTAGAGTTTAAATGATTTTGTGAAATAATCAGTTAATGAACCAAAATGGTCCATGTATCATTCGTTCTTTTAATATTCAATTCAAAATCGACATTCAAAATAAAAATAATCAGCTTGTTTGTCATTATTCCTTTATAAATCTAAAACAAAAAACTAAAATCAGGCTGTTTTTGCACTTTTGATTTGAACTTAAGATTAGAAGAAGTTAAACTAGAAAAACGGCCCACTGAAAAAAATTGATTTTAATATTCAATTTGTGGGATTTCTGTGACCCGGAAGTTGCTGCAGATCCCCTCTCTACAAAACTGCATCTTGTCTTTAAAGCCGCTTTGCTCAGTTTCTTTAGGTGTTTCTGGTCCGTATCTATCTAAAAAGCTTTGGACCCCCTGCCCTATCCTGTGGTTTTATGCTTTCCTTATTGAGATTCTCACCACAAATATTGTATTTTGGCTGAGTCCTGTCCTTCCATGAAATCAAAGTTACATTAACAACATATAAAATTCCTTTTTTTCTTAAAATATATACAATGTGTGGACATTCATCACAATGGCTTTGAATGATCAATACCTCAGAGACCCCCTGTTCTCTTCAGGGGAACCCCCAAGGGGGTCCTGGACCCCAGATTGGGAACCACTGCTCTAATCTATCAAATCATAGTACAACATGGGAACATGATCTCTGCAAAGGTCAACTTTGATAAAGTGACGCAGAACAAAATTAGAGAGGTAAGAGTGCAGTCAGCTCAAGTCAGGTCTCTAAAATGGCCATTTTACCATTCAGCATCCTCTGCATCTGCATCCCCCAGCTGGGGGACCTCAAGTTTTGAAAGGTTAATGAGTAATTCTGTTTAAACGTGTGTGCGTACCTCTCCCTGTGTTTCCACTCCCAGTGTGCATCCAGGAAAATCTTCCCACAGCAAAAGAGTTTCTTCTGTTTCCTCCCAGGCCAGGCTGTCACAGTCATCTTCAAACTCACACTCCCTCCTTGGACAACACAAAGACACGCACACACACACACACACACCAGTCACATGATGATTTAACATTTTATTTGATCATTGCTTCAGAAACTTTCAGACCAACAATACCTACAGCTGATTCAGCATCCTCTGCATCTGCTCGTTGATCTGATTGGCCGACGCGCTGCACGAATCCTCATCTTTGGCTCCGCCTCCCTCGCTCTCAGACATACTGTGATCTTCTCCTTCCCCGGCCCCCTTTGACGACTGCCCGCTCAGATTCCTGACACGGCGGTTCAACGTGGAGGGAGGCGTGGGTACCTGATGGATGGACATAGTGTTTTTACAAAATCGGAAAAAAAGGATACAATTGAACGTCTGGCCTATTTCAATGGAGAATAAATAAAGTTTTGCCCAGATACAAGTTACTAAATAATTTATGATTCGTTTTTCAAATCAAGCTAAAGAAAAAAATAATGGTGTTTTTACTGGATTAAGAAATTTCTGGTTCATACTGTATAACGGCACAATGTTGTGGTTTGATTCATTAACTCAGAACCGCTTTGGACCGGTTCGTCCTGCTGTTGCACATGAACATCTTTCACGTTATAAACCACCTCGAGGTTTTTGATTCATTTAATAAAACCAAGAAGGGATTCTAATCAACAGGAAGTGTTAAGTTGCTACCAACAATGTTTCCTCATTCATCTGTAACTGCATCAGATATATGGACTATGTGAAATTGTTTAGGGGGCCCAGGGAGCTGTGGACTTTGGATTCAAGTTCACCCCCCCCATCCCCAGGTGTGTGGCTGCTGTTTAGGGTAAGCAAAGGCTCTTTGGCTGCCGTTGCTATGCATCCGGGGCATGGTGATGATAGTGCCAGGCTCATCCTGCCATGTGGGGGGTCCCAGGGAATAGGGGTGCCTGCTGAGGTTAGTACTCTGCGTGGCTCTTGTGGCTCTTGTCCCTGGCTCCCAGGGGCCTCTGCTCCACGGCCGTGGGATGCTCTGATTGGAGCCTTCCTCTTCTGTCTCTAGGTGGGTGTGTGGTCGTCTCTGTGATGGGCTGGCTGGAATTCGTGGTCTTGGGCTGCGGCTGGTCATCTGGGTCTTGGGGCTCCCCTGGTTTGCCTCTGATCTTTGCAGAGGCACGAGCGCTCACCACTGAACACGACTCATTCCTTATATTTTGCATGACATTCACTGACTTGCACGCTGTGTTCACCGTGTTGTCCTGGGGGTTTAACCAACAGCTACAGTTCTGATTTTGCTTTGTTTCTTTACAGGTTAGCAGGTGGTTGTCTGGTTTTTCTGTTTTGGTTGAACATCTGTTACTGTTGCTTTGTATCTGTTGCATCTTTATCCCCTCCCGCCCTTTCTGTTTTCCCTTGTTGGCTCCAGCATGCACATGTAACTTAGCAAATAAAGAACAATACTAAAACACCAAGGGGGAGCTTTAAATCCCCAAAGCTTTATCCACTAAGATCCCCCAGGAAAAGCAAATCTGTTGAGCACGACTTTGAAGGTAGAAGCTTGTTAACCTGCTTGGTACTTTGTTTATCCAACTTTGTGGAGCAGTTGTCTCCAAAATGCACAGTAAAAGTTAAAAGTTTTTTAGCCTATGTTCCACAAATTCTATAGATGGAAATAAATAAAATAAATCAGGCTATGTGCAGCTATGGAAGCTTATAGAGATTCCAACATGCATTGATGTTTTGATGAATAACAAAAAAAGAAAAAGACAACAACCATGAGAATTAGAAATTAAGTCCAGCTTCTAATAAATGATACCTGAAAGAGTCAGCCTGAGGAAAAAATGCTTCCTAAAATCTGAGATGGATACTTGTCGTACCTGGAACATGTTGATGACATCCTCACAGTTCCTCTGCTGGGCGACATCGCAGAGGCGGGCCGTGATGTCAATGCGCCGGCAGATATCCATGTCCACCTTCATGGCTTTTTCTTGGATCTTACTGTCCAGATCTGACAGATCCTGAAGCAAAGAGAATAAAACAGTCTCTGTTTTCATGCGTATGACATAAATCTGTAAGCAAATCACAGAATAAAGCAATTCTCTACTGACCTATGTTATGATCACCATGATTAAAGCTGAATGCCCGTTTTATTGAGTAACGTGTAAAATTACATTTGTATTGCATTGAACAAAATAATTTCATACGCGTTTGGATGCATATTCTCTCATTTAAACCTTCCTGCAAGTTAAAAAAAGTCAAACACATCTGTAAGCAGACTTACATTGCTGACGAGTCCTTTAAAGAGAACAAGCTCTGCCCTGAGCTGCTTCACCCGGAGAGCCAGCTCATCCTGATACACGTCACTTTCCTGCAGGTCCTACAAAACACACACAATATTAAGTAATCTGCTGGAAAGTTGACAGAAGTTTATCATCTGTTCTGCATTGACAAGTGCATGCGTCTTTTCAATTCTTCTTCAAAAAAACAAAACAAAACAAAACATAAGAAATTAAATAGGAGCAGATGCAATCTATAAAGTTATATAATTATCGGGCAAATCTATCAGTGGAAAGAACAAATCCTACTTAAATCTAAAATATCATGTGAATGTCTCAAGAGGCTGGACGTGCACCTAAAAATAAATCATTTTCCTAAAAAGGAATATTTATAATTAAATTCTGAACTAGTTGCATACCTCTTCGAGTTCAGCCACTTTCTCTTCCAGGTCCACCCTGGCTTCGTACTCTTCTTCCCATCTACAAACACACACAAAGCCATGATTTTCCACAAAAAATGATTAAAATAAGTCAGTTTTTAGTAGAACACAAAAGGACGCTTTGGGGTTTTAGCGTAAAAATCCTATAACTGCAAATTTTAAAAAGTCATGCCTGCAGAATCAGCTTGTTTCAAAGCACATTTGCCACTAAATATGAAGCTTTTTACTTGTACTTCCACTGGTATTTACTCTCATTTGTTTGTCTCTTTGGGACTTTAATAAGCTTACTATAAATTACAGTCTTATCAGATCAGTATGTTCTCAAGTGAATATGGTCTAATTTTCAGGTGGAACAAGATGCCTGAAAAGCATAAATTTTCTAGTATTCCTCTGCAGAAAAAAAAAAATCCACTATGACCACTTGCCTTTCTGACCTATGCTGTGCAGCATCAAGGCCACACCCACCAACATCAGTATTACTCAGCAGGTTACATAAGGAGAGAACATGCCATGCGCATTTAGAGCACGAGTGGCACAAACAGCATGCTCCAACACTCAGTTACTATGGAGAGAATACATGAATAAACAAAGAGAACAGAGACAGGCTGCACGGCAGGACTTCCATCTCACATCACACCTGCTGGATTTTACTCGGTCAAAATGTGATCCATGAAAAAAAGGAGCAAAGACTGGTCCAACTTTACAATATTTTGTTCCAGTAAAATAAAAACTGATAAAATTTTGACATTTGGTTCATAAATTCAACACTGAAAGGAGAAATGAACCATAAGCTTACAGATCAGATACTGACATATTGACGCTTCATATCAGGATATCAGATCATGCTGATTGGATATAAGTGGATATAAAAACTTTTATATGTCATTGAGATTTCCAGTCTCCAAAACAGGCGTGGCTAAAGTGTTAGTTAGAACAAGAGTGTAATTTGAACAATAGTAAGTGGTATAATAAACAAATATTAAAATGCCCATGTGTTTGGGTTTATTTTGGGTCATGTATTCTGATTTTAATTTGCTAAGAAACATTTATGATGCCAGATCTTGTTAAAATGTGTTGCTGGGACAAAGATGCGCCTCCAGCAAAATAAAACTGGCCTGAAAGATACTGATTTACTGTTAAAATGTTTGATAAAATGGGTTCAATATTTCCCTCAGAGACTCCTGGGATGTAAGAATCAGTCAAAATGTGTTCACATTCAGACTCAGGACCAAACACTGTTCTCCTAAAGTGGCGGGGATAATAACATGACACAGACATAGGAAATAACTCTTGAATGAACCGTCTCATTTCTGACCAGTCTATTTCAACACATCTCTAATGCAAGCAACCATTTGACCTTCACCCTAAAGGTTATCAATTGAACAGCTGTAGTGCCGCAAACTGAGAGAAATCAACCTGAATGGCTTTGTGTACATGCAAGGCAATATTCTGACAAATGGTCTTTATCTAAATAAGACAATGTTCCTAATGTGGAAAGCACTATGCACAGTGCATGAGTTGCAGATGGTATATTCTTTTAAATCTTGCATACATTATGTAGAGTGGAGTCTGATTAATGATTTAAACCAACAGTTTGCTCTTATGCCAAATCAATGTTTACAACTCTACAGTCTTAAAACATCGATATTTAATTAAAAAACATGGGGCTTTAGCCTACTTGCATCTCCTCCTATTCCCCAAAAATACCCAATCTTTTCACTGCAGTCTTCCTGTTCTGCAATGGAACTTCACTGGAGCGGGTGTTTCCAGATGTTCTGACAAAAACACGTAATCAGATCTCTGAAAACAAGCTTAAAACAAGCGGTGGTGCTCTTTAAATTCTGAAGGAATGCTAATAGTTCAATTAATGTGTAAAGATGTCTACATGATGTGACATCAAGATCAACATTGCTCCATCTGTACTGCATATTCTGAACACGACCTTAACAGTGCCCAGAGCCACTGAGAATGAGACATTTAGACAAGATCGCTGGGGAGTGAGAGAGAGAACCACACTGACAGCTGATGTCCCTGTGACTCTGATTTGTTTTAAAGTCTCAACACGTGGCTCTGCAGCAACGCTGCTGATTATATTTAATCAAATAAACAGAAGCTGTGATGATTTAATAGCTGCTGCATGATGTAAAAACTTGCTGACAGCAATCAAAGGGGTGAATTTTACTGTTAAAGATGATGTGATTTTAAGAAACAGCTTCGGAGACAGCCGCTACTGACTGCCTTTAATCAACTCTGACTTTCCACAGAGCTTTATTTGATCAACTTTAGCCTAATTATAAGTGTATTTTCATTTAAAACGCATCATTGCTATTTTAACGTGAATGTTAACAACATTGTTAGTATTTAAAACATGCGGTCCAGGCGTAAATGTGTCGTTACCATGGTTACCTTTACCTTTCCTTCTTTCTCTTTCATGTCAAAATATCTTTGTGAGATGGATATTGTACATGTTGACATTGTGATAACAGTCAATTTTCTATATATTGTGCACCTCTAAACCCACACGGAAATATCTACAAAATAATAAGCAGATGTGGTTCTATACGCAAGTTAAAAACTCATTCAACACACTTCAGTTATTTAAATTGGCTTTATCAATAATCATGAATTTTGTCGCTAAGTCACAGGGGCACGTCTACAGTCTACAACATTTTTGATGGGGGGGGGGTGGTGTCAGGCAGGGGCACAGACTGGGAAAGTGCGGCATGTGTAAATGTTGCATGGATCTTTTTAAAAGAAAGATTTCGATTTTAGGAAATAATTAACTATTTAACTGCTTTACCTTCTGCCATGTTTTACACACCTGTCAACTCTGAGTACATTATGTGCTACGTTTACTTGCACTCAGGCAGCATAGACACCAGATACTTGCTATAATTCATGTGTCTATGCTTAGGGTGGCATGTGGGAGAGCCAGTCAGACTTTAGGGGTGGCCTGTAAATTCAAGATAATGCTGTTAAGAGGTAACAGAGGTTTAATTAGTTCTTAAACACTGCTTCTGCATTTTGGCTTAGTTCTTGTGGAATACATACATACATATATATATGTATAACAAAATGTAATTTATTGTGTGTTGTTTATTTGAGGTTGTATTCACCTAATTTAAAGACCTGAAACCTTACACTTTATTTTTCACATGACTGTTAATGATGCATCAAGCTTTAATGGGTCAGTGTCTCTGTCTCATAGATTGATTTTTATTCAAAATGTGGGAACTGCTCTGCACAAACTGCACATTTTCAGACCAAAAACTCGCTGCAATGAAGCAGCGAGACCATCTTGAGCTTAATTGAACAGAGAAGGACAAGAGAGATAAATCCATACTGGGTTTTTTGCTGCTGTGTTGTTTGAACAGCAACATGACAAAGCTGATGATGTCAGCGACTGTGTGACGCTGTGGAGGCTCACTTGGGACAGAGAGGGGAGGTGAAACAAGGTGTGTGCGTAGGCAGACAGGCAGAGATTTACGAGGAGTCGGCAAGGACAGCAGGAAGCAGTTTACCAGAAGCAGAAAGAGATTTAGAGAGCAAGTCCCGGATGAGAGAAGGAGCACATAAAAATGGAGAGGGAGAAATGTAATAAGATATAAAGATACCAAAGGAGAAAGAGGGGTAAGGAATGAAATAAAAAGGGAAGCAGAGAGGGAGATGGGGGAGTGGGTGACATCACTGCTAGCGGTCACAGGCCAGTGCTGCATTGCAGGTAGCAAAATAAAACTCAGCAGGGAGGAGGAGGACGAGAGGGAGGGATTTTAGGGAGAGGAGAGGTAAAGAGACAAAACACAGGAGGATCAAGAGAGAAAGGAAGAGAGACTCTTGAAATAAAGGCAACATCCCACTGTAAATTTGGCTGTTCTGCATGTACTCCACATTTTTTTGATCACAAATGTCATAGCAATGAAGCTATCTTGAGCAATTAGATTTTTGAAGCCTCTGAGACAGTGTTAATTCCACAACTTGATGAAAATGTAAAACTTTGTAAAGTTTTAACAAGAAAATTAGCTGTATATAGCTGTGATTTAAAAAACACACAATATTTATAATTCAGTTACTTTTTCAGAAGCTGAAATGACCCAATCAGCTGATTGTTTTACTCCATTTTGGCCTCACCTTAATTTTGCGGCACAAAGAACATACTGCATAATTTCAAGCCGATTGGTTGTTTTTTATCAAAATGCAACACGAATAGTTTATAGTTTAGAGATTTTACATCTTTTTTTTTTTTAATAATTCTTTTCAATTCAACTTATCTCTTGTATTTAGTAAACCAGGAGAGTTTCAGATCCATTCAAGCCACTAAGAGCTCCAGCTGTCACCTGGCTTTGTCTTTAGGTAGGATGGAGCTTGAAGCTGTGTAGCATGCTGGGAAGGAAGTCGCATTTTTATAATCTGTGCCTTCTGTTACCTGCGCCTGCTACAGTGGTTATCTTTCGCTTTATGTGGGTAAAGAAATTGTGAAAGTGGTCAAAGCTGGTGGAGGATGACAGAAATGAGGCAATGAAAGAGTAAGGGAGACCTGACCATGAGAAACTGAATCACAAAGCAAAGGAACAAGACAAGATAATGAACTGATTGGATGCACTTTGCCTGCTAATTAATTCTTGTGTGGAGTCCTCCACGGCTCTGTCCTTGGGCCGCTACTTTTTGTTCCATTTATACGTTTATCTTTGGACCTATCTTGAGGAAGCGGCATCCCATTACATTGATATGCTGATGATGGTTAAATGTACCTTTGAAATGCAACAATTTGCTCTCTTAAAGCACTTCTGCCCTTGATCTTTCTAATCTTAGGCCATGTCCACATTGATTCGAATTTAGGTGTATTTGCTAAAGTATTTTATTTTTTTATTGTTTTGACAATTTGTCAACATGGAACCAGTGTTTTTTGGGAACTCAAAAAAGCTACATTTCTAAACTGGTTCCCAAGTGAATAAATCTGAAATTCCACAGTTTTCTTTCAGTGTTTACAACTAAACCGATGATGCCACAGCCCCACCTCTCCCTTAACCCACCTGCACACACCCCACCAACTGCTACAGCAACAGTGGATTAGTGTTTTGTTTGTTCTGCAGAGGATACTGATGCCCAAGTTCTACCTCCTCATCAGTCCACACAAATGTCTCATTTTTAGCTCGATTCTCCACCATAAGTTTGTTTACATCACACAAGTTTCTGCACATACAGCGCGACTTACAGGCCTGGGATACCACAGCATTTTCAGGGGTTTGGTGAGGATGCACACATTTCTTGAAATGATTCTGTGCTTACCAAAAATTTTTTTTAGAAATGAAATAAGTTTTATTTCTGTGTGTATGTAGCCCTAAAAAAAAGGACACAAATAATGGTCTTTGTCTGATCTTTGACTTAACAAAATTCCATCTTTTTTTTTTGTAAAGAATTCTTTACACTCCTTTTTTGGCCAATGAGTAAAACTAAACATAATATGAAAAGGATCAAAGTATCAAATCGTATCAGATCATAAACAATATGTTTTGATTGTTATCCTGATGATAAATTGTTGCTATAATCTTGATAAAAAGCAGATCTGTTTAACATTTGGTTGTGTCATGTGGAAAAAGATTGAGACGCAACATCTAAAGGCCCTGAATACAAAAGACAGCATCAGTGCATGTATGATCAAAGTGACATCAACTTCAGATTCTATATTACTGAGGAAAAAAATTATGACTAGAAATTGAAATGGCTGAAGGTTTTTCCTGCAGAAGCATTCAGCCAGCAGACTAGCAAAGTAGTGACATCAGGGCTTTTTAAGCATAACACGATGTGTTAATGTGTGTCCAGGCACAACTGAGGAGAGCAAGTGAGGAATAATACATGGTATCTGGTATTTCAACATATTCTAAATTAGATTAAGAAGAACAAACCTAAAAAAAAAAGAAGAAACACATTCCCGATCTTTAATGACACTGGAGTCTTGTGTCTGTTGACTTTGATCCATTCATCGTGATATTGTCTTTGGGCAAATGTATCAGTAACAGCCCTGCACTCACTGACCTCTTGAAGTCAGGTACATTAAAAGGGGAAGCTTCCTGGAAATTAACTGCACAGGGAACTACCTTTATAGGGACAAATACTCATCATCACACCATCTGACCCCATCATGTATCAGGTTTCAAGCTTTCAGAGACAAAAATCAATCAAATGTTTGAGCTATTGTAGCTTCTATGCCATTTGCTCACTCAACATATTTCATAGCAACTTTATTTAAAAGTTGTTATAAAACATTTGTGATTATTATTTTTGGTCACTAAAAGAGCTTAACTGGTTAGTTTCATTCATTACAGTAACACGGGTATATGTTGCTGCTGCAACCTGACTCCATATAACACCTCTATTTTGTTGTTTAAGCTGGATATCATTCTCAGAAAAGCAGCTGAGTCAGACTGAACACGTAATTTTATCTTTAACAACTCTCTCAAACAAGCAGAATCAGGTTTTAATTCTTAATGTATCAGAACATCACTATTGTCATTACTTTTGCCTTCTATAAAATCCACACACCCGTTCAAAACAGCATAGGCCTGCAATGCAATGCACTGACCAAGATGACTGTCATTTACAAACTAAACATACTAAATAGAAATATATTTTGAATGAAAACAGCAGTTTGGGGAGAAGACATGTAAGACTCACATAACCTTTAATGTTTTCACTGTTTGTTTTATAAAACTATGCAAATTCAGTTTTCACAAAGTTTCAACTGAATACTTACAGGGTTAAAGAAACTTGGTTGGGTTTTGAGTCAGAATTTAACATAAACGGCCTTCTCTCCCTTTTAAGACAAAGTTATTTAAATGTAAATAAGTTTAACCAGTCCTTACCTTCTCTTGTACTCATCCCTTTCTCTTTTCACCTTGGCCAGCACGTTGTACAGAGCCCTGATCTCCGGTGTGATGGTGTCGATCTGGACCCCCACACCGTCTGGGTGCGTCCAGGAGACCCCGGGCCCCGTTACGCACGACTCCCTTCCCGTGCCAAACCGGCGGGTGTGGTTGAAGGACCAGATCGTTCCCGGGAGGAAGCGCGGAGGAGGAGGAAGAGTATTGTTGGTGTTTGCCCCGGTATGAGGAGCGTGCTTCTCGTTGATGTTGGTGATGGTTCTGGAAGGGTCAATAGGACTCAGTGCTGGGCTGATTGAGAAACCGGACGTGGTAAGGTTGGAGTTTGAATCCATGTTGAGGTTGTTTCCCAGGAGGTATTTATTGTCAAAGAGTGGAGGGGGGTTCAGGGTGGGAGAGAGGAGGCCACCGGGTAAGTAGGCCGAGTTGTTGACGTTGTGGAGCGGGATGAGGTTCGGTCTAGCTGGAATAGGCCCAATAAATCCAGTCTGGACCCCCATGTCTTTGGTGAGGGGCTTCTGTCCATCCCCCGCGCTGTTGTTCTCTAAAGCCTGCTGCAGCTGCTTCTCCAGTAACTTGTTCCTGCGCTCCAACTCGTGCACTTTAGCCAGAAAGCAGCGGAACCGCAGGTTCAGGGTCTTCAGTACGCTGATGTTGGATCCCAGGTCGTTGCGCAGTGCTGTAGCCGCTGGAGGCACGCGGTGCAGGGGGGTGTTCAGGTGTAAGTAGGCCAGGCCCGACGGCGGCAGGGAGCCCAGGTCCAGCCCGGACAAACCATCAGGCCCAAATCCTCCATGGTCTCCAAGGAAGTAGCTGGGCTCCGGGATGGTGGAGTCGGTTTGTCCCGTCATCTGGTGATGCTGTTGCTGTGGAGCCAGGAAGCCGCTCTCCCCCAGGACCGGATTCATGCTCGAGTAGGAAAATCTGAAATGCTCGAAATCCGGCATGAACCCAGACTTCTATCGATTCAACTCTGCAGGCAATTCCGTGAAATTCACTTGGCCTATGAACCCAAAGCGGAATCGGACACCGCAGCTTCTTTTGCTGTCTTTTCCTGGTTTCACCAGATGATCCCAACACCAAGATGAGCTGTGGGCCAAAAGTAAGATGGTGCTATTTTTCTTCAGGATTTTTTTTTTTTTATCATGGGCAGCAAATGTCAAAATCCAAAGCCAGAATCAGTACAAATCTATAATGTCGCACAATAAAGTGCCCCTATATTTATGCACAACTGGACCTTACAGCAAATTAGCAACTGGGTTACTTTTACGCAGTACTCCGAGAAGAGAATAAATGTGGCGATGCACACTTATATAGCACGTTTCACTTCTAATAATTCCATAGAAGACATTAGGAAACATTTTATGTTCTTTAACATTAAGATTGAGTTGACATACCTGACAGTCCGAGGAAGAAAAGCAAATTTTGGTTCCAGTTAATGAGATGAAGTCAGTGCGTAGCGGCGGTGCAGCAGAGCTCAGAGATAAACACAAGTGAATGACTGCGGCTGTTTGATCCCGTAATGATCCTAAAAGCGGGACACCAAAAGCAGCTTTTGCTACCGTAATAAACCCAATAGGCGTAAATTTCTGCTAGTTTTCAAAAGAACGAAACAAAAGCAAATGTCCACCTCCTACAACTTGTCTGCCCATGTTTTTATAGCTTTTTAATGCTTAATGGACCCTTCAAGCAGCATGTGACTATAATTCACCAGCTTAGCTCATGTTTTTTCATTTGCTCACATTTTAGGATTAAAAGTATGACACCAGTTCTGAATGTGGATATGGATGTAGAGAAAGAACTAAAAGGCTTCAAAATGTGAAAAGCATTAAATGATCTGGAAAATATTATGCATATGAAGGATCATGGCTGAGAACATCATTTGGAAGATTTTATCTGTATTGTGGGTTTTACCTTTTATGGTGCTTTTTTTTGTTTACTTTTTAATTCTTTTATTCTGTAAAGCAGCTTTTGAGTTTTACTGAAAAGGGCTCTCTATATAAAATGAATTATTTTTTGTTCATTTGGCTTGCACAGAAAATGTCCCACGGGGTTTTTAATGTACCCAAGTCAACTGTTTTTTGAGAGGTGCACAGGAGTATTTGGAACTGGGATTAGGCCTTAATTCAAAGTGTTAACTGATTTAGTAATATTAGTGAAACAATTAAAAGTATATCTTAAATTTAGAAGCTGCTGTTTGTATTTAATATGAAGTTCTGAGCAGTTCGAAAGTCTGAGCCACGAGCATATGAAATAGAAAATCAGTTCAATTCCCAAAAAGTAACAAAAAAAGAAAAGATGAACAAAAATAAAACCATTCACCGACAGCATCAAAGATAACCCATTTTGCAAAGCCAGTACAAAATGAAAACTGCACATGTTCCCACATACTGGAGGAATTTATCTTCCTTACATTAATCTAGTCTAATGATGGACAAAACATCTGGACAAAACAATGCAGAACAAAAATCATGAAGTTGTCAAAAAAGATATTTATTGTCAGAAGATGTTTCTTGTAGAGGAGTTTGATCCTGGGGTGAGTGATGCAGCATCCAGTTACAGGTGAAAAAAAAAAGGGAACCATGAGTCACAACTCTACTCTTTAGTGAACATATGCTGAACCAGGTCACACACACGGTTGCTGTATCCGAACTCGTTGTCGTACCTGCAAGCAGAACATATTCAGTTAAACACTCGTGACTTTTTTGGGAATGTCGTCTTTGTCACATTACAAATTAGAACAAACCTTCATTACATTGGTGGATTAATCAGGATTTAAGTCATTGTAAACTTGGGTCAACATCATCCAGGTTCCCATACGTCAACTCACCATGAAACCAACTTGACGAAGTGTTCGTTGAGAGCAATGCCAGCGCCGGCATCAAAGATGGATGAGTGAGGGTCGCTGTTGAAGTCTGTGGATACAACCTGAGTAGAAAGATGTGTACGTGCTTGAGTCATGATTTCTAAACATGAGTAAGATCATTTGTCCAAATTGTGAATGCATTGTCAGTGTACGCTAGAACAAATGGAACAGAAAATGCCTCACACCTCACCCTGCAGTGTTTAAACTCATGCTGCCATCTGGTGGCTTCTGGACAGCCACATGAGCTCCAATAATAAATTTAAGGAATTATGATCATTCATGGCAAGTCTAAATCTGATCCAGTTCTGTACCTGATCTTCTGTGTATCCAAGAATTCCCTTCATGGGTCCCTCTGCAGCAGCCTTAATGACCTTCTTGATGTCATCGTACTTGGCCTGAAAGTAAAGGATGGAAAGGGTTAGAGTTAAAAAAAGAAAACCAAAACACTGAAACAATGAATCTAGCTCTGATGTTTTCCACTTAGTTTTAGTCATTATAAACTCGACAATGAAATGACTGATTCAGATTTTCCTAATTTTCACAGCCAAACTTAAAACCTCAAAACCAACATGGGATTGATAATTTGGCTTTTTTTTTTTTTTTTTTTTTTTTGAAAAAAACCCTGGGCCTCCAAAAGGGTTAGTTTAAAACTTCGTACAAAAAATAGAAAGATCCAATATCTGAACCCCAATCCC
>JBBBVU010000018.1:23495907-23506991 GCA_037177055.1 Atherinosoma microstoma
AGATAGATAGATAGATAGATAGATAGATAGATACTTTTATTGATCCCCTAAGGGAAATTGTGATGACTCAGCAGCAGTATAAAAACAAAGTACTAAGTAATAAAAACATGCAACAAAATATATAATTGAAATTAAAGATTAAAAGTGTCGACTCTTGCCCTAGTCGTGTTGTAAAAGTCTTAACCGGACAACTCACTGTAGTGCCCCTCTACCCCCGCCTAGTGTGCTAAATTCAACAGGTATGAGGCAGAACGTGTTCAAAACTCCTGTCAGCTGTTTAGTAGTCTGATGGTGGTGAGGAAGATTTGGTCTGGAAATCCTGCATTTCATACTTCTGTATCTTTAACCTGAGGGTAGAAGGGTGAACAGTCCTTGTTGGAGGTGGGTGGGTTGTTAATGATGGAGACAGCTTTCCTGTGGACTCTGCAGGGGTAGATGCTCTGCAGAGACGGCAGTGGAGTCCTGGTGATCTCCTCAGCAATCTTCCCTACTCCCTGCAGGCATTAGTCATCACACAGTGGTGCAGCTGGTGAAGATGCTCTCAACAGCGTAGCTGTGGACATTTCCAAGGATGTCAGCAGACATACCAAACTTCCTCAGCCTGCTCAGGAAGTGCTGAGCCCTCTTAACCGGCTGTGTGGTGCTGAGTATCCAAATGAGGTCCTCGCTGACATGAACGCCGTCCACTGTCATCTCCTTTGTCTTGTCAGCGTTGAGTGAGGTTGTTGATGCTTCACCATGACAACAGACTGACCACCTCCCGCCTGTAGACTGCCTAATCCCAACAAATCAATTTGCACCTCATTTATTTCATATCAGGGAAAAATTTAATATATTATATTCTATAACCATGAAAGATCCAAAGAAAAAACCGCTTCAGAGCTAATCAAATAAAACATAAAGATGGCGGTCTTTGCCTGCAAAACGGGTCAAACAGGTAGTAAAAGTTTAGAAGAGCAGCTGTCACAAAAGTGGAGAAAACGAAATATTACGTCAGCAGACTTCATTCAGATCCAGAAAAAATGAGATTTTTTTCCTCATAGGTTGCCATGTAAAAAAGGTTTTACAGAACAGGAAGTAATATGAACTAATCAGTCCTCATAAGATAAACACAACCTGGGAAGAACAAAATGACATGTCACACTGGCATTATATGTCTAGCATTAACTTAATGCAGAAGCAGTGTGTGGAAAACTAAGCACACCATAAATGCTTTGATAGGAATTAAAAGGGTAAGTAACACCCAACTGCTGCTAATCAAATGCTTTTGATTAATTGATCGTCATTATGTGTTAAGTACATCTACAAAAGCAGAAGCTTTGGCAGTTTACTGCTACAGAGTCTGGAGGAGTGTGTTACCCCAATGCCAAGAAGGAATGGCATCAATGATCTTAGAGAGGCTAATGTTGTTGCCTATCAGTCTTGAGAGAGTTATAAAACCATTTCCAAACTATTTGGCTGCAGTGAGAACGATTACCCCAAAATGGAAAACATTAAAGTCAGCTGCCAATCTTCCCGGGAATGGACATCCCTGCAAGTCCAGCCCCAAGTCAGACTGTTTGCTACTCAGAGAAATTGTTTAAATTCATGACAGCACAAATAAAGCAGCAGAACAAGAATGGCTCGTTTGGAAGTGTTGCAGGAGAAAGCTTATTCTCTCTAAGAAGAACGTGGCATCATGACCTGCGTTCGTAATGTTTGTGGTTTGTTTGTCCATGATACACAGCACCATGTTTAGACCCGGACACCTTGCAGCCCTTGAGTTGACCATGAACTCCTCACTAACCAAAATATTTCAGAATCAAATGCGAGGCCATCTGTGTGACAGCTAAAGCTTGGCTGAACTGAGAAAACTGTTGTGATGCTCAACAAAGTCCAGACCTCAACCGAATTTAAAAGCTGTGATTCAGAGTACTGTGCATGAATGAATACCCATAAACTTTAATAACTAAGGCAAGGGTGTCAAACGTGTGGGTCGGACCCAAAACTGGCCCACCACGAGTTGAATAGTGTGAAGATGACACAGAAGACATTAACTGCAATTTATTTTTAATAAAAGTCATTTCAATTCCCAATTTGTCCACATGAAGTTGCAATTTTTTAATGTTTAAATATAATAGATTTACAAAGTGGGGAATGACTTTTTTAAAAAAAAATCTCTTTTATATCTTTCACTTTTAATAGATTTCTCTTCAATTCGTATTATAAGGTGAGAGAGTTCAGGTGGTCAGGATTACCACACAGATGTGGAAATGTACAGATATTCGAAATAAAATCTTGATCCTGAAAAGTTATTAAATGTGATTCAATGATTAAATGTTTTTTTGATTTTATAGATCCGTGTGTGATATGTAAGTTGTAATGCATGTGTAAATGATAAACGGGGCCAAAATATTGCCCGAATTGTACTTATTTTCCTCAAGAAATTGCAAGTTGGTCATAATGTTCATCAAATGTAAATATCTTGTTGAGTTTTACTTCTTTACACAAAAATAAAGGGAAAAATCAGGAGTTTTCATTATTTATTTAGTTGGTCCAGCCCAAAGGAGATCAAATTGTGTTGTATGTGGCTCCAAGTGAGTTTGACACAGATGTTTAACTGAAATGAATGGGTCATTGTGCAGAACTTGACAACAAGTTGTTGGATGTATTTGATGTGAATCAGGTGTGTTGCAGTAGGGAAACAACTAAAATCTGTAGGAAAGTGGCCCCCGAGGACTAGAATTTTCTCATTCCTTAACCTAAGCAACATTTTAAAGAATAGTGGACCAAAATTCCCTCACAATGATGTGAGTGACTAATAATGTCATAAAGAAAACAAATAGTTCTAAAGATGTTTCTCCTGGTTATCTGTTAGTGAGACATAGAGGTCGTATTTTGCTAATTCTTACAATATCCTGATAAATAAAACTTTTGAGCTCTGAGTGTGTTCTTTGTTTTCCATTTTGCTTCCCACTCATCACAATAAAAGAAGAAACTTTCTCTGAAAACCAAAAATAATTAATCATTAACAAGAATCCAGCTTCTCATTTGGTTTCTAATTTATTATTTACCATGAGATGATTTAATCTGTGTCGCCTCAGGAGGCTCAAACTTTCTATGACGGTGACCTTTTCTAATTCATTTTTAAGCTGATGACATTTATGGCATTTCTTTCTTTCTTTCTTTTTTATTATTAAAAACTGAATGTGACAGCAGGAGAAGGAGGGAAGAAAGAAAGAGGCATGTTACAAAGGTCAAGAAGCAGATTTAAACCTTGATGACGGGAGTGGGCGATTAAACCTGCTGAGCCACCAGAACTTCAGCCATGCAGTCTCAGTGGCCTCTTACATCCACATCTTATAAAGAAAGCTATTCTGGAGGCTTTATCCTTGATTAACACCTTTTAACTCAACATGATCCCTGATAGCTACTCTGGTATCTTACTTCTAAGATATTCTGCCATTGGAAAAGTATCAGTCCAGCAGAGATGATTTTCCCTTTCACTTCTACACAGTGACCAGCAATGACAGAAATTCATAAAGCTTTTATATCCAGTAATATACCAACATCGCAAAGAAATATGTGCAAAGAAATATGTGCAAATAAATATAATAGAAATTCAGCTTATAAGTTGCTTTACTTTGTCAGCAGGATTGTGTGCGCAAACATTTTCTAAGTGTGACATGAGGTAGTCCAACAAATGAATGGATAAAGCAGAGGCGTAGCATCCAATATACGTTTTATTCAGACAGGAATTCCCCATTTAAAAGAAAACCCTGCAAATTCCACTAAACCTGGTGCCGTCTATGGTTACTCTGAAAGAAAGGAACAAAAGAAAGGTTAAAAAAAGGTTTTAAGGCAGGCCTACTGGTGGGGAGCCAGCCTTATTGTTACTAAAATCAAAACATCACTATGTGCTAGTTAAAACTTTTTAAACCAAATAAGAAAAAAACAGACAAAAACAGTGTAGCAAGCTACCCAGTTATGTGGAATTCCATCCCCTCCTAATCACCTTTTCCATGAAATGTTTGATAAGCATTCCTTAAAGCAGTAGTTCTCAAAGATCCAAGATCATTTCAGGGGGTCACCAGATCAATGAAAAAGATATAGCTTACATTTATCCAATAGTATAATGTATAAACAGAGTTATTACTCATGCCTTATAAATCCGAATTTGTCGTTATGTGGGCCCTATCTTAACCTCAGTGAATCTTTATTAAAAGGTATGATAGGGTTAACAGTAAATAAGAACATGAATGTTATTATTTGTTTAGAAAAAAAACTCTTTTCCCTGTTATCTTCAATGAGCCGACTGATTCACAATACTCCTCCATCCTTCTGTAAACTTAGAATAGAAATGATATTGTACATAACAATATGGGATATCTCTTGCTGAATAACTGAAATAGTGTAAAAGTACCCAAGTTTCTTTGAAAGACACTAAAACACAAGAATGAAGTGTAGGGTGGTCACACAATCTAAGGGATATGATAGGAGGGGAGAGGATGTGTACAGATGGGGGAGAAGAGGAGGAAAAGATGTAGGAGAATGATCTTTGTTGTAACAATTGGCTCAAGTTTAAACATGAGTGGAGTGACATTGTTTCACTACCATGTGGCACCCTCTAGTGAGAGTACAAACAGCCTGCTGAGACCTTTGGCATAAGAGTCTGAAACATATCTATTCTTTTCTGTTGCTATATTCATCTTTTCTTTATGTTCATCATATGTAAATAAACGTTTTAAGATCGTATGATGCAACATATCTATTTACACTTATCAGTTACAAAATTGTGGCTGATAATGAAAGAGAAAAATAATTGGAAGATATTATGTTATCTTAATCTGTAATAACAGAAAAAAAATAACTTTTTTTTTCAAATTGGTGGACTTCAATTTCAGATTTTCTTTTCAAAAAATAAAACTTCTAAAAATGATTTCTGAACACAGGTGGGAACCAATGAATAAAAAACAAAAATACATGTACCGGTAAATACATTTAAATTTGGCCAGCTTTATTTGAAATAAGGAATCTTTGTTTTACACATCCAGCTGTTACAGGACAGCATGATGCATTTGGAGCCAACTTTTAGCTGTTTGTGGTCTCCACCTGCAGCTCAGAGATGCATTTAATCCTGCCACATTCCCAGGTCCTCAACAAGGACCTTTTTTTCTCTAGTATTTCTGACTCATGCACTGGGATATTTTGACAGTGTTGCATTGATGCACTGTAATTTACTGTAATTTCTTTCCACAGATCTATATTCTGTTCCACTACAACAGTATCTTTGCATATTATTTTGGTTTCTGGTTAGCATTAGGCACCCAAATAACTTTAGGCTAAATAAATAATGACTTGGCTTAAAATTCAACCTTTCACATCATGCTGAAAAATGATGCTGAAGGGTACGATGTGCATAACATTGTGTTGTCAAGTGATGTGACGAGGCGCTAGTATGATCAGGTCAAAATAAGGCCCTTGCTAGACTGTAGCTGCGACTGGAATAAGACATGAGGGATGTTGGATAGGGTGTTTCACTTTATACTGTAATATCCAAATAGCTGAAGCAATTCAGTAGCAGCCTTCATATTTTTGGTTCTTTAGCTAAAAAACTATAACAAATGAGTCCAACTCAGTACATCTGTTGTTTGCGGCAGAATTTAAGAGCTTACACGGCGAAAAAAACAATCAGTGCAATGAAGATGAACCAAAATAGAAACGCTTAAAGCCAGAAAAACAAAACTTTGAGAAAATATAAGCACTGAAGCGATTAGGACTGCATCATTATCAACACAAACATCTTACATAGAGGTGTTTCTGTGAGCTTTTCTTTTCAAGGAAATCTGGATTATAGAAGCTTTAGGAGAAAGCTTTTAAAAAAATACTGCATGAGGAGCTGAAGAATTCAAACATAAACATTTAGTCAAGTGAAAGAGAAATCCTGATGTTTTCACTCCTAATAAACTGCACAAAAGTTTTATTTTAGAACATTTTTTAGGAGTCAGTTTACCTTTTTTGGGGGGGCGGGGCAAACCCACAGATAAATAAGATGAATTAACAATTGTCTTGCAGATCATAACAAGAGGCTAGAGCAGTTTGATTATTTCATTAAATAAAGTCCTGTGTGACAGCCACTCTGCTAACTGCCATTTTAACCCACCTTTACCCAGAGCATCCACCTTCATGGAGCTGCAGCCTCGGCCTCGGCCTCTCCTGGCAGACGGGGAGCGGTTCGACCTTCTGTTGTCCTCTGTGACAGGAAGGGGCCTCTAATCAGCTCTGCAGAGAGGATGTGGGGATAACTGGCAGGAAACCAGGTGAGGAGAAGTAGATGAGATGTTGCTGAGGTAGACTGCGTGGGATCTTTCATTCATAATTCATAAACCCAGTTGTTTATTTGTCTTTTCCACAGATAAAATTTGTATGAGTCAGTGTGACATTTGAAAAGTTATGGAATGACATTTAAAGAATATATATAAAGCTAATGAATAAGTTAATAGTCAATAAACATGTTATCAAAATGACAAAAATTTGCACTGCAGATTAATTCTACAATGTTTATACGTCAGTTTAATTATTTTCTTTATTTTATCTTTCGATCATCCTGTAATTTCTTCATTAATTCTGCCTGTTTACACAGCTCAAACATTTTCATGTTAGAGATGCTTTTAACTATGATGACAAGAAAAAGTTAATTTTTCAGGATTTGAGCCCAGCTGGGTGCCATTTATTCTAGGTAAACACAACCTCCTGAGGAACGAAGAAAGGATTATTTTGTTCTGTTTTATTTTTCCAAGAAGTGGGTGTAAAGGTTTTAGGCAAATTTATTTACTTAGCACATTTTGTACGTAAGGCAACTCTTTGTGTCGTACATGATTGGAAGAAACAGACAGCAGAATGCATAGCATCAGTTAAATACAATATAAACAGATGCAGACGGTAAATACGTTATCATCAAGCTTGATTAAAAGCTGTTGTTACAAATGTGGCAGCAGCCATGTAGACCCACAGCAAGTAGAAACATGGCTCATGACAAAAGAATAAAAACATACCATGACAGTGATTTGATACCAATAAAAACAGTTTTTAATACGTTCTATTTTTCTGTCATCAACCTTTGATTTTGTTACAGGCTGCACCTTTAAACTTTACCTTGGACCAGTGTTGACTGAGTTGATAGACACAAACCCTTCCAACTTTACCCCACAACCTTTTTACATACATGATATAAAAAGTTATAATCAGAACAAATACTATTTTTACTTTATATTTGGCTCTCCATTCTTAAAAAAAAAAGGGAAACTTGCCCTGACTCAGTCATCCTGAATATTCATCTACATCCACTAGTTTGTTTACATTATGTGACTTTGTGGAACGTCAACAGCTGAATGTGCTGGAGGATTACCAGGATGAATACAACTCATGTCACTTTCACGGTAAAATGTATTTGACAGAACAGGAGCTCCCAAAAAGGAGGTAAGAAAGTTTCAGAGCCTGACTGCCTCCAAAGCTAGTCTGAGGTACTATAAGTATGCCTTAGCTAAAACCTTATCCTTTCCTGACAGTAAATTTAATATGCACAAATTACTGGTAGTATAATATTTGTTCTTCTTCATTTCACCCTGTAGCTTCGGTTCTGTCATCTTTGTATGACACCAGCTTAGAACAGCAGGAAGCTTTTACAGTTAAAAGACCCAGAGAAAGCAGAAATGATGCCGGATCATGTTCGCAGTCAGTGGTAAAGTGGCACCTGGAGAAGTGTGTGTACTCTTGATTTCTGCCAGGATTTTTTTTAGCTTGTTTTGTGAAGGAAGAACAAACTGTATTATATAGTGACATGTGACTACGCTGCCACATGTGGTTCACCCAGAAATGACTGTTTTAGATCATTGTTGCATATCTTCTGCTGTTTGACATCTGTGAGTATGAATAAGTGTGAAATAAGCGCCCTAATTCACATGTCTTCACTTAACCATCCCATCCAGTGAATGCATACTAGCTGGAAAGAAGCAGGAATAAAAGATAATCACTAGACTCTCTCTGGAAGAACATTTGCTTGCAGCATGTGATGCACATCAGAAGGGATTTAGACGTGGGTAAACTCTTTGAAGATTGGATTTGTGTGGATATGCTATGAATACCTGTGTACAACCCTGACTACATGTACAACACAGCTCACATTTACTAGCAAAAGTACAAAAGCTGAGCCAACTGCAGAGAAAACCCCTTTTTGACACTGTTAACAGAATGGACTGATAAGAGCTATTACCTGAGCTCCAGCTACCCTCTGTTAAAACATCCTTTGTTCTACTTTCTTTTTCTATTTAAATAAATACAACTTACTTAATGTATTTGATCACAAAATAAAACAAAATATTGGTCTCGAGACAATATTTTCTATCCAGAACATAAGATTAGTCGCCAAAAAAGGATGCATCTGGGACACATTTTGTGCTCTGGTGGTACTAATTCAGAAGCACCATAAATTAATCACATTGCCAAAACTAAAAGATGTAAAACATGTGTATCTGGATGGCAAACTCTTTTAGCTGCACGCAAGTAAAAAGGAAAGAAAAGGCAGTTATATCATTGTTGCTACTGTTGTTGTTCATGTTTTTTCTGAGTTTATCTTCTTAGAGGTGCTCCCGATGATAGTCTGTGTTGTTTTCTCACAGAGGCTGTAGGATGTTTTCTGTTCAGCTTCTTTACAGGTGTAGCAGCAGGTTGTCTAGTTTTCCTATTTTGGTTGTACAGTTGTTACTGTTGCTTTCTATAGCTTTTGTAAATTTATTTCTTTTTTCTTCTCCCCACTCGTCACCTTCCCCTCTTCCTCCTGTCAGATGCAGCATTAACATGTAACTCAGCAACAACCAAAATAAATAACAATACTCAAGTATCAGGAGGCGATTTACATCCACAAAGCTTCATTTCCTTTATATCCATTAAGCTCCTCTTGGCAAAGTGAATTTGTTTGGCACAACTCAGCAGCCAGACCAACATTGTGTTTGCTATGATGCTGGACAGGACAAGAAAAAAACAGATGTGAAGATCTGTTTGTATCTGAGATGTTTTCATATCAACTGAAAGCCTGTATGAGAGTTTTGTCTTCTCATCAGCTGGATGCCCTTAAATGTTTTTTTGTACCAGAGCGTTGCATCATTCTGCACAGTTGTAGTAAAGACAACCCCCAGGAGCCGTTTTGTTTTGGTTTCAGAAGCCTGACGGGCGGCTTGAATGCAGCTTCAGAGGCCTGCGAGGAGCCTAACAGCGGGACAACTCTGTGAGCAGAAAACAAACAGTATCGATTCGGCTGGACTCAGTTGTGAGATCAATTGTTATGACATTTACTGTGAGCACTGTGAAGCCTACAAGCTGTTGCTAGACTTTGGATCTGTGTTGCTGTGTGGGTGTTAGTATCTGATATTATTTATCTCATTTTGTTTCAACGTTTCATGGGGAGAGAATAGTGTTGATAATTCACAAGTTTTTGGAAGGCTGAGTAAAAATCAGCAGCCTTAATGGTATAAAATTAGCTACAAAAGATATGGAACAGCTAATCCAGACAGTATTTTTTATAATTACAACATATAAAATAACAATAATTTGACAGTATGCTCTTTGTGGTCACAGCTGACAGCTGTTTTACAGTCCCTACCCAGAACCTAAGAGCCAATTAAAGACCAGCTGGGATCATAGTGAAGCATTTAGCAGCAAAAAAACAGATATTTCTTCAAGAGATGGTAGGGAGATCACTTTTCAGACTATAATTTATTAAGTTGACACATATGATTACTCAGACTGATCATACAATTACCATGAAAGGAAGCGCATTATTCAATCAAAAGTGTATCTTAATACCGACCATGCATGCTTTAGGTTTTGATACCACAGATCTTATTTTTGGGATTTCTTACTGTATGTGTAGGCTTCAAATATAAATGATGACAAACAAATACACTCACCAGCCACTTATAGGTAGAACTGTTCAATTGATTGGTAATATACACAATCTGCCAATCACATGGCAGCAACTCTATGCATTTAGTCATGTAGACATGGTCAAGACGACTTACTGAAGTTCAAACTGAGCATCAGAATGAGGAAGAAAGGAGATTTAAGTGACTTTGAACGTGGCATGGTTGTTAGTCTGAGTATTTCAGAAACTGCTGATCTACTGGGATTTTCACACGCAACCATCTCAAGGGTTTACAGAAAATGGTTTAAAAAAGAAAAAATATCCAGTAAGCAGCTGTTGTCTGGATCAAAATGTGTCTATGTCAAAGGAGAATGGGCAGACTTGTTGGAAATGATAGAAGGCAACAGTAACTCAAATAACCGCTGGTTAAAACCAAGGTATGCAGAATAGCATCTCTGAGCATACAACATGGCAAACTTTGAGGCAGATGAGCTACAGCAGTAGAAGCTCACACCGGTGCCTCTTCCTGTCAGCTAAGAACAGGAAACTGAGGCTGTTCTTACGCTGACTCACCAAAACTGGACAAAAGAAGATGAGAAAATGTTGCCTGGTCTGATGAGTCTTGATTCAGCATCAGCGTTCAGACGGTAGGGTCGGAAATTGGGATGAAACAACAACATGAAAGAATGGATCCATCCTGACTTGTATCAATGGTTTGGGCTGGTGCTGGTGGTGTAATGGTGTGGGGGATATTTTGTTGGCCCACTTTCGGTCATTTAATCACCACAGTCTACCTTAGTATTATTGCTGACCATGTCCATTCCTTTGCTACCACAATGTACCATCTCTTGATGGCAACTTCCAGCATGATAATGATCCATGTCACAAAGCTCCAATCATCTCCAACTGGTTTCTTGAACATGGCAATGAGTTCACTGGACTCCAGTGGGATCCACAGTCACCAGATCTCAATCCAATAGAGCACTTTTAAGATGTGGTGGAACAGGAGATTCTCATCATGGATGTGAAGCAACTGTGTGATGCTATCATGTCAACATGGAACAAAAGCCAAGGTGACTTAATAATGTGTCTGGTGAGTGTGACCTGCAGGTCTGCTGAAACTCTCAGTAATTTTAAATCAGGGTTAAAAACCTGCTATTTTCTCTGAGGGTTTCTTTCTTTCTTT
>JBBBVU010000018.1:23507091-23523607 GCA_037177055.1 Atherinosoma microstoma
CTGTAATGCTTTTAATGTTTTATGTAAAGCACTTTGAATGGTCTTGAACCTGAAAATGTGCTATACAAATAAACTTGGCTTGCCTTGCCATATTAAATACAGATTTTGGTTCCTGCAACTCTAAAACAGGAACCATAAAAAAAAAATCTCAGTCATTAAATGGCCCCTAAGGTCATTTAAGGACATCTCTGTGCATCGACCACACACTGGAGTACATTTCTTAATGACTGCCATAAGTCTGCAAAAACAAGATACTTGAACTTTTTAAAGTTATACTTTAAAGTGAGCCTTCTTTATTAATGTGAAACACAGTCATCACGGGATGCTGTGATGTCAACCTTATATCTAATTACATCTGCTTCTCCTTCTTCTATCCCCGAAGAGGAAACCCTGAATTTCAAAGCATCTCTGAACAGGCAAGGTGAGGAGTTAAGGACTGAGTGATCCTCTCAGACTGCCAGGAACAGGATTACCCACCAGACAGCCACGCTGCTGCTTTCACCTCATCCCGACTCTCGGTCACCCACACGTGTGCCTTTTGAAGAAGACTCACTAGCTCTCCCATCACCATCTATGACCTGACACCAAATCCTAAAGCTAAACTTAAAGCCTCTAGTTGGCAGCGAACGGGGACTGAATTCTGATGTAAGCAAGTCACTATGAGCATGAAAGAAACAAAGAAAAGGAGCAAGAAAAATTAAACATATGACCTTTGAATTGGATGCCAGCCATAGCCTACCATTAATTTCCTTACATTACTTAAATTTTTTTGTTCTTCTTCCTTCCTTAAACTGTTTTGAATTTTGATTCACACACTGCCTATTTTTCTAAATGGATGTTAAAAAGTTTTATTTGGAATTTAACTTTCACATAAATCAACTCTTTGAAATATTCTGTACACTGACACGACGGCTTGGTTAAAAGCTATCTGGATAAAATATCTGTATGTATAAACAAAACAAAGTTAGCATAAGTAATAATCATAATTTCATACTTTCAATTCTTAAGATTGTATTTATATGAATGAAAAGATGAGACTCAACTATATCATCCACTTTTAGCAGGAGAACCAAAACACTGAGCTAACATAGGCTAAAAGAAGCTAACAACAAACCCTTATTGTTGTCTATAAATCAAAGGAAAGAAGGGAAAAGGAAAGAAAAAGGATGGGGTATGCCCAATGACAGAACTGGACTGAAAATCAGGCAACAGGTCTGATGGAGGGATAAATCCCACCCCATGCATGCTCAGGATGGAGGATTGAATCGAAGACCAGATTCTGTGCAATCCGTTGATGTTCCCTAGCAAGGCGATTATTTTTCATGAATTGGTTTATGTTAACACATAAACTGTTCTAATGTAGATTTCTTTCAGTTGGTTCACAATGTGATTGACTTGAATTGACTGTAAAGTGGCTTGAGATGACTTTGTTGTGAATTTGCGCTTTTCCCCTTTTTTTTCTGGCAATATATTAAGAAATGGCTCAGTAATGTTGAACAGAACTTCACATACGCACTATTTGAGAGGTGTTTAGGTGCTGATTTTAAACCTACAATCTGTGGTTTAGATTTTGTTTAAAAATTTTCATTTTCCTTCGTCTCTTTTCCTCTCAGACAGAATTCTAATAACTCTCTCTCCTCCTCATCCCTCCTTCTTGCCCTGTTTCTATCCATCTTAAGATATTTTTTATTCTTATAGCAGCTTCCCATAAATTTTCTCTGCTTGAATTCTTTTTCCTCATTTTCTTTATGAGTCATACACTTTCCCCCCTCCTCCATCCTCCTCTCCATCATCCTTCTATCTCTTCACTCTCAGGCGGGTGCCTGGATTTTACCTCCCTCTTGCTCTTCCTGTAATTCTTCTTCACCCACCCCGACTCCTTCTTTTTTTGATATTCTTCACCGAAAACCTCCCACTTGCTCCTCATCTCTTTGCCTAAAGATGACAAGCGTTTCGCCGTGAGCAGAGTGCACTCTGCAGGACATAATGTCGTCATGGTGATGTCTGCTTTCAAATGTTTCTTCACATGATTTAAAGTTTTTGTGAGCTGCATGTGAAGACAGAGATTATTCGTCACTAGGATCTGGTGCATTTTATTTTTGGCTGCACGGAGCTGAACCTAAGAGTAAAATGAGTCATTCTGTCTTGGATTGGTGCAGAACATCGCTCTAAAAATCATGCAGGAGCAGGGCATATCACTGCTTTCAACAGCCTCTAAGTGAACACCTGTTGGTCTTTATGAACTCTGCAGGTCTTTGCATAACATCAAGAGAGCCTGCAAAGAAAAGAAAAAACATCTTCACTGTTGGGGTTTTTGTGAAAACTTTGCTTTTTAGTCACAAGTAAAAGTAAAAGTGTTCAGAAAGTCATTTTCTATTAGATTAGAATGATGTTGAGATAGTAAAAAAAAGTTAAAAGAAGAGTCTTTTTCAGCTGTCTGTCTCTTTCACTTAGGTTGAGACAATCAATATTATTAAATTGTATGAATTTTTTTCTTGTGTCTTGGTTTTGAACTGTTCATTATATCATTAGTCCCCTGAAAAGCTCCATAAATGACTTTTTATTGACTTATTCTCCTACAAAGAATTTTCCAACTGGGTCTAACTGTAAAACTTTTACAAGTTTTACAGAAATTATTATATTTTATACGACTGATAAACATCGATTGTCCATTTTTATAACACAGTCGGTGGTTTCATTTGTATGTTTTGTAACATGGTAAAACAATTAAAAAAAAAGATCTGTACACATATGATGTTTTGAGAGCTATGATGTTTTCTAAACTTATAACCACCCTGGATGTGATATTTCAATCAGAGGTCAATGACAGAGAAAATGAATAGTTTGTATCTGAATGAATGAATGAATGAATGAATGAATGAATGAATGAATGAATGAATGAATGAATGAATGAATGAATGAATGAATAATAAATTCAAAACATGATTAATTAAAAACTAGATCTTTGTAATGGGGTTTTGATCGTTACCTTCCATTTTTAGAGTTTGATCACAAGTCAAACTCACTTTGTGGGAAACATGAATATTTGCACAAAATTCCTCAACAATCTGTCCAACAGATGAAGCATTTATGCAGCTTAGCTGCCAATCCTCAGTATGAGATGTCCTTCTATATTCATCTTTCATAGTTTAAAGAAACAATACTAAAATCACATTAGGATCCATTTTATTCCGTTCATGGCTGTCAACAGCTCAGCCATCACAAATATCCGGGAAGCATAGTTAAGGCATCAAAAGGCCACAAATCTTCCCGCTTGGTTTAATATCTTTATTTAAGATAAAGGGGATTGATCCCCAAAATAAAAAAAAAAAAAGGTTTTCTATCAAGGAGATAAAGTTGATTTCTGGTTGTTGCTGAAGTAAAACTGAGCCTCTGCTGGATGGTTGCAGACAGTCTGATCCCTGACCTGTCACTCTGTTGAGATCAGTCTGTAATTAGCAGTTAGTGATTACGCTTTGTCTCCACTCGTTGACGTCAGGGTCACAGAGGATGGAAAATTTGTCAAACACTTCACAGCGCTGGTACAACTCTGACGACAGTGGAACGATGACACATTGTGAGTGTCGTGCAGGCATGTCTGATGGTTCAGCATGAATTAAAGGTTAGAATGAAGAATTTATATTGGTGCAGGGACTGCTTAATTTGTATCTGAAATTATAAAGAATAAAAGACATAAAAAAGGGGAAAAAAATTCAGAGACTTTGTGGAGTTCAGAGAGGAAAGTTCAGGGCTGCGCCTCTTGCCCTCGGCTGAAATGAAGATCTGAGTTAATAGAATTGGGAGCAGCCGTCATCCTCCTTCGTCTGCTCTCTGTAGCTGAATCACTATGTTTTCATTTTGTGTGAGATGAAGAGGAGGAGGCTGGGAAGGCAGAGAGGAGGTGAGGGCAGAGATGTTTGGAGGAGGGAAACAGCTGCATTGTATTGTCAGAGGGAGAAAGGAGTGAGTGTAAAGCCCAGCTGCAGACTTCAACAGACTGTTTGTTATACTTATTACATGCTTGTATCAACACTTACTCGCTTTTTACTGAAGTATAATAAGACTTTTGCATAATCCACTAATGGAAAATATAAGTTGAAGTATCAATCTGTTATTGTCAGAGCTGAACTGACACACTTAGTATGAGTGGATATTGTGAGTGGATATTTGAAGGCTGCAGATGAACTGAGTATGCTTTAAAACATTAAATGCATTCTTTTTCTTTAATCCGACTTGCCCATTCATGTGTGTTTGGCTGCCAGACACACAGAAAGAAAAGAAAATGACCAAAAAGTGAATGTATGTGTTGAATGTGGGAGATGAGGAGCTATCAGAGCATGCATGCTCAATTACAGCCTTGGTATTTACCATTGTGTACAAAACAATTTGTTGATTTCACATTCAGGCAAGCTTGATTCAATAGCTCTGGCTTTAGTGGATTAAAAATTAGTTTTAGGTCACCCTCTATTTTCTTTATATTGTGTTTCCAACGAGCCACCTTTTCTAAATGCTTCTTCAAGCTTTCTAGTGGTCTTTCAATTTTTTTATTTAGATTTTGGCTCCCTTTTCACTCATTTTCTGTTAATATACAAAAAAATCTGTGGTGGTTATAGACTTGTTTAAGATTGGATAAGGGTGTCAATATTCTGTCACAGGTGGCTGAGTTTGAGGCACCTAAGCAGATATCTTTCTGTTGTTTACTACACAGCTTAGTTGCCATAGCGACATTACACCAGCAGGAATTCAGAGTATCCAATAAAATGAAATGCTCTGAAGAGAATATTAGATTGTTACTTAAATGCTACCTGAATGAGAAGCTGTGATCAAATGAAACCAGGTTGATCAATTTCAATGAACAGATTTGAAATACATGACTCCGTTGGACCAGTTTGTGCTGCTTTTGTTGTCCATCCCAAGCACAGAAAGAAATCTATTCAACTCCACATCCATGCAGGTTGCCTTGACAACAAAACAACCAAGGCTGTTGGACAGTAGGGCACAGTATGAGGCTAGCTCATAGACCTTTTTGACAGCAGACGTTTTGACTTATAGCAGGAAAATTGGAGGTGGAAGCAGCTTAAAGGCTGTTTTGTTAATTACAAATCATAGACATGGCTAATTTGAATGGAATAAAGCCAATATTTTTAGTGCCAGTCCTGCTTTGAAAGGTCGAAATACATGCTGTTTACACTTTAGTACACATAATATTCACATAAACACATTTATGGCCCTTGTAAATCAACTGTGTAACTACGGTTTGACACACTGTAGGCTAATAATAATTCAACCATAATAGAGGAGCGTAGTAAATAATAGCCTTTGAGCCCATGAATCAAAATGTCAACTTCTCTCTCGCTACAATCACTGGGGTGCTCTGGAGCAAGGCAGCACGTCTGACTGTGGTCATATACGTAGCCTCACGAAGTAAAGACCAAAACAATTTTGCTCAACGGAGCAGAAGTGTCAGTGTTGATTTCTGGCTTAGAATTTAGCAAAATTATCTTAGACACATTTCCATCCTTTTTCCATCCAGTTATGATGTAGTTACACTCTTTAATGAGTCAGAAGAGACACATTATCTTAAAATATTAAACCATTTCTATTAAGTTTACAGCTGCAGGTTGGAATAGTGGTGATACTGATCAGTGTTTGGGTGCTTCTGTAAAGTTACATTGCACATGGGTGGCAATATATGATGTACAGGACATGCAACTTCTGCTAATAAGAAGCTTATAGGGCATTTTTAAGGAATAGAAGCAGTAAAAGCTGAATTATGGTGATTGAGGCTGTTTGGTTGCACTCATTGGTTCACTTTTAGACATGAGTTCTGGTGGATTTGGACCAGATTGGACTGGTTAAATACAACGCTGGTTCATTCATATCCCCCTGGCTCCTTGGGATGTCATGCTGGGCTGATTCAGGGGCTTTGTTGAATTTAATTGAAATATAATGTATCATTCTGAAGGGAAACTACTTTGTTGATGCATTGATTTTTTTGAGGAACAACACATTTAGAAAAATCAACATTGAAAGTTTGATATGGGCTGTAAAGATGCTTCCTCCCGTATTTCCTGGATTACAGCTCGTCATTAACAAGCCCTGTGATCCCTCCTCCTTCACTCGTACCACTTGTCTGCAGTCTCTGTCTGCTCTTATAGTTTGAGAGCCATGTAGAAAGGAATATTGGAGTCTGGAATATAATCCAGCCATGTTTCTATGAAGCACATAATAGAAAAACAGCAACCAAAAAAAAAAGAAGAAAAAGAAACAAACTTAAAGAAACTTACACTGTCCTTACAGGTCTCCATAAAAAGTCCATCAGACAGCTGCAGTTAGTCCAGAATGCTGCTGCTTCCAGTCCTCACTAAGACCAGGAAAGTGGATCATATAACACCAGTCCTCAGATCTTTACACTGGCTTCCTGTTTGTCAGAGAACAAACTTCCAAATCCTGCTGTTAGTTTATAAGTAACAGAATAGTTTAGGACCAAAATACATTCAGGATCTTCTGGTTCATTATAAATTTCCAGAACCCCCAGGTCATCAGTGTCACATCTCACTTTCTGTGGAGAGGCAGTGTTCAGTTTTCATGCTCCACATATCTGGAACAAAGTCCCAAAAAACTGACACTCAGCTGTTTCAAATCAAGGTTGAAACTGTTTTATTTGCCGCTGCCTTTTATCAAAACAGTTGCTGATTCCTGAAAACTGTGACTTTCATTTCTTGCATTTGATCTTATTATATTGCGTTTGATTTAATTTCTTTTTAATTTCTTTTCTTTACTTTGAATTGTCTAGTACATAAAACGTGTACAAATAGACTAACCCTATCTTGCCTTGACTAGATAGTAAATATATGCATGTAGGCTGGACCTTAGATTTTTAGCCATAGCTGCTCAAATGTGACTGATTTATATCTTTATTTAATCGATGGATCTAATAATTCTAGGTAATTTTTTCATATATAAATTTGCTCCTCAGAAGAATGAACAAGGGAAGGTAAGAGCAAGATGAATCTGTTCATTGAGGCCTGACAAGCGACCCTCCTCAGTTGGTTTAGCCCTGAATCTGAGCAGCCAATGAGAAGTGAGGAGGCTCACGCCGTCAGAAAATGACCATAAGGTGATTAAAGTGACTGTTAATTAAGGCTAAATTAATACATCGGTTGGGCAACTTTACGGCTTTTTGTTTATTTTTTACGCATTTGTAACGTCTGAAATATTTACACCAGAGCAACGTGTCAAAGCTGCGTGAAAAATTCGCGTGTTTTTGGTACTGGCGGCTTTCCATACACTCACAAGCACACACACACACGGACACACACACACACACACTCTGTTTCCCTCATACGGAGGAGAGGAGGATAGTGAGGAAGACAGAGTGGATAAAGGAGGAGAAGAAGAGGAGGAGGAGAGGGTAAAGCGCAGAGAAAGAGATCCGAGGGAGAAATGCTCGCTGGACGGATGGATTTTATTTTCCCCGACCTGTACGAGCCTCTGTAAGACAACATGGGCTGCATTGGATCCCGGACGATCAGTAAGGACGCCGCTTTATATTCTACCATGTGGAGGGATGGATGGATGGATGAAGGGATGGATGGATGAATTCGTGGAGAGAATGAAAAGACAGGAATACGCTGTCAAGAAGAGAAATGTATGACTACTTTTGCAGGGAGTTGGAACGCTTTAAAGTGTCTCTTTCCGTGTATGTAAGGTGTCTTCTTTTGTTTTTCTTCTTTTTTTTTAAAGGATGCAGTGCTTTTTTTAGTTTACTGTAGGGATTACTACGGCACCTTAATGTGTGCGTGTGTTTGGGGTGAGTGTTTGGAGGAGAGGCGGGACAGACAGGCAGCCGGGATGTGAGCGGAATAAGATGTGGTTTGACGTTTTTGTCTCCACATGGATGACACCGGGTATGCGGGCGACGTGTGCGCGTCAGACAAGGAGAGAGACCTCCGCCTTGACATGAAACTAAGGTCATTGCATGCTGGGCGTCTGAGAAAATTCACCCCTTTCCTGCCTCCTCCTCCTCCCCCCTCTTCCTCTCCCCCTCATCCATTCTTCCCCTCCATCCTTCCCCCTAGTCCTCTCCTCTTGTCTCTCTCTACTGTGCGTCATGCAGCGACGTAATATATCGAAGATGTAGGCTGTGCACACCGGGCACCTCTCACACGCGCACACGCAGGCTGACACAGGGTTATGAACAGGGAGGCTCGGAGATTGACTCGTGCAGGATGACTCAGAACCTGGCTCGGTAAACTCAGGTGTGAGCCTGAATGCCCCCAGCACATGTAGGTCAAGTCTGCAAAGTCAATGGTGCCTTTCTTTCGCACAACATTCTCTTCTATACTCTTTTGGACCCTTGACCTTAAACATTAGCCTCACTTTTAATAAGGTTTAAATGCCACTATATAACCAATTGAATTTTTTTTTGCAAAGAAATCATACATTTCCCTGCAATGACAGTGCCTCTTATTAGTCAATATCTATGTGGGCGGGCTCTAATATCATATTTGCCTTCAGTTCCAGAAAGTGCCCAGGTTGAGAGCTGGTAATCCGTGCTGATATTGGTATTTTCAGATACTTGTTGAAACTGTCTAAACACATTAAGTCTGACTGGCAGTGGTCCTGTATCTGTGCTGCAAGTAAGGCAGTCTTTCTGTAATTGGCTCTCTTGTGGCAAAACTCATGGATGTTTGAAGGAGAAATAAATAGCGAGTGGAAAAATGGCATCCACTCACTGGTAGGGAAAAAATGCTCACGTGCTGCATGATCCAGAAACACACTTTCTAGTTTCTGGGTTTGCTTACATGCTGTGGGAGACAATGTTGGCCATAGCCTACCTTCCTTTGGTGATAACAAACACCACCACGTCTGTTTCACATATGTCTTTTTTCAAATGTTAACCTTGCAAAGCAGGCGGCTTCTCGAGATAATTTCAAGACCACAATCACGAAATCACTGTTTGCAAGTGAATGGCAGATGTTTGGGAGCAGTCAGCTATTTATTCTAGCAGCTCAGGGATTCTGGGTGATGCCAGTCAACAATAGCACCTCCTGAAGAGGTTAGCGTATACACGGCAATGTGCTTTAGCATCACTTATTTCACAACTGGGGAGCAATTTCGTCATCATATAAAGGGGAAAACAACAACAAACGAAGGCTTTCTGAGTGGAAACGATATTTTCTTTTGTTTGCGGATTGATTCAGCAACATTTTCTTTTCTTTTTACCAACGCGTATGTTTAAAAACTAGGTTACGGTTAACAGAGAGGCAAAACATTCTGATGGTTCTGTGAAACAAACCATCTGCAGTGTCAGGTTATCATAATGGCAGAGTATGAGAGAGAGGCTTTCTCTTTTTCTTTTGCCATTTTTCCCAATGGGAGAAGCCCCAGGGAAAACTTGATGGTGCTGAATCCAGATCCAGATTCAGTAAATGGTGCTTGAAGGTCCAAAATATTTGTGACACCTGGATTCTTCAGAAAAAGAGCAGCCGCAAAACATTTTTGGAGCATTACGGACCCAAATTCTCTTTGCATTAAATGAGTAGATCCTTTTGTAAAGTCTGGAATACCTCTGTATTTCCAGGGAGTGCAGATCTCTAGGTGTCATAATGATTGAAAACCATGTTAAGCACAAGTCAGAGACTCTCTGGTTTAGTTACCTAACAAACTAATATATAGTACACAAAAGTGACACCTTACTCATGGAATTGTGTTCATTACTAACATCACCCAGCTGCTCTCTACAACATGTCAAAGCTCTCCAAACTAAAACATTGAACCAGCTCGAAAAATGTAAGACGATTTGGAATTAGGAAAAAACTTTGTTCTAAAAATGTAAATTTGCCAAGTGTGCAGAAACCTTTGGGTGCTAAATAATACAAACAAAAAGTTATGTTCGGTAGCATCAGTGCTTCCTTTAACTCTTTAAGAAAGACGATCTTAAAGTCGCACCTGATGTCGGGAACGGTGACGATGCTTTCGGGAGCACCGCCGCTCTTGTTAAAAAGGTAGACTGATCAGTTTTTACTCCCCAACTTTATGGTGGGTAAAGTTTAAAAGTGCAAATTTACTCGGTTGCATCAACATTTGCAGCCTCACGGTTTGTCTTTGACATACCTAGCTTAGATGCACTTTTCACAAAAATAAGCAGATTCATCTGATTTTCTTACATAAAAAAAAGTAAGATGTGTAATATATAAAAATCCAGCCTCGACACTGAAATGATTTTTAAAGAAAATTAGGTCGATAAAATGTTCTTTCTTTCAAGGTCTAAACTTGGTCCTAAGACAGGAAGTATGAGTTAAAACTTCTTTAACTCTTCCACCAAAGCTTCCTCACAGCACATTAAGATCCAAGAGTCACACTTCAAAGCGCTGTTCCAGGAGACATGCTCACCCCTGTGAAAGTGTGCATCATCAGTCAGTTCCCATTATGTGTAGCATGCATCTGGTGTGTCCTGCCTTCACATGCTCATATATGCAGACACACATTGTTGCAGAGGACAATCACCCCCCACCTCTTCTGTTAATGCACCATCAAAGCCTCATCAGCTCCTTTATGAAAACAAATGGAGGCTGCCAGAGGATTTCAATAAAAGAAAGGAGGGGAGATGTGACCTTTGGTTGTCATTGAGCCGGGTGGGTGGGCGGACGGACGAATCGGGGGAAAGGATCGTGATATTAGTAGCTGAGGACAGATTAGGATGGAGGCTTTTGAAGGGAGAAGGTTGAAGTGTGAAGGTTAAAAAATATCCTATTGGGTTTTTTTCCCCTCATCAGTGGGTGTGTTCCCTTTGTTGTTGTTTTTTTTTAATCTTATCCCCTTTGGCTGCCTTTCTCCCTCCCATCCTCATCCTCTCCTTATTATTTTCCGTGTCAGAAGTAGATCAAAGCATATTATTACACCGGCTACGTGCTGGACCGATGATCTGCTCAGTTTGGAAAATGGTGCTTCAGATGCTCTCAGGTGAGGCTGAAATCTGTAGTTGACTCCACTAAGAAGAGCCAGACCAATAAAGTGTATTTATAGGGGAGAAAGAGGGACAGACGTCTGTTGCATCATGCCATGAAGCAGCAGCTCAACCAACAGTCCAGGACGCTTCATGCACATTTATGCTTCTCCAACATCTAATTGATCCAGTTTCCGGTTTGAAACATGGATATGACCATTTGCTCTGTACTTTGGAAATATTCTCAAACAGCTTCTTCATAAGAAGTCCACTAGTACATGCTGATAAGAGGCGCTGCTTCGTACTCTTCCTCTGACATGTATATTGCTTTCAATGCCGTGTTCGAATGAGGGTATTGATGTGGAGACAAAAGCATCCATCAGGGAGCTTGATCCATCTTTGTTAATGTGCTGCACACACACACACACAATTCAAGTTCTCTACATGCCCTCATACGTGCATGTAATCCATCTCCAGCAGAGAAACTCCTGCTGTGAAGTACAGATGAGAACAGCAACAGGAGAAAGTGTAATACTACTTATGCTGATTACTCAGGACTGGCAATTTGTTAACATATATGATGCATTTCAAGTGAAGTGCCTAGAACATTTGAGGCTTGCACCCAAGTACCACAACCTTATATGACCTTTCAGTATGAAAAACATGTTTTTCCCTACAGACTGTTATCACAATGAGATACGGACAACCTTATACGTACCTAATGTTTAGTTAGTAATTAGCTAGTAGAAACAAGCGGGGAGCGAAAAAAACGTTTCATTAGGTAAATGCAAATGGGAACATTGTTTGCATCTTTTCCATCATATTCCTGTTTTTTAAATTTTTTTATTCTATTTTAGATTAAACCACAGGTGATTACTGACGTTAGCTTGACTGACGGTTACCTGCTGCTGACCGGACGCTCCAGTGTCTCAGCTCGGACATCCTTCAGGGACAACATGCTCACCTCCAAAACGTTCACCTCCTGCACAGTTATCCAAATGTGCAAGCATTAGTTATGCAAGATTCACCACGTATGACATGGTGCAGGTCAGCCTCCTGACTGCTGACAGACTCCAATATCCCTGCCGCACGTCCACCAGGTGGTGCTGTTGACACGCACCGGCTCCACATCTCCCTCTTCCTTCCATACCGCTGCTCCAGTCACACGGCGTGTTGGCTCAAAAGCGATCTTCGTCTTCTGTTGTATTTATCCTATTCAATGTATTACGGCTTGTTAGATGTAGCGTAGTGTAGCTGGTAATACCTTTGGATTCAACTAGCAGCCAAGGAACCAACCAACCTCTTTACATAGACAGTGATGTCACCCCAAGATAGCTGCTCCCTGTCTCGTTAGCTAGCTAAAATTCTGAAATTAAATTGGTCATATCTGTCGTTTGAGCTTTTTTTAAAAACAAATTTTCTGGTGGATGTTTTTTTTCGTGTATGTCATTTCCACTTTAAAGGTTTAGGTCATACACTACATAGATCTCAAGCCATGCCTGGCGTCTTCTTATTAGATGCCGATGCCCTCCAGATCTAGTCCAGACTTTATTTAAATTCTTATATGAGGGTGTTTACATAGAAATAATTATTTTACCTCCAGTTCCATTTATAACATTTCCAGCATGTTAGTAAAGGCAGTTTAATACAGACGCACATTTGGGGTATATATTTATAAATCAGTTGCAATACCAATATGGGATTTTAATAATCAATATATTTTTTTTAAATGACAGTAAAAAAATTGTACATTTGAATCACTTCTTATATTTTCCTATTTGGTCCCTTCGACCAGCTGGCTTTTAGTCTTTTTAGATTGAGCAGGATATATCCATCCATTTTCTATACCTGTTTATATAGCCGTTCTCTCCAGAGGCAGGGCCTGGAGAGGTCGCCATCACTGGGCCAACACACAGAAATAAACAACCACTTATGTTCACACTCACTCCTACGGAGAATTAAGAGTCGCCATTTAACCTATTCAGCATGTATTTGGACCGTGGGAGGAAGCCAGACTACCCAGAGAGTACTCACGCGTGCACGTCGAGAACATGCAAACTCTGCACAGAAAGACCCCGGCTGAGGTTTGAACCGGGAATCAACTCAAATGAAATGAATAGAATTAAATATTGACGAGATTAGAGATAATCTAAGCTTGGGATAATTTACACAACTGATATAGACCTTTTTACATCTGCGGCCCCCTTGAGCCGACGCACAAGCTGTTGTTTTGATCCTTAAATGCTAGCAGCGTCCTGCAAGTATAATGAGACGTGCCAAAACGAAGCATCCGAACAGGCAGAAACACACTTAAAAGAGCTTCATTATGGGCACCATTATCTTCCGTAAGAGGAAATTGCTATAAGAGGTTGTTTACTTCTTCTACTAGATGGTATTTTATTTAGTCTAACAACCAACACACTCCAGTAAATCAGACTGAAGGGTTGAGGAAAAGTGTTGCAAGCATCAGAGGCAAACTGCATGACAGAGCTCTTTAAATCGGTCAGAGTGACAGGACAGTATCCACCCCTCCCTCCAACTTATTGCCTGCAGAATATTTCCTGCTGTGCTTCTTGTGAGGAACATCTATTCTTATATTAGGCCTGAGTGAGAGTGGCTGCTGCTATAAATAAATCCGGGGTAAAAGAGGGAGGTCAATGAGAGACGAAGAGAACGGGAGGGAAAAATGTTGCAGTAAATATTGGTCAACAGCTGATTCTCTTTGTGTTTCTTTACGTTGTATTCATGTCTCCGTTTTTTGACGTTTAGAAAAGAATAAATTCAGTTCTAATATGATTTTCTTTCCAATTCTGTCTCGATCAATTACCACTACAAAGCTGCTGCACTATGGTGGTTTGATGTAGCAGTAATCTATTGTTTCCCCCTGCAGAGAGCCATTTAACCAAAGCATCACCACCTGTTATTACACCCGATTATCCTCCAGTTACGTTAGACCCGATGTTTAGCAGTCACCACTCCGACAGCAGGACTTTCACACAGAAAGGCTTCGCTTTCAGGCAGAGTCGTATCTCCGTCTCCGTGCTTTGCAGCCGGGGTTAGAAAGGCAATGCCTTCTGCAGAAACTGCCACTAATTAGAAATGATCACACTGAGGAGGATTGAGGCATCGGCTGTCTGGAGCTCTGCAGCTCTCTAAGCTGTCACCTGTCACATCACTGTGTTTGAGAGATCATCGCAGCAGATTTAAAACCAAATCTGAAATGCAAAACTTCATCTGTCTGAAATATTTGGGAAGTTTTTACAGATAATTGTAATAATGACTTAATTTGATAAGTGCACTACTAAACTGTTTCACATCAAGGAGTCTTATAAAGGATGATTAAACAGATTGAAAACTACGTGCAGTATTTGTGAGAATCAAAATAAAACCAAACAGCTTTTACACTTGTAATACTTAAACATATTAGGAGAAAAAAAGTCTGAAAATTTATACAGCAAAAATCACAAGATGTTAGACGTAACACGTAACAACACTTTCTGAAATATGGGTCACTATTTGATACAGTTTCAGACATTTTGCATCACTTTATGGTAAAAACTTTGCTCAAAACCCTGTAGTACACAATCTGATACTTGTCTTCTGCCCCCTAATGGATACCAGGAAGCAGAAGACTACACTATGATCATTTTGAAATGTCATACGATAATAAATGGTACATATGCAAACAAAATTGTTGTTAACTTTCTTTCCACATTTTGTAAAAGGGCCAAATAAAGACTTCAGGTTAAAAAAGATTTTGACTCTTCTCCCCAATTTTTCTTGGGTTGGACTTTAAAGGGTTAATTTGATCAATTACTGCTTTATTATATATTGTTGGAAAGCCTGATTAGTCACTTTTACAATGAGGTATTACTTATAAGGCACAATTGTGCATATGTGGAATGAGTGATGCAGGTAAACCTGTGTGTTTACCTGCAGAGACGGGATTCACATAGATAAAGGCTCTTTCACTGTGAAACAACAATAAGGGAAATTATAATTATGTAGAACAGGAGCTTTACAAAAGCAATGAAATCAATCAGTCCAAGATTAACATAAAAAAGGAAACCAGAGATATTGATAAAACACTAGAAGCCACAGACCATGACATTTGTTTGCCTCTTTTATAGTGTTGAAAGGGAAAATTTACTTTTAGCTCCAATCCCTTTAATGACATTTTTGAAACTTGTTAAGAATTCATTTTGAAATTAATGTTGCTCTATAAAACGTCCCTACAAGGGATCAGCGAGACATTTTTCCTTTCAATACAATACCGTTAGTTTAGGGTACTTTTCCATCGTTTTTCCCTTCTTTTTTTTTTTTTTACAGAGGAGTCTGAGGCAGCTGATGCTTTGTCTTGCATCTTGTGGTGTGTTTTAGTGTTAAATGTCTGCACAAAGACTGCTTTTAAGTAGTCAAATGATCAATAATGCCCGAGTACAACTCGTATTCACCATCATCCCTCTAGAAAAGATTAAAAAAAAGTCATTTTCTTTTTACTTTTTACTCTATCCAGCATCTGCTGTCCTGAGAAACTACTACAAGATAAGCCTTTTTGACAAAAAACAGCTTCCAGCAACTGTTTCCAATCCAACAGATCTTCCTCCAAATCCAAGCCAGTGGCTGATGATGGGCAAAGCTTCATGAAGGCTGTTTAAGGACGTCCTCTTCAGTGCTGCCACTCTCTTGCTTACAGGGTTTCACTGTTTTTGTGTTATTAAAAGGAGATGATGAAGCCCATAAACACAACATAGAAAAGCCCAAGTAACAGTAAAGCACGGCTTAAAATCAAGGCTTTGTCAATGCTGCTGGCACAAAGAGTTATTTAAAACCTTAAAAAAGAGTTTATTTAAAGTTAAGGAATGAGTTTTTAAATCATGGGTTAATAAAGGAAATTGGAAAGGATTTCACAAGAATTAAATTACTGCCTTGAATAATTATTTCACCAACAATAATAACATTTCCAGTGTGAAAAATGTCAAGAAGAGGAAGGAAAAGATGCTAAATCTCTTATAACTGGGGAATTTGGTCTTACAGCTGTCACACTTCAGCCTCTTAGACCAGGAATATACTTATTTTTAAGTACATACTTGAGTAGATATGTTGGCTACCTCATGCTATCCTACTTTTGGGTTATGAAATTAACTCACCAGCTGTTTCTAATCTATGCTGGTAAACAAACTCACAACTTAATGACATCTTCCAGATATGATATAAGGTCCTAGATACTTCCACAGATTAAACTAATTCTTAAGAACAGTTATTATATATTATACCACAGTTGTTTTTCTGAACTCTCTCCAGCGGGTAAAAGTCAGTCCGATGTTGACTCAGTACCCGATGTTGACACGCCAGCAACTGATATCCAGTTGCTGGCATGTGACGCAGTACCAAAAACTCAACATGTTGTTCCAGGCTAGAACCTCAAGTTGTGAAATGTGGTGTTTTAGCCTTGGGACGCTGCTGGGCAACGGTGGCTCCAGTGGCAACCAATGACTGTAAATATATGGACAGACTATCCGGGAGGTTTCTGAAGAGCTGAAAAGAAGCTCATTGGGAGGTTCC
>JBBBVU010000018.1:23543239-23603023 GCA_037177055.1 Atherinosoma microstoma
TTTGATATACACTGGAGCTTTGTTGTGGAGAGCTTTATATGTGAGGAGAAGGATTTTAAACTCTATCCTGGATCTAACAGGAAGCCAATGAAGAGAAACTAAAACTGGAGAAATATGATAATAATGATAAAATCTATTTATTTAAAAAAACATTATTGACAAATATAAAGGATTTCTAAAGCTTTAAAAACAAATTAAACTAAAAAAAAAAAAAAGTTCTATATTTATTTCTATTTTTCAATATATATATAAACCGACTGACTGAAGCATCTTTGAAACAGAGCCGTCACTCAAGCCGCCCTTGAAGTAAGGGACAGTTTTCATCATTGGTATCTTCCACTACTGATAAAAGGCATGAACTGCCCCCCTCCCACCACTTGCAGCCTTTGCCCTGGCTGGCTTTATTGACACCTATTTGCATAGAAAGCTTTGGCCTCCAGTTCAGGTAGAATGAACTCTGGGGTATTTTTAGGTGCTGTCGATTGGCAGGGGTGGAACCTGGCAGAGAGCATGAAATCAATGCAGACAGCATCGATGTAGATGTTGGGCCATTTGTTGAGAATACAATACATATGATATATTGGCTCTTAGTGTAAGGTAGACTGATGAGTGAGTCCATGCTGTTGTATTGATTTCAGCTGTTTAATCCACTTCTATCAGACCTTCTTCAAAAAAAGAGGAGGATTTTTAAGTTTTTGATAGTAAAATATTGGAATGATCAGTGTAGAACTCTACATTACTCCAGATTTAAACATTCTCAGTGTTGTTTAACATCTTAAGTAGTTGTGTACTTTAACACTCTTTGTAATGTGCAGCTAAATTTGTAGTAATGCTTGAAGAATTCTTGTTCTGCAGCAACCTGATCCAACCATAACTGTGTGTTTTTTTCCAACATAAAACATTATAGATGTAGGTTATAATTTATGTTAACAAGGGGGAAGCCTCGTCTTTCATTGCCACTTAAATATAATATCCTTCAACATCGCAGGCATGGCTGACTCATGCAGGTCGTGGCTCCCTGTGCCAAGTCATGGCATGGAAAATTAATCTAATTTTAGTCCTGGCTCAGTGTTACAGATATTTCATTTTTACTCATCTTATTGCTGCAATAAAAGAACGTGCTACAAAGAAAAATACATCTGATTTATTATGATGCGCTAAGCAACACTGAGTAGATTTAAATGCACTTCCAAGTAAATGAGTCATATCCTGTTTTGTTCATTTGTAGGATATGATGTTTACGGGATACACGCTGTGACAGAATGACTCAGAAGAAATGTGATCAAAGTTCTGAGACTTAAGAAAATTATTCAATCACCACATTAATTATTGAAAAGACAAGGACCCTCTCCACTAAAAAAGTGGTGAACTAAAGTAAATCCACTTGAAAGAATCGCAGATTAATCAATCATGAAAGGAGCTGTTTCTTATTGGTCTAAATTCATGCATTCGTCAGAAATATTGTTAAGAGAGGGAAAACAATAACAGGAATATTTCTAAAATCTTGATGTATAAGGGCTCTTTTTTTTGGCTATTTCTAACATTCATAGTCAGTGAATTCTTGAACTCGTGAACTCTTGCATTATAATCAAAATATTGACAGAAACGTCAGTGGAAATAATGGATAAAGATGAAGTGTTTTCATATGAAAATCCAAATTTCTAAGCGATTGATCCTGTTTCAGAAATAGACGCCTGCTTGAAAAATCTGCTCCCAACAGAGAATTTTGAGAAATTTCTAATTTTAGTAAATACAACATAAACAGACATCAACCATATCCATGCTAATTAGCATGTGGCTAACTTCAGTAAAGTTTCTGTGCAGTCTGTCACACATTGTTACCTTAAACTGTTGCAACGGCTTTCCCAGAATTTAAAGTTGTAACACTTAAAGCTAGAGTTGGTAATGTTGGAGAGCTAGCAAGATTTGAAAGTGGCACCTACTCTAAGCTCCTCCCCCTCCCCTCAATGCTCTGTTCGAGCCACGCGGCACCCCGTTACAGTTTTACACTGTAACTTTGCAGCATTTCGGGATCAACTACTTTTATTATGTCTACTCTTTTCCTTTTTAAAACAGGATTTGAATGAAAGATATAGTTTTACTCAATTTACTAAAACATTTTTATGGCTTTCAGTAACTTATAGCTTTAATTGTTTGATTGTTTTATGAGTATTGTAATGTTTAATTGCATTTTTTAAAACTTTTTCTTTCGTATGAGGCACTGAGTTGCATTGAGGTATAAATAAAGAAATTAAACTCTTCTACTAACATGCATCCACAGAAGGATGAATGTAGCCTATTAAAGAGATCACAGCAGCATCTGTTCGCAGGAAATAAACAACCACTAATGAGGCAGTGGCTTCTTGAATTGCTGTTGCATTTCATAATGGACTATCTCCTGTAACTCAGTTTCAGTTGGCAAGGGATACTCAAAGGTAGGGGTAGGAAGTAACACTGATCGGATTAGGCCTAAATTTGACAATGATTGGAAGGATATGCCACTCACTGCAGATTGGTTAGGGCAAGTTTAAACAAGAATACTGGACCTGATTAACTAATAGACTAAAAAAACTGTTCCTATAGGGTGTTATTTATTAGAAATACAGGGATAATTTTCATTCTGTTTCCACAGATAACCTACTCAGACTTCAGGTCATCATGTTAAGTCTATTATCATGTCATCTTCACCAGAAAACAATGGAAAATTGTTCCTTTATAAACAGTATTGCTCCATTAAGTGTGATGATATCAGTACGGCTCGTCACCTTCAAATGTTGGTAGATCGTTTTCAACCTTCATGACTCACATTGGTTTTGCCTTCTGTGAGGTAATGCTTGGCGTGGATAATTGATCTAATTTTAGCTCGATATGAATGTGTGTGTTTGTGTGTGTGAGAGAGAGAAAAATACTGGACAGTGTTGTCATTTTCTCTCAGCGAGGATGCTGAAGGCGGCCTCGGTTTGACACACTGTTATCTCCCTGTTTGTCAGTGTACACCCCCCCCACCCTCTCCTATCATGGACATTCGGGACAAAATAATTCCAGGCTTATCTTGCCTGTTATCCTGCATTCGTGTTTTCTGCTCATGGTTTGATACCTGTTGCGAGTTGTGCATCTGATTATGAATAATTCAGAAATTCATCTAATTTCTTTTTTTTCCCCCCCTCCAGCAGCGGATGCGGTGCCGGTGCGGAAAGATGGGGATCAGGTAAAGTGCTGTTGTCTATTTTTTTCTTTTCTTGAAATGCTACTACCATTTCTGCACACCTCAATCTGTAATTCTATTTTACCAAAAGCTGCTGTGACAAATCACAAAACACTCTTGCTGGTGTTCTCTTTAGAAATGGGGGTGTAGGAGAATTGATTTTTGTTCTAAATCTCTTAGAAGTGAGAGAAAAACATGGTTACTCACCCAGAACATCCTCTGATGTAAGCGAGAAGTCTTGGTTTCAGAAAGTTTGACCACATCTAAGCTCTGGAGAAAAAAAAAAAAAAAAAAACTTTTCACCGCAAGGGGAATTTATTGTCTTGTGACCCATACATGCACCTTTTTAACGATAAAAGCACAACACTCACCTGAAACATTCAGTCTCCGGCGCTCCCATATCCACATCCTGAGCTGCTTCTCCTCCATTCCCATGGTTACCAGAGTGACTAGCTCTATCACTATAAACGGTCTTTAACTTATAGACTGAGGTTGTAGTGGCCAGGTCAAGTTACTTATACTTTCAAAGGGAAGTGCTTCTTTTAAACCTTTCTGGTTTTTTGAGAAAAATAAAAAACAATGACCGGCTCATATGACCACACAAATAAAAGAAAAAAAAGATGCTAAGGATAAAAAAGAACTGAGTTTAAATTGTTCTTACAGCTTTGCTGAAAAATAAAAAGTATTTTTCTTTATATCTGAAAACAAAAAAATCTGTAAGTTAGCAACAAATACAAACTTCTAAGTTGAACAACCATATACTCTGTAGATGCACGACTAGAGGAATCACTCTGCCCCCCATCCGACTGAGGAGAGATGTCAACTACTTACACAAAAATGTATACTTCCATCCAATCAAAACTGTCTAGAATAAAAAAACAGCCTTCAAAGATAAGTGTGAACCTGATATTATTGGACCGATTTAAAAAAAAAAAAAAAAATCTCCACTTTAACTCCATCAAATTTGACTTAATACAAATAAAACATTATACCAACATCAGTGCAAAGCAGCTTCTTCTTGTTTTGTTTCTTGTCCTACAGGGACCGCCAGACAGCTTAGATGTGATTACTTTCCACTTTGGCCAGATATTCTAATAAATAGTCCCCCAGTTTTGGGTCAGTGCACCCAAACATGTATCTGTGTAGCTTACAAGCGAGGGAGCCAAGACGTTATTTATATGCCTTATCAGTGGGATGTTGTCCACGAGCTGAGCCAGTCGCCTGACCTCAATTCAAATGATTATTCATGTAACAGCTGATGAATAGGCTGAAGTCCTGGAAGTCTGTCTGCTGTGCGGGTCTGGCAGCGGCACAGGGGATGTCTGCGAGTCACAGACATCAGACAGTCATTGAAATATTAAATATAGTGGATTGTCCTGGACACCAAGCAGATGCAACGCAATCCCAGTTGTTCCATTTCATTCTTTCTTCTATATCATTTGTTTCTATAATACCAAATCTCCAGTAAAGACAATCCCAAAAGCATTAAAACACATTTAGATATAAATTACGAATATAAATATGCTGATTTTATGTTAATTCACCCTAGAAATGTATGTTAAATGGCTTTGGATGGAAACCTCCTGCCAGCTGGAGTGGTTTTCTGTTTGAGTTTGTAGGTGCTCCACTTTCTTCTTAAAGAGCACAGTCCGGATTAATTAATGACTGCTAATCGGTGGAGGTGTGAATGGCTGTCTGTCTTCATGTGTGAGCTGTACGAGAACCTTGCAGCTCGTCCTGGATGCACTCAGTCTGAGCTTGATGTGAGGAGGGAAGAGCTGAGTCCACCTTGCATGATAAGTGATTGATTGATGGAGATACTGGAGGGTATGCACTGAATGATGAAATTAAAGCTGAGGCGTAGTGCTTTACCCTTATTTTAAATATTTTTCTATAAAATCCATTGGGTGAATGTATCCTTCTTTCAGCACCCTGGATGTTTGCTGCGTCTCGGCTTCCCTTAAATACCTGCAGTATTATTTTTCACTTTAACGGTCTCACAGTCGTGAATGTGTCTCAGTATCTCGTGAGAAAATGTAGAAAGAGGAGAGCAAAGGCTGATAAAACCGGCGGCACCCTGCAGCAGCTCGTATTAATCAAACCTGCGTGCTCTCCTGTGTGTATGACTGCACTCTCGTGACTGGCTGTGCGTGACTCGGTGTGAAGGTGCGTTTGTGTTGATAGCCTCTTACCAAGGCCACAGAGCTGCGCTCCCCAGGGCTCAGACTATTACTGGGCCATGTATCACTTCTCAACTGTGGACTCTAGAGAGAGGCAGAGGAGAAGAAAGAATAAGACGGAGGGGAGCATAAACAGAGACATCCATCTTATTGTTTTTCATGACTGACTGATTCTTTCTTTTCTGTACTGGTGTCCTTTGGCCTCTAAAGTAAGACCTTGAAGCCTCGCAAGTTCATATTTTAAAAATCTATTTTTGGAATACCACTGCATCACTGCTAAGTTAATTAAAGTTTTCCAACTAGGGACACATTTGCCATAAATCTTGTTGCTTCCCGCCTCCTCCATTAGGAGAAAAGCACATCTTAAAATTGATTTCTTCCTGCCTGCAATCAAAAGAAACTACAATATTAGACACATTTCTATTTTGGATTCAGTCTTGGCATTCAGTGGCTTCAGCAGCATGATCCATTTTTGATAAAGTGTTGTTTGCATCGAGCACCGATCCCACGGCAGCCTTCAAGTTGTTTACTCCCACAAACATGTCTCCGCTGTGTAATTTACAGGCCTGCAGAGAGAAAGAGGCCAGCAGGTGGAGGGGGATTTGGCAGAATATAACAGGAGTTCACAGACATGATTCAGACTCAGGATCAAGTGTGACAAAGAAAACTCTACAGACTGACTGACAGAATAAATCAAACACAGTCTGGCCTGGAAGCAAACACATCATTATGTGCAAAAAAATAAGAAAACAACGCAGGATTTAAATATTAAAGAAATGATGAAGACTAGATCTAAACAGATAATGGAGTTGGCAGAGAACAGACTCATAAATCTATCTGCAGACCTGACCATGCTCACAGATACACATTAATCTGTCTAATCTATCATTTCAAAGTTCAATATTTTAATTTAGTTTGTCAGCATCAAAGATAGCATGAAATAAATAACTGCCAGTGTAAGTTCATTAAGTGATTTGTGTACTGCCACGTTGAAGAAAAAGTTCAGCACTGTTGTTGTTGCCATGCTGGTCATCTGAAACTGGGTGTTACCTGCAAGCAGTGGATCAATAAACAAAACTTAAGAAAAAAAACCCTGCAAGTTAACGAGCTGCTTTTGAGACACATTTTCTGATGCATTTATCCATCTGACTAAACAAAGAATGAAAAATGTTAATGAGAGCAGCTTCGGGGATTTATTTGTATCGATAAACATATATGCTTCAAAACGTGTGGAGTGTTTATGCCCATTTGAGTCTACGTAAGCGGATTCATGCAGGAGTGATCGAACCTTCATCCACAACATCTGGGTGTGTTAGTCCCGTTCAGTAGTTTTGATTTTATAGGAATTTGGTCGGACTAATGTGCTTACATGCACTGAAGAAAAATCTTTTTTGTATCATGTAACGTGGTTCTTGTTGTTTGGGTTGCTCTCCTCTTAAGTTCTGGTAAACCACTAACAAAAATACAATAAACTACATCATCAACAGTGAAAAGTACTGCAAGGGGATGGGCCATACGGCTTATACCTAATATTGCAATATTTTTTGGGCTTTATCACGATACAGGAAATAAATCCTGTGTTTCCATTACAGTTTTTCGTAAAATAAAAGCGATATTTCTCAAATTTTGACAAAGTGCTTCCATTGAAGGGTGTTTCGCGCATAAGCTGCAATTCTCATAAAATCTCATCCGGCAAGACTCCACTTTGAGGAAGAGGGAGATACAAAAGGTTTATGTTTTGGAGCATTTTGCTGTTGTTTGTTATCAAGTATTATATTTTTCTGGTTAATTCTAGGTAAAAAAGATTCCTGTCTCCTCCGTTCGTACATTCCGCTCCATCTTTCCTTTAGACGAACCGGTTGCGTGAACCCCCTACATCATGTCTGGTGAAGTGGAAATGCAGAAAAACTGTTTCCGTTACACTGTTGCAATAAAATTCTCTATCGATACGTCTGAAAAACCTCCTCATGAGAGCATAAAAACTTTTTTGCCATATTTGAGAGGTTTTTCGAAATGTGGAAGTTTCCATTATCAGATTTTTATTTCGCTGTTTAGGTTTTGCACAATTCTAGGTGGGTAATGGAAACACAGTTGTTGTTTTGAAATCTCCTCTAAAGCCTTGTTAATGTAGAATTAAACATTGTTGTACATAAAATGACCAAAAAATAACAAACTCAAGCTGCCGTCACCTTTTTCCATTTTGGGAAGACACCAGAGAAATTAGCTTTGCAGCTGGCTCGTTTGATGTTTTCTTCGGTGTGGGTGGAGATGTGGCCGTGTTGCCTATGAGACATTCTTTGTTTTGTAGTGGGGGACATTTCAGGTGGTGAAACTACTTTGTGGTCCATCTTCCTTGTGAAACTTTAAAAATAATGTTAAGTTTACTGATAAACTTCATCTTAAGGGTCCAGACATACTTCTGGCTGCTTCTCAGGCTCCCGTAGATGCATGTCCCTATAATTTAGAAGTTTGTCACTACTTGGGGACAGTATCAAAAATATATGGAAACAATCTGAGCTGTGGACTGCTCTTCATTGTGTCGGTGGTGTGGTTGGTGCTTTAGCTTTGCTTGACAATTGAGCACAAAGAATGAAAAGTGGTCAAAGCCTGTTTTTCCCTTATTACATGCTAAGCATAACCTTCTCAGTGGCTCATTTCATTACATGCTAAAGCATATCTTTTACCAGTTTCAGGTTTAAAAAGCAGAAGTAAACAATGACATAGATGAATTTGGCTTTTTTTTCAATGCTTGTAGATGGAATTAAAAAAAAAAAGAATTCACATGCAGGCCCTGCGATAAACTGGCAACCTGTCCAGGGTGTACCCTGCCTCTGGCCTGCTAATTGCTGGGATAGGCTCCAGCCCCACACAACCCTTAATTGGATTAAGAGGTACAGAAAATGAATGAATGAATTCACGTGCATTTCAATATGCATACAACAATTTGGTAAAAACAGTGAATACTGCTAATGAAGTGTATGGTTTACTTTGAACCCTATAGGCCCCAGATTTGGGGCTTTTAGTCAGCACTTATCAATCACAGAGCTAAACAATGTACTCACCAGACAGATTATAGTGATGTTGCACCTCAAATTATACAGCAGAACATGAGCTAAAAGACTTAAAAAACTTTTTAAAAAATGTTTCCAAACACAATTCCAATCACAACTAAATTAAATACAATAATAAACTTATTGAGAGGGTGCTATAACAACCCACACACAACATCTCTGGCTCCACAGCCACATAACTGTATCCAAACCTTGCAATATTCCAAAGAGTAAGTGTGAGGTTTGCATTTTTCCTGTTTGCCATCTTAATTCATTCTTCACCAGTAACACATATACTGGGATTCACACATATTGACAAATGTCACAAGTGTTCCTTTATATATGACACCAAAAAAATTCAAATACGTAGTGGTAGCAAAGATATGCACATTTTAGGAGCCATTTCGAGCAAAATAGGCTCAGGGCACAAAGGGTTAAAACAGCCAAAGATCGGCTTTGTGATGGAGTGAAACTAAATGTTAGATAATTAAGCTGTTTTCTGTGCTTTTTTCTCTTGGATGTTAAATTGGTTTGTGTCAGCCCCTCTAAGAACTCTGTGATGCTAGGTTTTTAGAGGACTGCATGTCTGTTCGTTTAAGTTATACAAAAAAAAGTCTGTCTGTAGGTGTAGAGAGTGATGCATTCAGGTACCTCTGTGAAAGTATAAATTGGGCTCAACTGTTTTGGGCAACAGTCTGCAAAAGCATGGAGGTGAGATGCTCATTTACATGTTTAAGTCCTGTAGTGTCGGTCTTTACTGGTGTCCATAAAAAGAATCAAAGGTATGATCTCATCGTGCTGGACTTGCATAACATATTAAACACTGCCAGCTAAAATGAGGAAAACATCCCTCTGGCATAAGGCCCAGTGAAAGGCACATTAGCAGAAACATCAGCCTGTTTGTGGTTCTGCTAAAAGTCTGATCAATACTGAGTGATTCAACCAGATCTCCTCTGAGGATATACGCCCTCCAAATTCACAGCAGTCTGACTCAAAGAACGGAAAGTGCAGACAGATCTGACCGAGATTTAGCTTCAGCCCATCAGAAGACGGTTAATCTCTCTTTCCTTTGTTCATGGTGTTGGACTTCCAGTGAGTTATCTGAAAACTGCCCGAAGATATTCGCAAAATTACACATTTCCTTTATTTATAGTAATGTTAGATTTTGATAGTAAAAATAAGAAAAAGCTTCTCAAACAGCATTTCCACATTTGATCCCATTACTGTATAAGTGAAATGGCATGTATCAAAAACCTAATCATTACTTTATACCAAGCCTTCTTTCATTTTTGTGTACATTGTGCTACTAAAATGTCAGACAAAACAGCTGAATCACATAAAAAACACTTTTATGACCCAGTTTATATAACCCAGTTTGCTTATTATTGCAATATCCACAAACACATACGTATCCGGTTGATTCACCTCCTACCAGGTAAGGGTACGGTTGCTGAGGAAACGCAACAGAGATCAGGGTTTATCAAATCCAACCTCACAAAACCATCCCAAACCTGTTGGTGAGAACGGCTTAAATGACCATAGAGGACAGAGATGTCTAGTTGCGGTCCTCAAGGGCCGCTGTCCTGCAGGCTTTAGATGTTTCCTGCTTCAACACATCTGACACAGGCGGCCCTCGAGGACCGACTTTGGACATATCTGATGTAGTATGTTTGTTATTCCGTGAAATAAAGCTTTGGAATATGGAGTCAAAAGATGTAAAGAAAAAAAAAAGTGCAAGGTGTCATGGGACTTCATGAAACTACTTCTGGAGTCTAGCTGCTCTTGTGTTTTCAGTTATCATTCAGTTCGAAAAAAAGAAAAAGCTGCAACCTTGTTCACATCATCATATCTTGAAATATGTCAGATTTATTCTGTTTTCATACTCAAAAGCAAAACAAAGAAATAAGGCTGCTAAGCTATCCATGAAGAATCATATATCATGGACATCAGCTGTAAGACCATACATCACCTTCGGCAGCATTCACCTGACACATGTGGGGACACAAACTGGGCATTGTAATCAGATAGCAAAGAGAGATCAGACCTGTGTGAAGCTAAGCCTCCAAATGTAGCTACACCTCGAATAATGACTGAATTAACCTCTCTGTTAAACAGATCAACACATTTCCTTAATTTTCTTGATGCAGAAATGTTTCGTATTTCTCTGATGCAATCTTTGAGCTTATCACCATGTTTTTTTCTTGTTTAGTCCAAATACTTTTCAAAAAATGTGTTTGTACATACAGTATGTTTAAAATGGACTGAGATATGATTTTCCTGGCCTCAGTTTGAGTGTAGAAGCAATGCGCTGAACCTAGAATTTAAGATGTGTGCATATAAAATACAGTCTTAAAGCAAAAAACAATAGGGTGTCTAAACAAACCAATTTATATTGTATCTTGCGTATTTGTCGTGTATAAATCTGGATACTTGAGGCAGCCATCATAAAAATTTGAACACGAAAGCAACTATACCGTTGTCCTAATGAGGAACTACTTCATTTATTTCTGTAACAATGTAACACCACTTTACCAAAACACTTTAGTACCTTTCTGGTTGGGTTCAGCGATAACCTTCACGGTTAGAGCTAAAGTATACTCCTTCTATTACAGCACAGTCACCTCAATGGTTGTAATTTCTACACTTCAAATGCTGTTGCTCTCACAGCAAATAGAGACCGCGTAGTCTTCAAACATAATAAGGTTTTGTAATAGAACAAATGACCCATGAAGTCATTTTTTTGGGAAGCAGTTTGTAATGAAATCATTGGCAGCGGGCCTTGCTGTGATTGCAATACAAAGAGAACAAAATAACCAGAAAACCAAAGTCATTATCTACTCTGCCTTTGGCCTAATACATACTCGGATTAAACCCTCTGTTACCCTGATTAGGATAAATTCATGAAGCAAATTATAGGCTGGAAAAAAATGGAAAGGGCTTTAAAATGTTATTGCAGCATAAAAAGCAGATTTATCCATCAGTTAAACTAAGAATTTCAGTTTACTGAGAGACTGTCAGTGTTGCGTCTTAATGAATGCTGCTTTCAGTCACATCCCGCTTTGATAAAGGAAAATATAACATTGATGTGGCTGCAAGGCAGAGCTCAGCTGTATGTGCTTTCTGGAGTCTGTGTGAATACTAAACATGAGCATGCAGACACAAAGGTGTGATGATGGCCGATTTTTCATCCAAGGCTGACTGTGAAAGCTTTACACACACACACGCATTGAGCTGCATGTGAATCCCAATCCTGCAAATGCTACTCTGATGTCCTTGGACTGTGTGAACAGCACCACTCTGACCATTATGCATCATGGTTAAAACCTCCCATGAACACATTTGTTGTGCTCATCTAAGTGAACAGACTGACCTTGAGCTGTGTTATGTTTGCATTGTCTACATTTTTAAAAGGCAAATTCCAACGGTTTTCTGCTCCATGGCACAAAATATCTGCATCAGTTAACAAGGTCACTGATCAATACCACAGCTTCATTGATTACCGGGACAGGAACAGAGATTTCAAGATTTCAAGGCTCACTCTGCTGCATGTGAGACTTATTCAGTGAATGAAAATGTAATGTTGAGGAACAGGGATGTAGAAACGTGATGATTCTGATAATGGCAGAAATTATGGGATGGATTGTCAAGAAATGTGGTCCCAATATTCTTGGTATCCAGAAAATGAAAAGAAAAATAGAATCTAGCTTAACTTTTCATTGTTTTACTCATCATTCAGCTCATTTTATATCACAACTACAGTGTATTGATGAAATGATAAAAAGAGAGGGTACATGTCTATGGTAAAATAAGACAAACCTGACTGTGAGTAACAGAAAAATGTTCATTAACAAAAGAAAATTGGTTTTTTTCCCCATGAAAAAATGTTCAAATATGTTTGCAGAACACTTAAACAACACATCTTAGATCTTGATGAATGAAATATTCCAGTTGAAAATTGAAAAGTTGAAAATTAACCCATTAACCCATGAGGGTCTGGATTCAGAATCATACTCAATAAAAGTGGAAAGATCAGATCTCAGGCAGACCCAACTTCTGTGGAATTTCCTCAAGACAATTCAGAATGAGGTTCAGTAGTGTGTGTGGCCTCCACGTGCCTGTATGCACTCCCTACATCGTTTGGGCATGCTCCTGATGAGAGATGTTTTCCTGAGGGATCTCCTCCCAGACCCGGATCAGGGCATAAGTCAAACCCTGGACAGTCTATGGTGCGACGTGGTGGTGGTGGATAGAAAGAGACATGATGTCCCAGAGGTACTCCATTGGATTCAGGTCTGGTGAACAGGCAGGCCAGTCTATAGCATCAGTGCTTTTGTCATGCAGGAGCTGCTGTCACACTCCAGCCCACATGAGGCTGAGCATGGGCATTGTCGGGGCGGCTGTGGCTCAGAAGGCAGTGTAGTCATCTGCAAACCAGAAAGTTGGTGGATCAATTCCAGGCTTCCCTCGACTGCGTCCTTCGGCCTATCAGGGTATGAATGTTTTTGATAGAGGAGAAGTATAAATATATATATATATATTATATTATATAATAATAGAAGTGCACTCATACAGAGTGTGTGTGAATAGGTGAATGTTACATGTAGTGTCAAAGCGCTATATAAGTACAGTCCATTTGCATTAGAAGGAACACGCTGCAGCATTATATGGTCTGACAATGGGTATGGTCTGTGGATCTCATCCCGGTACATAATGATAGCCAGGCTAGTACGTCTGGCTAGCACATGAAGGTCTATTTCAGGGGTGCCCAGCTCCGGTCCTCAAGGGCCACAATCCTGCAGGTTTTCCATGTGTCCCTGCTCCAACACACCTTATTTAAATGAATGAGTCATTGTGATGAACTTCATAAGCTGTTGAGTCAGGGAAACATTGAATACCTGCAGGATAGTGGACCTCGAGGACCAACTTTGGACACCTTTGGTCTATGTGATCCTCTAAGGACATGCCTCCCCAGGCAATCACTGAACCACTTCTAAACCGGTCATACTGGAGGATGTTGCAGGCAGCAGAACGTTCTCCACGGCGTCTCCAGACTCTCTCCTGTCTAACACATGTGCTCAACGTGAACCTGCTATCATACGTGAAGAACACAAAGCAACAATGGCCAATCTGTCAAACCTGGTTTTCTCTGGCAAATGGCAATCGGGCTGCATGGTGTTGGGCTGTAAGCGCAGGCCCCGCTTGTGGATGTCGAGCCCTCATACCACCGTCAGGAAGTCTATTTCTGACGGTTTGATCAGAAACATGCACATTAGTGGTCTGCTGGAGGTCATTTTGTAGGGCTCTAGCAGTGCTCCTCCTGTTCCTCCTTGCACAAAGGAGCAGATAGCGGTCCTGCTGCGGGTGTTGTTGTTCTCCCACGGCCCCCTCTACGTCTCCTGGTATACTCACTTGTCTCCTGGAATCTCCTCAATACGGTTGACCTTGTGCTGGGAGACAGAAAAACCTTACTACAGTGCGCATTGATGTGCCATGCTGGATGAGCTGCACTACCTGAGCAACTTCAATGGGTTGCAGACACCGCCTCATGTTACCTTTAGTGGTGAGGGCACTGGCAAAATGCAAACATGACCAAAAATCAGCCAGAAGGGAAAAAATGTTTTCAGGATTTGTTAAAGCCACAATTATGTTATTCATGGACATATCTAATCGACACATAAATATGTACATAAGATTTCTTAAAAGTGCTTTAAAAGTAGGTAACCTACTACGATAGTGTTGGTCACAGTTAAGGATAACAAAGTTCATCATAAACAACTTCATACAGAGTAGGAATTTAGAATAGTTGCTATGTGGTTTTATGGCTCTGCTGTGGGACCTCACTGCTCTTCCACATGCAAGGTGAAGCGCCTGAGGCAGTGGGAGCAGCAGCAAAGACCCCCAGAGTACAGAGTTGAGCATCACTGGCAGACATGACTCTCATTAAATCAGACACGGTTTGATACAGAGGAGTCGAGGTTGAGGCGGTTTGTAGAGAAGAGGAAGCAAAGTAAGGAAGGCTAAAGCAGTTCATATAATATTTGGTGACATGGGTGTAGAATTAGATGGGGATGGTTGGGACACGTCCCCAACAATGTCCAGCAAGTCCATAGCTCTCCCTATTATTTTCTGTGGTTGTGTTTTCAGTCAGAAATTCAGGAGCAAAGCTTTAGCATGAATCACTGTTATTTTGTCAGGTGATAGAACTAAAGCTGCCAGGCTGCTCAGAGAGAGGAGGAGATGCTGAGCCAGGTAGAGAGACAGGCTTTAGTTCTCAGATGTGTAACTTTGACTCTATATAATTAATAAAAATTTAGTCAGTCATGATAAAGTATATATATTATGACTGATTAAATTTGGCTTACCTTCACATAATATTGTGCAGACTTAAAATGGCATTGTGTTTGGTACAGATCCTTACAAAAAAAGGGACCATAATAATTCTAACATGCTTTGAATTAAAATGAGAATAAGTATGTAAAAATAAACTTTTCCTCTAATATTACAGATTATATGCAATTGCAATGTGTGAAATGACAACATATAGATTTACATTGTAGTCAAAATGATTACAACTATAAGGATGATGATGCACTGGTAACAGATGTCTTCAAATCATTATGAAGAACATTAATTAGGATAATACTGTATATAGAAAGCAGAAAACAACAAAAAACAAATGTCAATCCCCGAATAGAACATTTTGGATTATAAACTGCTTGTTTGTATTTTCTGTCTGCTTTAAATTGCATGTAATTGCATATAAACATCTATCATAAGTGCAATAAAATGAAATAAATCTCATTCTGCAGGCCTCTGTGGGTCATTTTTATGTCCCTACCAATATCAGAATCCAACTAATCCCTTGCTTGGTGAAGAGTTGTCATACAAAGAACCTGATACATTTTGGTGTAATTAAGGATCTTGCTCATTAAAACCATGAAATACAACTGTGGAATATTTCAGTTTTCGAGAAGCATTTGCTTTCTCACCACAACTGAAGTTGGATAGTAATGTGTCTTAAAAGCCCAGGACTGCATAATAACTAAATAATAAATGATATCAATGACGGCTTCAGGCAAAGAAAAAGGCCTTGGATGACTCAGAGTCCTTTGAGTCACTCAGAGCTAAATAAATAACTCGATGGAAAATGTATCATATTTTGAGCAAAAACCTGAGCACAGCTTGGTTGCATTGAAACAGAGTATATACTCTGTTGCAGAGAGTAAAAAGATGAATTTCCTTTAGCCAAAACTGCAACCGTAGTTCATTTAGTTCAGTTGAATCTGTCAGCTGTGTTGGTAAGAGTACAAAACAACATATTTTTGCTGGGGTCTTGTAATGTTTCATTACTGCATCATTATGAATTAATGTAGAAATAAGACAAAAACCGACTGGGGTGACTCGTAGCGTGCACAAGACTTTGCTGAAACCTTCCGCTATGTCAGGGGCTTCTTTGTTATCAAATAATTGTTATTCCTGATTCAGTTACCAGAAGAATAAACATATCTGTCAAGAATATTCCATCGATGCTTCAGAGAAAATTGCAGGGACAGGCACAGAGATGGAATTAATTCTAGTTCTTAGTTTCGGCTCACCCTTTTTTTCAATTTGTTAAATGCCCCCTGACATTGACACCTGATGAAAAATGTTAATCTGGCCGGAGAGAGTAAGGCCTCAAACTAACTCAGACCCAAATTCACATTCATCCATGTGGATATTCCGGCTGTAGAGTCTCAGTGCCCAGCAGCTGCTGATTAAAGCATGAATAAATTCTGAACAAAGGCTGAGCTCCTCCTTAATGTTTTATCACTTCTGCCACATTCGTTGCAGTTTTTTTACATTTCCTTCGACCCAAAACTTGAAATGAGGTGATCCATAATATTACTGCATTGTCTCTTTTGGGTCCCCCCCCCCTTTTTTTCTACTGTTGGATTTGCTTCTTCATCTGAGTTTAGGTCATAGACGTATCAGTTGATATCATACGAAAGGACCGATGATTGGTGACTCTTCTCCTTTAATATCACGTCTTTGTTGGACCTTGAAACACACAACCTCAGGATAACTAGATGAGATTTTCATGTACAAATCCACCTCTGATTCAATTAAAATTGCAGAACTGGCAATTCAGTAAAGTCAATTTACGTCTAAAACTGGACTAGATTTCTTTTTGATGCCAAGAAATAGGCCAGACAACAGAAATTTCCCACCTTTAAAGCAAAGAGTTCAAAGAAATGACTGCCACATTAAAGTTACTTCATATTCTATTGCAAATATTAGCACTAAGGGCTTGACACATACTCAAAGAACTGAAGTAATATTGCTTTTTCTTTCCTCTTTGGCTCGCAATCTGAAGAAAACTACAGCAGGAAGGGATGCTGTTGCATGACGTAATTTCAAGGTTTAAGGTTCCCTTGAACAAAAACTGTTACTCGTTAAAATAGACTATAATAAATGTGGAGTAAATAACCTAAACCCACTAGTATTAACCTAAACTCATCACTGAATAAAAAAACTTTAGTCACATGCGTAAAACCACAGGGAATAGCTGAAGGTGAGGAGCTGATGTCATTCTGAGCAGATTATTCTTTATTATTGCAGACAAAAGACAGATTTCAAGTTAATGGTCCAGCATGAAAGGAACTTTTAACATTTTGTATCTAGTCTATACTCTGCTTCAAGGCAGCTACAAACTGCAATTTTGACCATCTTACAGGTTTATTGCAAGTCAAACTGTGCAGCAGGCATTTAATGATTTAATCATTTTGATTATGACATCATGTATGCAGATGTATGCAGACAATGATGATACCAGTTGGCTGCATCTGTGAAAAGCTACAGATTTCAAGTATCACATGAATGTAAAGCGGGTTTCATAAGCTCATTTGGGAGCTACAAACTTTTTCTTTCCATTTCTTCTCGTTCTTGGCATGGTCTGAGCTGGACAACATGTCATACAGAGAAGGCTTCTGCTGCCACATTCGTACCACATTTGATTCTTTCTTTAAATTCAATGTTGTGTTTTCCTAGTTTGGCTCCCACCTGCACTGATTTTACACAATGATGACTGTTGGTTAGCAGTTGAGCGATCATTAAATTTCTGAAATTGACAGAAATGTGTCACATTGTGATTTTTTAACCTCTCGCCGTATATATTTTGTAGATATTCTCCTCTGCTAATGATGGCAAAAATCACAGTTTTTACATAACGCTTGACCATTATTGAAATATTTGAAAAATACTGAATGAAATCTAGTGGACTGTTAGTAGCAAGAACTGCTGGGCAAGGACAGAAGATAAAGTTTCATATTTACATTGACATAAAGTAAATTTCACCTCACTGTGCATTCTGTGATCTGTGGCTTTGAATGGTACAACTGTGATAACAAGCTGACAGTGTGAAGAAACCCTTTAGGGCTTGATGTAAAATAATGAAAAGTTAAAAATCTCTTTGGCTGTCTGCTTAAATTCACCCACAGACAAAGACGCTCCTTTTCTGTCTTTATGCCGACGGCACATTACAACAAATATGCTTAACTGTCCATTTGCATACACTTTATATGTACATGTATGCATGTGGAGACACAACGAATGGTGTCCAGGTTGGAGCACCCATCAGAATTGCTATTGCCCCTGGCAACCGCATCCCTACTGTATCCATTGGTAACCTAAACATTCTGGCTAGTGTGAAGCTGATTGCATGCAAACACAGAGCCTCACACTGTTCCGTCATTTCTGCATCACTTCACCTGTTCCACAAACTCTGCCTCTCTGTCTGAACTTTGTCATCACTCATTAAAATAAAGCCATTAATTAGTTTGACATTACACTGCAAGGCTAACAGAACGAGCCGCAGCAGTTCCCTGGTTTATGAATATGTCTTAAATCTATTTTTTTTTTTAAAGATACATAGCTAAATATTTTTGCAGAGTTACAGAAACTTGTTTACAAAATGAATGAGCTGATTCGTTTTCTAGAATCTAATGTATACTTCCAAAACATTTTTTAGGAAAAAGGAAACACCATTTGCATATTTGCATACATTCCAGGCAAAGATTAGTTTTTATTGACCAATCCCTACTTTCCTTCTTTTAAATCTCCTTGTTGTCTTCCTTTCCTTCCTTTCCTTCCCTGTATCTTTTTCCTTCCTCTCTCCTTCCTCCCCCTCTTCCCCAGCATGGCCATACCGAGTTTTCCTGGGAAGGAATCAATGTAAGTCTCCTTGTTTAAATCTTTTTTGTTTCTCCTTAAATCTCCTCATGTCATTTCCCCCTCCATCACCCAACGACTACCTGAGTTTGAGCTTTGAGTACATAAGTTGACATCCCACTCGTTTATCCGTCAACCCCTTCCTGCCACTCTTTCTCTCCTGCTTATCTCTCTCTGCCACTGGAGCTCTCCTTTCCCCAGTTTTTCTTTTTCAATCCATAAACTCTCTCCAATACATCTCCTCTCTTAGCCCTCTGCTAATCTACTGTACTGCAAGACACACACACACACATATATATATATATATATATGTATAAATATATATATATATACACACACACACACAGAGTAACAGATAACAGGCTATAATAAGCTTATCTCATCCACAGCTGAAGCCTTGTACAAGTTCCAGCTTTTACTGAAAGCAGAGCGTGATGAGGTGCATCACTGGACAGCAGTTTGTGTACTTTCAGCAGAATTTATTTGCACATGTACATTTTGTTTGTCTCAAAGCTACCTGGAATTAAATCATTTAACTGAGACACATTTCTGGGTTAAAACAACAGGGATCTGAACAGATGGCCTGATAAACAAGACTTTCTGACAGAAAAAAAAACCCAACACCAGCTTATTCTAAGAGCGCAATCACTCAGGCAATGTTTGGTCTGCTTTAAACAACCCAGGTCGACTTTGTGTGAACACTCATTGGCACTCGGGTGCGAACCAAAGAAGCAAACTCTGGTCCGTGGAACGCGTTGCTTGCTGCCTCGGGCAGCTTCTTGTAGAAATCATATTAGGTTTTAAGACCAACATAAAAAAAAGAAACCCCAAGACTGCATAAACCTGGTGTTGTTCCATTGTTAACTTGTGGTGAACGAGACAGCTGAAGAGGGAGGATTTCCATTTTCAGCCCAAGGCAATCATTGCGCCAGCTTTTCTACCTCCACCTGCTTTTTTTCCCCTTCTTGGTCAGAGGTTGTTTTGGGCAAAACCGCTTCTAGTGAGCAGGTGTGATGTGTCTTTGGTCTGCTTGGATAAAGTGCAGTGTGAAAGCAAACTAAACCAAACGAAGGTGCAACATTTCTCTGCATTCCCCACCCAATTGAACAAGAGTCCCTGGGACTGTCCTGGTATGAATGCGCCCTAAGATTACATGTAAACTTAAAATTTCAGCTTCTCCTATCATTCAAAAGTAGTAAAATGCTCTTGGTTGTTGGAACTGTGAACAAACAATTAACAATTAAAAAAAAGGAAGCTAGTTGTAAAATACAGCTCTTATAAACTAACTAATACATGATTTAAGAAAAATATCAAATAGTTTTTTGGTTTGAAAAAAAAAGAGAAAAAAGTAAATATTCTAGTTTAAAATCTTACTGAAAACCAATTTCTCAAAGTGGGACGAGCACACCCAGACAATGTGGTTGGAAGTCAAATTATTTCTGCATGTATACGCTCAACTTGCCTCAAACTGGACCGGGTACTCTGCGCATGTTCCCTATGTTCTGGGCTTTAACCAAAATATTAACAGAGGAAGAAGAAACTGGCATAATTAACGGGTAAAATCAATCCATTAATTTCCTTTTTGTGCATGTTCTAACACAACAGAGAGTACACCATTCTCATAGCCCCGCCAAGCCTTAATTATAGCTTGATTTAACTGTACATGTAAGCATGCAGAGTGTCTCTGAACTTCTGAAATACAAACAAGATGCTTCCTGGCATTGGTGCCTTTACCCAACGGATCTGTTTGAGATGATTGCTTTTATAGCCTCTACTCCTCAAAGTTATCCATGCGAACAATTGTCAATTTAGTCCTGTCCATCTGACACAAAGGAAAGTGAGATGTTCTTTTAGCCTTAATTGTTTCGATATCCACAAGCTCCCTGATATTTCCATTTCTCCCAGAGCTGGAAACCATTTCTGTCTGTGTGCTGTGTGGTGACACAGTTTGGAGTAATCAGAGCAGCTGAGGACAGTTGGTTGGTGGAGTGTGGTTGAAAGGAGCTCAAAGAATCAAAAAACAGTAAGAGCCATAAAAACTAAACCACATTTCAGAGCTGCAGAGAATATATCCTTCTATGTGTGGCCACAAATGGCCACATATTGATCTGATTTAGTGTGCATATAAAAAGAAATGGTGCTTAATGGATGTTAAAATATTTACAGGCCATTTTAAGTCATGAACTTTAAACACCAGCTATTTCCCTTCAGTAGGAAACAGAGTCCTGGTGCTGCACTCAGCTGCAGTAACTCATTCAATTGACCTGAAATATGCTGTTTCACCAACTGATTACATTTCTCCCGAACTCTGGTTTTCACAGCTGGGTGTAATCCTGGAAAGCACAAAGCATATTTGAGATCAAATATTTTGTTCTGTTGCTACAAAATACATCTTCATTTCTGGTTTATTACATTTTGTGTTGATACTAGATTAATGGAGGAAGATTGCAGCGTGCCTGTGCCTGCTGAGTCACTGGTTGCTGCTTTACATCCAAAGGATACATGACAGAGACGAAACTTCGCTGCCACAGAAGAATCTGATAGCATCTTTTTTTTTTTACATGTAGCTCCAAATTGTACACAAGCACTGCTTGCACGTTCAGCAGAGTTTATACTGTATTTCCTCCCGTAATAAGCTTCTGGGAGGGCTTCCTAAGGAGCCAGGTTCTGTCTGTGCTGATTAGGTTTCAGTTTGGTTTGCCATAATTCATGGCGCCAGACATCAGAGAAGGATGAACAACTCTGTTGTACACCCAAAACATTATTTGATTCTCCTGTTTCTGGCTTCAGTTATTTACGGCAACCTGAGGTGGCACAACGTGTGTATTCATTGAATTTATTTAGTTATCTATATCAACTATTTTACTATCATATTGCATGAATTGTACAAAAAGATGATTTTATTATTTTTCAAATCAACATCAGAGATTGTTTCTATTTCACAGGAGATATATATATATAACTTACAATCTCCCTTGGGATCAATAAAGTATTTATCTGTCTATCTACCACAGTGATTTGGTTCATTCATAAAATGCCAAAGTGGTTGTCAAGTTTTCATAAATAACCAACAAAATGAGTTTTTACCTGCATTTGGCATGTTGGGAGATGTGAAGTTATGCCCCACCCACACATATAAATAAAAAAGCCTCAGCCCCCACCTCTCCTACAGTTCCATGTGAATTAACATAAGCAAAACAAGACTTATGCATGTTCATCTGCTGCATAAATCAATGCATAAAGCTGCACGCACTGTGCCAGCAGACCGTCTCGTCTGCAGTGGAAACTGTTGTAGCTACTGACATTGATTCAACATTGTGCTCCTTGCTTTATGTTTGCCCTGCATCCACCTGCTGCTTTTATTGTAAAGTGAATGTTTCTACAAGGTTTTCTATTTCAATCAAAAACACATCGGTCATATGTGTCAGAGACGTAGCTCAAGAGTGATTGTACTGCTCTTCCATAACAAGCAAGCCCTTGTCCACATGACAAACAATAAACCTGTGTTTGTGTTTGATGTCCTTCATGCTCTGACAGATAATCCGGTCTATGTATTGTTTGTATTGTGTTATACTACAGTGAAAATGCAGTATTTCACAGATCCACTTTTTTGTTTTGTTTATGTGCCAAGCACAGGTGCTGTTCTTACAAAAGATTCTGTTGTTCATTTCTTTTGCTCTTGAAGCTCCACCTGAAGTTTCCTTTTAGCCACAATATATTTGAGATTTTCCTCTCTTCAATTGATGATCCCTGTAAGCTGTTTAAAAAGTGCTCAAATAATTAACTACTCTCTCTTATTCCCTCTATTAGAATCTCCTTCCTCTCTTCCTCCATCTCAAACTATTTTCTGACTTTTCAATCATCTGCTCTCCTCACCTCAATTTATTTTATTCCACATTCTTGCATTTATCTGTCATCCATTCTTATTTTCTGGTTTTCCTTGTCGCGTCAATTCTCCGTCTTTTATCTTGTCGCCAACCTTCATCCCCCATCATCCTCCTCCTTTTTTATGTCCATCTTTCTTTTCCATCTTTATTCATATGCTGACCCTCTTTACTTCAACCAAACCTCTCCTTCCTCCCCTTCTCTCTTCAGCTGTCCATGGAGGACACTACTTCCATTCTGCCTCGTCTCAAGAGGAAGTCCGCCAACTCCTATGGGATTGGTGCCCTGGCTAAGTCCTCTCTGACAGGTGTGTCAGGTGTGTGTCTGTGCTGCTAGATGGTAAAACACCCCCCATGTTGCCTCCACATGCTCCACGATGAGTAAAGGGTGAAGTTGTTCTTGTTGTTGAGCAATGACAGGGGCTCCCTGTTATATAAAAGATTATTTTGGGTTTCTTCTTGTGCTTGTCAGATGCTTATTTGGAGCCAAATAATCAGTATGTGGCTTGTTTTAATAAAAATACTATACTCTAAACAGAGGTAACTGGATCATACTGCATCAAAAATGTGCCTTTGTAATAATTAGTATTTATTTCAATGGAGTTTTATACACATCCTGAGCTTAGTTGACAAATTAGATTAACAAACTGCATAATTTCTTCAAAGGATACAATACAGACTACGTTAATTTAATATTACATCTTTCTGTTACAATTCAAGCCATCTAAACTATTCATTCCACTTTGAAGTTTGTTTCTTTTCACAAACTTTTCTTAGAGTAGAAATCAGTATGAAAGTAAAGGCAGTTTTGCAGCTTTAGTGAGACGTAAGACGGTGAACATGAAGGTTATAAATTGATCTGGCTGCTGCAACACATCACAACATTATCTCTCTAACAGAGTGCCGTGTTGGGCTTTAAAAACACATGAAAGTGCACAAGCTTGGAGGATTAATTGAGATTTATTGTAACATGTACGCACCTGTCCGTGTCGCTTTAAACCGTCACAGACTGAAGGATAATGGGGAAGTCAAACATTGCAGAAGGGCTCATGTGGAGGATCGCCCTCAGATATGAAGTTATGCAAAGGTTGAGCGCTGACTGGTTCTAGGTTAGTTGAACAGGAAGGCGGATGATGAGGAATAAGTATGAGAGATTATAGAGAATGAAGAAGGATGAGCATCAGCTGCTCTGGACTGTCTTAATTATTTCAGCAATAGATTCATTTATTTGCTTGGAAATGTAGCTGAACACCCAAGCTGTTCCTCACCTTCCAAAAGTGGCAGTAAAAAGCATCAACAGCTGTAATAGTATCAATACAGCATGCAGTGATTCCCATGACGAATCAGGGAAATGATTGGAGAGGTCACCGCCACCTTTTTGTCAATATACATCCAATTAAATGTGGTGTTAATATCGATACATGGCAGCAAAACCAAAACAAGGTAGAACCTAACAACCATGTAGTAAAATAAATAAGGAAAATCAGATGTCATTTGCCAAGTTTTTGCTTTGGGTTTCTGAAAGCTAAGCAAATTAAATCCTGTGAGTGAGTGATGTATGGAACTTTGGTGCCAATTACAGTCTCCTTTTCTCTGTTGCAACCTATGTAGTGCACAAGAACAGAGACCTTTGCTCTTGTTCTCGAGGCGGTTACAACAAAATTAATTCATTTTGTTCTTGGTTCGGGAGTTCATGTAGCTCCTTCTCTGTTCTTGCAGAGTATGTAACCTGCTTAATATGTGACATAGCACAACAGAGAGGAGGAGCGTGAAGTGATGATGTGAGGAGGATAAAATCAACAAGTGCTTAAAATTTATACTTTTAAACATACAAAAGTAGAAATTCCCAGCAGTGGCAAAGACAAGCAAGGAGCTTATGGAATCCTACAATTACATAAGTTAGTATAGGTGGAACATGAAGACTAGACCATAGTTAGACCATAAGGATGCCAAAGACTCAAATTAGGTTAAATGTAATAAATTAATTCATACATTTGGTTTCCCACAGTTGAAGTTTGTGTAATAAAACCTCTATTAAACCTCATCTTTTACTTCTTTTTTTGCTCTCTTCGGGGGCTCAAAAGAATCATCTGATGCACATAAAAGAAAATCAAAAGTTATCTTTTAAACTTTTCCATAAATGGCAGATTTTTTTAAGCTAAACTTTGCCTGAAAAGACAACTTCACTCTACAGGAAAAGGAGGAGGAAGAGGAGCTTGGAATCAACATGACCACCCCTGTGGGTGCCCTTTCCTATATCACTTCCTACTTACCCCTTTCTTCCATTGATATCAACAGCTGACGTCAATGACACATTCCAGAGTCATTGATGGAAATTCAATCAGATTTTTGATTTCAAAGAAACTAAAGTAAGTGAGATTACTTACTTTAATTACCTACTGAAGCATCTCCACAGGCGTGTTGGGGAATGTAGTGTATCTGTAATGTGGCAGTGCTGCTGGTTTGTGAAATAGTGACTTCTGTGCAGTGGTTGGTGAAGCTTTTTTTGTGTCTGTAGTTCTTTGTGCTCGGCACCATGTAGCGCCTCAGAATGTTTGTGTAAAAGATGTTTCTGTTGTGTCCAGTGTACTTAAAATAAATGTGTTGCTATCATTTACCAGTGTATAATAAATATACTATGAGGTTTTTTTTTTGTTTTTTTTAGCCTTTGAGTGGCAAAGACCCCAACACCCTCCCTCATCCTTCATCCCCATTCTATCCATTCCTATTTCCATCCCAATTAGGCTCTGCAGCGAGTGTTTGATTTTCAAATGAGATTGGCTCTCTTTGTCTGAGGGGAGAAGTGTGTCTATTTATAACTCTGCCTGTAACTTACCCTGTGGACCAGGGGAGCAATTTCTAAAACCCCTTTCTCCATTTTTTCATGGCTGCCTGATTTTAATTTAATTTTTTTTATATCGATCAACCTCTCTGCACACATTTGACTCGAGGAATAGGTCCCTAGTTGGAATCGTATATTCAAATCTTAATTGGGTTGAGATTTGCGGGCGAAACCATCTCGATGTTCTGTTAGCACTCGAGGATTCTTCATCTCTGTTTTTAATTATATAAGTTTAATGAACCTCATTAACCATGATGGGTAATGGCTTTAACTCTTGATATGGCTTTGTCAGCATTTTAGCAGTCAGTCTTGTCCTTTTTGTACAAATCAGCAACTTAATTAGGCAGCCGTGCATAGTTTCTCACCTCACCTCTGACCTGACCACTCTCCCCCATACCTGTATATTTATTAGGCGGGTCACGTGCACCACCATATATAAAGCAAATTCAGCAGGGAAATGGATCTGATTATTCTGACATTATTTAGTTTTGGGGTTGCTTATTTATCTAATAAATTTACCCACCAATAATGTGTCTTTAAACCATAAATAAGACATATTCAGTAATCATTTCCATATTAAAGCAAAAATACCAGGCATGTCTTTAAAGACACTCACAGCTGCGTGAGTACATGACATTCACATCTACTTGTCACCAACATTAGTCACCTTATTGTCACATGCTGTCCAATATTTCATGGTTCAGCACTGCGTTGATTAAACAGTTAACCCATGAATGCCTAAGTCAAGAAATAATGGGCAGAAAATAAATTTTTTAAAGAAAAACAAAAATTTCTAAACTTCCTAATCCTTTAAAAACATTCTAAAAAATAAACAATAATAATATCCATTTATGTAGTTTATTTGCATGTGATGTGTCTGAATTTTTGTTGTCACCAAGAGAAGTATCAGATTGTATACAACAGGATTTTGAGTTGTTGTTTTTTTTACCATGAAATGATCCAATAGATCTCGCAAACAGCATAGACCAAATATGATTAGATTAGACATTGAACGGTAAAACAATAAAAAAGTATATGAAAATACTCTTGAAAAGATATCTTCAATTAGCTCAAATATCAAAAATAAAAATACTACAAAAATAAACAAAGATGAATAAAACGTGTCCATAATGTTTCACTGTTTGAAAATAAACATTACCTGTCCATTTACTGTAAATAAAAATGAATAAATACAATGCAAATCAAGGAAATATCAACATTACCTCTTGCCAAAAAGTAAAGCTTCCTTTGTAACTCTTAAAGAATATATTATTCATTAATGTTTATATATATTTATGAATAAAAATAATTTGAATGAACTTTATAGGACCTGTTACATTTAAATTTATGAACCAGGAGCATTGTTCATAAATTTTGTGTCAGCTGCACATTCAAACTAGTTTATTTTCCAGTACAGGCTAGTTTTAAAACAAAGAAGTTACATGTTCTGAAAATGATTCAAACAGTGTATTTTCTGCTATAATCACATTATTAAACTAAACTAACTAAACAGAGCATCTTGCAGTGGATGCCTCAGGTTAGCAAAGCATATGAATGACTAGAGACATGACAAATGTCAAAGAATATGAAGAGGGCATTGTAGGTGTTCACACCAGATATTTTTAGCTCGCTTAGAGACGTTTGAATGCAGCAGCGCTGCTACTGAGGACATCATACAAACCTGCAGCTATCTTGCAGTTTTAGAGCAGTCTCACACTTTAAATGTGTGGAGCTGATAGCGACAAAAAAAAAAAAGAACAGTTCCTCAGCAAACCTATTGTGGACATTTACTTAAACATAAAAATTCCCAGAATGAATTCCAGCTTTCATTCTAGTCATAATTACCTGCTGAACGTGTTTTTATTTCAAATAAAAGGTGCCAGGTTGCACCAATCATCTCATATCTGCTCATATTACCTGACTTCATCTATGCCTTTATATTCATTACCCCACTGACATCCTTTATCACCATCTCTGGTATTAAAAAGATTCTCTTCATTACACAATTTTTACCATCATTTTTCTCCCCCACTCCCTGCCTACACCTCAGCTGGAGGTGTTGTCAAAGGCGTTCAGAATTAGTTTTGACAATATATTTGTATGTCTGTGTCTTGTGTGTGTGCGTGTGTGTGTTGCTGGTCTGCCCCTGCGGTTGCCCTCATACCTGTTATAGGCGTAAGTCGCTCCATGAAAGACAAGGTGACCAAGCCCACTGCCATGGCCCAGGGTCGTGTTGCGCACATGATCGAGTGGCAGAGCTGGGGCAAACCGTCTGCAGGGCCGCTTGGGGGTGCGGGACATACCAACCTGCAGAGGGAAAAGCAGAGGAGGATGGAGAACGACGCTTACAGTGACCTCAGCGATGGAGAGAAGGAGGCTCGTTTTGCTGCAGGTGAGGGAAACGCCTGAAATTTACTGATGAAACAGTTGGAAACACGGCCAGTTCACACCAAAACCTATGTATGAAGCAGCAAAACGTTTGGCTTGATCCATTTTCAAAGATCTTTCAGGGTACTAGATGGTAGATATTTATTTATAGTAATTATTCATTTACTAAAGTCTGACAATTTTTACTGGTTGTGGCTTCAGCAGCATCTAATCCATGTTTTGCTACATGGGGGCATCTGGAGCAATGGAAACTGTAAAGGGAAAAGGGAAAAAAAGGGAAGGATTCATATAGTTACTTTAACTTTTAAAACAGTTTAATTTAAAACGGTCCAAACTTAAGATACTTTATAATTTGTCTTGCCTGAATGACAGGTGTCTAAGTTGGACTCCAGTAATAACTGATCACTCAGATGGCATTGCATCAAGATCTTTTTTCAGGAAACCTTTGTCAAGTATTTCAAAACAGGATTTTATTAAGAAATGTATCTTAAAACTTGTACAAACTATAGAGAAGACAATGACTTCTTCAGCCTTGGATACATCTGGGAGGAATCATCCCAAAGTCCAAAAGCCAGGCAGGCTCTGTGATGGTATAGGGTTGTATATTCGTGCCCTTCACAAAGCTCACTAACACATTTGTGATGGTTGCATTAATGCAGAAAAGTTCATTGACATTTTAGAGCAGCATATGTTGCTTTTCTCCAAGTGGGCTCACCACCCGCTGGGAGGTCGGGTGCAATGTCAGCAGGTGAAGGTGTGAGCCTATGCATGCCGATTCCCTGCATCTCAAACTGTCTCTTCTAGCAATTCAGTGAGTCCATGGAGAAGGACCTTTAGTTGGCCTCAAGGATCTCCTGGCAAACAATTTTGTGACACATGAACGGAAAGCTGAGCCCAGCCCTGTGTGGGGAACTATTGACCAGAACCGGGAACATTGTCGGTTGATGGAAGGACGCTTTGAGGATTTACGTAATCCAGTTTGTATGTTCTGAAACGAGGAAGCAAAACTAAGTAAGAGGAATTTGATCACCTTGGAGGAGATGACTGAAGTAGGTAAATAGTTTCCCAGTGGGAAGGTGCCAGAACTGGAGAAGATTCATCCCAAGATGCTGAAGGTTCTGAACAATGTTACTGGTTGATGCTTGCATGGAGTCATTGCACAGCGGCATTGGTCAAGCGGCATTGTGCAGTGGCAGACCTGGATGGGGGTTCCCATTTATAAAAAGGAGGACCAACCAATGTGTTTTAACTGCAGGGGAATCATGCTACGCAGCGCCCTGGGGATAAGTTGACTCCACAGTTTTGGAAGAGAGACTTGTACCAATTGTTGAATTCCAAGTCCCAAAGGAGCAGCGGGGTGTTTGCCCAGGTCGCAGAACCATAGATCTCATCTTTGCTCTTATGGAGCATGCACAGTTAGGTCGAGTCCCCAAAGAAAGCCAAGGACTTGTTGGAAGGATTATATATCCCTCCGGCCTGGGAACTCCTTGGAATCTCCCCGGAGGAGATGGAGAATGCTGCTGGAAAGAGGAATGCCTGGGTATCCCCCCTGAACCTGTTGCCTCCGCCACCCGATCTTCAATAAGTGAAGGACAATGGATGGAGGCATACGCTGCTTTCCACATCTTTTCTCAGAGATGTCCATGCATTTTTCAATAAGACAATGCAAAACCACCCTTCATTGCTTGGTATGACAATTTCATCAATTTTCCTTCCTAAAAATGTATTGGCCTGAGACTAAAAATAGATGAATATTAATAATTAAGAAGAAATTCATGGTATAAAATGTGAAATATCTTGAGTTTACACTGTCTGAAGTAAAGCAAAAGAAGGAATCCTTGTAGGTTTTTCCTTCAGTTCCTATTTTACATCCGTCCCAACTTTATCTGGTTATGGGTTGAATATCTGGAAGAGTTAAACGCACATTAATATGTAACAATATCTGATTTCCTAATTAGAATAAACACTCTACATTCTCCTCCGCTGCTCTCAAAGCATATCATTTCTCCACATTAATAGCCGTTGTTAACTCCTTTGTTTTTGTATTACTAATTAACATCTCTATGTGTTAACAAAGCAAGGACTGGGAATTGTATTATGCAGCATTAATTAGTGAGCAAATGGCTCTTATACTGAATTTCCTAATATATTGCTCCCTTTCGTCCCTTCTATACTCAGGTATTATGCAGCAGTTTGCAATTTCTGAGGCGACTCTGTTTGGCTGGAACTCGATGGACGGTGAGAGTATGGGAGCTGGCTCCAACCAGGGCAGTGTCGCTCACCTGAGTGAGGTCAACCAGGAGAGCATCACCAGCAGAGGTATCAAACGTGATCACAAAAGACGTGCTCACAAACCTACAGTTACAGCTGGAATATTTGAGAACGGATGAGTCATTGTTTAACATGACTGTCTGAGGCCCACATGTACAAAACCCCATGGAGTTAAAGCATAACACATTATGTATTCACACTGTGGTCTCGCTGTAATCTTATAATCTATAATCTTTTCTCTTTTGCTTAAAATGTACTGAAGCACACACACACAAAAAAAACAGCCACGTCAGTTACTGTCTCAGCCAGCAGTCAAGGACTTTTGGAGGGCAAATGCACAGCTGCACATTTCTGCCTTCCATTCCCACTGGGCACTTCTTCAGAAACTTCCAAATCCAGATGACCGTCAACTCTGAGATACCAGACAGAGCTTCATGCTCTCTGTGTGGTATCATGGAAAACTCACCCAAAAATCTAAATAACTAGCAGCATGAACAGATAACGTTAAGTGTCCCCCCCCCAAAAAAAAAGTGGTTTTACAAAACAAAATAATTTGTGTTTTGAGCATCAGGTCCTACGATGTCTCCAGCACAGTCACACATGTGAGGATGAAACAGAAAAAGGAGAAGCGAGAAGAACAATTTCTTCATGCAAGATTAGAAATTCCCACCGGACCTTCCAGAAACGGCCACACAACTTTTTAAAAACAAAAGTCGGCGAACTATTTTTTTCGTCTATTTTTAGTCTGTTTAAAAGCACTGATTGGCATGGTGCTTTCACTTGTACGAAGAGCAACGCTGTAAACGGTTTCATTTTTAGTTCTCGCTGGTGATTAGCAACGCAGAACTCTGTTGAAGCCCCGAGGGACCCCGTAGGTTAGCACAAGGACATAACCCCACTCTCATTAACACCACCATATGGGCTCTGCTCAGTACTTTATCTGGCACACACCACCAACAGACACATGGGCAGAAACACATACACGCAAATGCAGCAATGGTTAAAAAAGCCACTCCGGACTGAGGGGATGTTTCTCCTCCACCGGGTTTGTTCGTCCATGCTTTTGCTCTGTCATAGCAACACTGCTGCAGAGAGGCCAATCACACGCCTTTTAAAGGGATTCCAGTGTGTTTTTAAATGAGGTGAACCGAATCTCAATTTATGGCTTTTGAAGACTATTTCTATTCATAGCCACAACTACAGTGGTACCGAAGAGGTAAGCACAACAAAAACAAATTCACAATGATGAAACAGTAAGGAGGATGAGTTGATTAAATGAATAGGAAAAGATTAAAAACCTATTAGAAATTAAACATTAGTGCTGCAAATAAACCAAGAATGTATGTCCTCTATAGGCTTTTATGCCATTGATTACTAATGTAAAATCTGCACATCAAAGCATTTAAACTTCAAACTCAAAGGGAATATCTATCTCTGATGCCATCTCATACTGCTCGCACAAGTCACTTCAGGTTGTGACAAAATTCTCCACAATAACATACTGATTAGCAGCATTGTAAAACAGACAGGTTTTTGCAGGTGTGCAGGTTTCCATGGTGTCCAGCAACATTTATGACCCATCCAGACTAAATAAGAGGCACCTTTGTGATGCTACAACCTGCATAAACTCAACATACATTGCCAACCCATTAATCTGTTTTCATAAAAATTGAGTATGGAAACATTTAAGAAAACACAACACAAACTTTCATTTTTAATTCTGTGTTCAGAAAAGGCTCCTGTGTATGCACATCGTTAGATATGTGTCACCTGATTCGCATGGACAAAACTATGTTAATGCACAAATTGTTTACGAGTGCACGTGTGATTGAGACTCCTTTCACAAATACATGGTGCGTTTAAGTGCCGGTGGAAAGCTGGGTCATCTGGGTTTTAATCAGATTTTCTTCTTTTGTTTTTTTAAAGTGGCAAAGACACTTTTTTATGAAAGAATAGTCCACCCGTGACTGACTGACTGGACTGATGGATGGATAGATAGAAAGCACTACTCCTATTTACCCCAGTTTAAACCATCTCTGTGTTTCGGTCTCTCACACCACCCGCGCATCTGTGTGTCCCTGAACAGACCAGGTGCTCCATCATTCCTCTGCCGATGTCTGGCCTCACACCTACGTCTCACAGGGCCTATACTGCCTGTCATCCTCTGACGCCTGGGACCCAATCACCAGCCAGCCCTCGGGCATGGCCTCACCTGCTGCAGGCTCCTTCATCATGGCTGCTGGTGATGATTTATTACTCTCTTATAGTCTAGTCGTTTTTTTTTTCTTTTACAATCTGTGAGCACCTGTTATGAATTTTTTTTATGTCTGTTTTAGGTGGAGGCAGCGGAGCAGGGTGTACACCTGGGGATGGTTACGAGGGGACTGTAGGCGGCTACCTTCAGCAGCACCAGGCTCAGCTCACCCTGCAGCAGCATAGCCAAATCCAACAGTTCCAACAGCTCCAACAGCTTCATCATTACCAGCAGCAACAGCTTCTGCAGTATCAACAACAGGTCTGTGATGCATTAAGGGTACTGTAGACAAGAGATGGTTTGGCCATCTCTATTGTTTTCAAGTGAAACAGCATCAGATGCACCTGTGATGGCAAATAAGGGGAGGGTGGGTGTCACTGTGCTGCAGAGGTTCATGATTGTTTAAGGCTGTTCCTTTTGTTTGGACCAATAAACATGGGGTGGGTGGGTGGGTGGGGGGTGGGTGGGTTTGCTTCTTTGCAAAACTTGCTGTATTAACTGTGTCATATGTCTGTGTGATGAGATTACAGTGAGGCCAGCAGGAGCCTGTGGTGTGTGTGGTTCAGCGTCTGCTGCAGCCATTGATTCAAAATAACAAACAGGCACTGCAGGGCAGCAGCAGACTTACAACTCTGGCACTAACAACACGATAGATTCCACAATTCTTCATCAGGTGTACACTGTGTTTCTAAATATAGACATTATGTTCCCGCTTGTCCTACACCAGCTTCCGCTGCAAAAAAAAACCAAACCAAAACAAAACACACCCAAGGTTGTTTTTTTTGCTCCCTTTTTTAAACAGTTTTGTCAATCATTAGCTAATTTTTTTATTTTTGCTCTCAAAATGCTTGAGGATTTCCTGCAAATGAAGTGAATCATGACAAACTGTGACTCCCAAAGACTTTTTTTCGGCTTCATTGGCTGCTCTTGCACGGTGCGCTCTCAGAGCTCATTAAATAACTGTGGGTTATGAAATAATAACTTTAAAAGGTCAGGGACTGTTTTTCAGAGAAGGTGTACTGATCCCAGACCACAATGGAAAAGAGCTTGTTAGCTTTACTCAGTGCATTATATAGCTCTCCTTGAGAAGAATTCAGTGTATTATATTAAACATTATTGGATGTATTACATACCTTTCATAATGAAAACTGCCAGTCTGTCAATTTTCTAAGCAAATGAGCCCGAAACATTTCCAGCACGTTGTTCCTTTTCTCTTCATTTACAGACTATGGAGCACAGGGTACACAGTAACTCCCATTCCCTCCAAGCCACTCCAAACAGCACCATCCACAGCCTCGGTCCTCCCACTCACCCTCGGATAGCTGACCTGTGGGGAGCTACGCAGGTTGAGGCAAATCAGGTAGGCGCTTACCTGCTGAATCCAAATGATGGGATTACAGACCTTGCGGACGAGATGATGGTTTAATGTGTTCTGACAGAACAGCTATGACAGTATACAAGGACACAGGAATGCATGACTGCATATGGAGTCACAAGGATAGGATCTGTCTTTAGTCACTATCACCCAGTGACTGAGACAACACGATCAGCACATCCATAACAGCATGCTTGTTATTATGTGAAGCTAAAGGTAACGCTGTTTGGTCCGACCTATCAAGACTGAAGAGAATGCATGAGTTTTTCATTACACCTGATGGTGATGTATACTAATTTTTTGTCTTATGGATTTGGGTTTGTTTATATCAGCAGGCCTATTTAGCACACATCTGTAGTGCAGTGAATGATGAGCTGCCAGGGAAGTCTTCAAGGTAGGAGACAGGGTGAAGGTCTGCATGGAGCACTCCCAAAAGTCTGCATGCCAGCCTGAAGTGAATTTGATGAATTTTGAAAAGCAGTCATGGGTAAATCAGCCTGGTTTTGCCACAGTGGCATGTCAAAGTCTGCAAGTTGCAACCTCAGGAATTTGGGTTCAGCATCTGCAAGTGTTGCACAGGAAGCTGGGGACAGGAGAGAGCGCATCAACTGCTTGTCCATCTTCCCCTTTTTTCACTTGTTATATTTGTCATGTTTATTTTTCCTGTTGTCTTTTGTCAAAGATCACAGGAGTTCAAGTAAAGGGCTGATGTCTATTACTAATATTGTGTTAAAATGAGCGCAACCTGTTGAATGTCTTTCCAGTTTAAAAGTGGAGCAGGAGAATAACACTAGCCATTCATTCAGTAACCTCAACTGCTTCCAGGCGGAGATTGTCGGGCAGCTGAGTGGACAGATGGCTGACATGGCCGGAGGGCTGGTGGAAACAGTTGGAGAAGAGCCAGAGCCCGAGTCTGAAGGGATCCCTGAGCAACATGAAGAGGGAGAGGAGTTCACAAGGGTGAGTTAGAAACCGTTAACCATTTTCCTAAAACCCTTCCATTTGTTTTTACCTAGAAGTCACATTTTTTAATGATTGCTATTGAATTACATCCTAAAATAAGCATAGCAGTGAGGGTAAAACTCTTCTAACACAAATCAAGAATATTTCATTTACAGTCAAGTAAAATAAATTATTTACACCTTGAGGTTTGACATATCTTCTAGCCCTAATCAGCTCTTAAAATGAGGTAAATATAATTTATTACACTGTGCCAATATTTTACAAAAACTAAGTCAAATTTCAGAAGCAGTGTGGAAAAAACTAAGTCCTGCTTTACTGCTCCTATAGTTAAAGGGATAAGCTGCTGCTAATCAAATGCTTTTGAATCATTATCAACAAATATATAACAACATCTTTAAAAACAGATATCTTGTTGCTCTAGAGCATTCAAGTGTGTATTTTACACAATGCCAAGGAGAAACTAGGTTCATACTGTTCACTTGTTAAATCTTCATGATAGAAGTCAGAAAAAGAATGAGCAAGTATGGCTTATTTGGAAGGGCTGACAAGAAAAAGCTTCTAGTATAAAAAAAAAAAGAGATAACATGAACAGGATCATGGCGATGCAATGATCCAGCCAGTGTTCAGACTTGAACCTTAAGGGAACCATGAGCAAACAAACCTAAATGAACTGAAGCAACATACAGAAAACATTAGAACTGAAAGGGACTCTACTTTCTATTTCATGTTTGTAACAGAACACCTCACGCTTTAAGATTTACGTGGACTTTTTAACACTTAATGTCCTGTCTTTCCAGGTAGAGGACGTAACATTAACCTTAGAGCCAGAGCCGTGCCGTCTGACACCATCCCCGCTGAGGGAAGAGACCTCTTCGACCAGAGGTTCAAGCCCAGGACTACCAGCACAGACCACCGAATTTATTGCAGAGAGAATACCATTTGACGTCACGCCATGCGTCGTCCAATCGTTGGAAGAGAAAGACGAAGAGGGGGAAGAGGGCTCCATTGTTGTTGTTGCAACCAACTGAGTCATACCGCCACACAAAGACTTTCAGAAGCTGGACATAAATATTCCAATAATCAATCAAGCTATTATCCCATCCCCTCCTTCTCCCAAATATTTACCCACTATGAGTCAAAGGAAATGCGAGGAGAGTTTTTCAGCTGGAAACGTGGGATGTAATGTAAACAAACATGCCCTCATCCTCCTAATTTATTATGGTATAATGTGGAATACAAGACAGTGAACTAATTAAAATGGTGAATTCAGTGACTGCTGAAATAAGCAATGTGAAGATAAAATGGATTAACAAAAAGTTTGGACCAACTGGACCAAAGAGCCAGGACTCTGAGCCAAACGGGTTAAATGGATGGATGCGTAATTTCAAAATGAGCAAAAGAAAAAGGTGGGACAAGACATCGAAAGACAAGGGCCTTCCCAACAATTCTGTGCAATACAACGAATATGGACACAAAAATGGGTCAGTAAATAATTCAGTGCTTGCTTCATGTTGCTTGCAGCATTAGAAGGATCCAAAAGACTGCGAAGCCAGATATCCCTTGTTAGAGACATACCTGATATGCTGATAAATTTGTGTTGGTTGGACTGATGCAGAGCCGAGATATCTGGAGGAGGTAAACCTGAAAGTCACAGTGACCTGAGGCTTGTGCGTGGAGTTATTTGCCTACACATGATCTGACCACAACCAAAAGAAAGTGCATGCTTTTTAACAGTGACTTAGCCCTATCAGTATAACGCAGTATACAAAGTAATAATATAACAAATTGCTTTTTCTATATAAAAAAAAACAAAAAACAGAAATCCAATAAAATAATATGTATTTGTATGAATGTAAGACTGTATGTATGTTTGTATGAATGTAGCTGCTTTGTTTGTGTGTAAAATACATATATATTCTGGGAAACTAAGTCCTCTTGGTGCTGTTCTGTTCCAAAAGTGCATTTATATACTTGTAATATTAATCTTCGCTACAATAACTGATCCTTTAACCACTAGCCATAGTCACACGCCAATTCTAAGCTTCAAGTATTGGCCTTTAAAGTTACCTTTTTAAAGGAGTGAAGAGCTGGACCTCACGGTTAAGGACAAACATTGACTGCTTTGGAATTTTTTTGTAGGTTTATTCCAAAGCAGTCAATGTTTGTCCTTAACCAAACATGTGTTTGCTGAGATATGCACTACCCAGCTCTTCTTGGCTTATCCCCACAATATTTATTTATTTATTCTAACCTTTGAAACCAAAATAGTGACCGTCATCGTTTTAAATTCAAAACAGCTCTTAAAAGTTTTTTTTTTTCTTTATGATGTCCTGCTGCTTGTAATTCAAGGAGCATTAGTAAAAGTTAGAACAGCCTTAGTCTGAAATTCAGGCCATGTAAAGTATTCATTACTTCCTGGAGGTAGAAAGCACCTCTAAACACTGAAATGACTTTTACCAAGTCAGAATATCAGCTAATAGCGATAAATGCTGTTTAGTAAAAGATACGACTTTATGTGACTTTAAAGCGGCACTTCTGAAGTCTTTGGCGGCCCTAACGAAGACTAATTCAGCATCTGTCTTGCTTCTGGTCTCTTCTCTGAGCTCTCTCAAGAGGGTAAAAGGCAGCCCAATGTTGACTCTTGTATTTCTTACTCCGTCATTTTCTCTTTCTTTTCCTTGCTTCCTCTGGTAATGTCCTCTTGCATGATGTGGCGATGCGGTACCGTAAAGTAAAACGCAGCTGTCACATGATTCTCAGTGCTGGAAAAACAAGTTGTAAAGTGCGGTTTCTCTGCCTTGGGATGCTGCAGGACAACTGCAGCTCCAGAAAAGTGCCATAAAACGAGTCTCAGGGTTAGAAACTGATGCACTTTTGCTTTAATGTGAGAATAGGTTGATAGTTTACATTTATGGAAAAGTTTGAAAGAGTAATGTGTGTTTTACAACTGGGAGTCTGTGTTTATAGACACACTGGAAAAGAGTAATCAGAGTAGCGTTGTTTAACAGCTGCTGGAGAGGACGAGTATTTCTTAAACTTCAGTGATCAAGACCCTGATGCCCCCCAAATGCTATGTCCTCTTGTTGCTCAAATCTCATCATATAAGTAATTTGAATGCCCCAGAAATCCAAGAAACCAAGAGATGATTGGTATGTGCGAGAATCTGACAACCGACTATGAAATGAGACATTAATGAGACACAAAATTAAACAAACATTGCTTTTGAGCAGTAATGATACTTCATACCTTTTCATTTAATAAGTAATGTAAGTAACATGCTTTTACTTTTAATTAAGTTTAATTCCAAATTGGAAAAGCATTATTGAAAATATGTCCGGTTTCATCAATTTAAAAATGACAATTTTGGAGAAAATGACAAATCTTTTAAAATGCAGTGCCAATGGAAAGTCCCCAGCCATCATTCATTTATTTATTTATTTTTGCTTCCAAGCAGCCAGATATCTTTTTTATCTTTTAAAGTGCTAAAAGCTATATTTCTCCACAATTTCTAAAGGTTTTTCATGAACAGCTTTTTTTTTTGGCCGATTCTTCCATTCCTTTTCAGTCCAGTCCTTGTACCTGATCATTTCCAGAAGAATATGTAAATTGTATCTTTAGTCTCTTAGTTACAAGCAGCCACTGGCAAAGACGTATTTGTTCCCATTTCTTTATCTACAATATCAAAAGATACTGGTTAGAAAAGCAGCCAGTGATTTTAAAAGAGCTGTGAGCTGAAAACATGGGTTATCTCTGCACGGCCTGCAGTGTGTCCTCAAGATATTTGGAGGACAGAAGGCTTGCAATACATGTCTACAGCAGCTCAACCGTACCTCAAAGTGATGTCAGTAAGAAATAGTGGGGATAAAAACTAGCGAAGACTTGACACAGGACCTGAGAGATGCATCTGGGCCTTCAGTTGATCCATCTACTGTTGGCTGAAGCTTCATCAGAAATTGTCTCCATGGATGGGTGGCTGTCAAGAAGCCACTTTTGAGGAAAGGAAATAGGCAGAAAAGGCCAAGGTATACCAAATGAGACCTGAACTGGACTGAAAATCAGTGGAAACAGGTCTGATGGGAGCGATAAATCCAATACAGAGACCCAAACTTCAGCATTATTGAAGCGGTGTGGGATCATCTGGACAGACAACAGAACAAAAAGGCAAAAAACATTCAAAGAAAGTCCTTTAAATAGGCTGGAGAGCTATTCCTGAAGACTACCTAAGATTTAAAAGAAAACTTGTTAAAACTGCACAAACTCTGTTTTTGCCTCCTACACTACGTTTCCATTTATGTTTACACATTTCTATTAATCTTTGCACCCATTTTCCTCACAATATAAAGAAATGAGGAGCGGCTTAAAATGTTTTAGGAAACTTTTTCATTTTAGATGACTATTTAGAAAGAAAGGTCTCATTTGGGGAGCTTTAAAAACATTAACAGTGAAAAGAAATAATCTAAAAAAAAAAAGGGAATAAGATAAGATGGTTTTTGTAACTTTTTTGCACCCTATAATCAGTAGGTCTAGCACTATTATGTTAAAAAAGTAATTCAATAAAGCCTTAAAATATAATCTGTCAATTCTTCAGGATATTTAAGTAATGAAATGACAATTTCCTCGCAAATTCTGGCAGATTTATGGATACCATTGTACTGAAAATGAAATATGAGAATCAATATCTGTCTGAGGCAAAGATGAGGATTTCACCCCTACCTTGGATTAGTTGCAGATCCAACTGACTGAAGAAAGAAGAAACATCTCTTTTTCTGTGGATTTAAAAAATGTGTCGTCCTTCCCCTGCCCCCCGTCCTCTGCTCTGCCTTAAAAACAAGCCTGATCGGAATAAATAAAGGTCACATTTGAACACACAATGACAAACAATTGAAGTATTTAGCATAAAACTTTATTTAACTACATTGTTCACAGTTTTATAAATGTGGAGATAGCATTTGACTCTAAAACACCAATAAATAAATAAATAAATGAATATATTAACCACGGCCTTAACGGACAAATGACAAAAGACCTGTAGAGAGCAACGACCTCCTTAAGAAACAGAAACACATTTTTATAGGAACAAAGAAAAGCTTTCTGTTAAAAATGTCAGGTTTAAAGACTTTTACGGCAACACCTGAGAAACTGACTCCAGGGTATAAGTGATTGAGAGAGGAGAACAGTGCAAGAAGAGATGGATATATTTCAAGAATGGAATTATGGTCTGCTGATTTAATCACTTTAAATACAATATCTTTCACTCACTATCAAGACATAATAGCCAATCAATAAAATGTTTTGGTATTTTTCATCATATTGAATCGAATGACTGTAATGTTAAGGTTTTGCTATCTGTGATGAGCTCATTGAGATATAGCAACAACTTGAACTCTTTACACAGCTTCACGTTTTTTAAATTGCCTGTTTTCCTTTAGGTTCATAAGCTGGTAAAGTCTTTAGATTGTCCTGTGTGTAGCGATATGCAACTATTTGCTAATGTGGCAGCAGTGATATCCTGTTATGGAGTCTCCACACTTTAAAGTTTTCTGTTTTACTTTAACTCAGTGGTTCTCAAACATTTTCTACTGTGAACCCTCCCCCCCTTGGAGGATTAAAATTCACAGGCACCCCTGACCCGAATATATCATTTGAAGCGGTTTCGGTAAACCCCAATCTCTGTTGTGTTGACATAAATATGGTGCGTTCGATTCATACTCGGAAGAGTATCTCTTCCTCTGAATCCTGATTTGAAAAGGAGGCAAAGATGCTGCTGACATTATGTCATCCCATCTGACTTAAAATTAAGCATAATTTTAATTTAAAGAAAATAAATTTTCAGTAATAGTATTATTTAAAAAAGTCACTCATCAGTTTTACTCAAGTCAACGAAACCTCACATTAACAGCCTGCATGACATAACAGGTCTATGTTGAATAGATGTGCTAAAGAAGGCATTCATCAAGTTAATTTAAAGCTTTAATTAAGATATCCGTCTGTCAACACTTGTCCTTGAGTTTCATACGTACATAAATGTTATGTGACAAAACGTCGGCAGTCATTCACTGTCACAAACGTTAGCCATCACTTTGTTAAAGCCGCTACAGAAGCGCTAACGTCATCGTGGTTCTAAATGATTCAAAGTAGTCGTCATGAGAGATTTTGGGTGAATCTGGGAGGCATCCTTGTTTGTAAAAATGTAGGAGGGGGGAAAAAAGCATCTGTGTGGAGAGGTTTAGCTGTTGTCAGCTGCCTTTAGCAGCTTCATTTATCAACTTGAGCGTGATGAGATGAGCTCTGAGGCTGCAACCACAAGGTCAGCATACAGTTTGGAGGTTGTTGCGGGGCTCTGGCCAATCTTCCACTGTGGACTTAGCAGTTGTATTACCTCACTGCTACCCAGATGGTTGGTTGCAAGTTAAAAAAAGAAAGAAAAAGAAAATCAATAGCCCCTGCTCTCATTTGATAAAAAACAAAACAAACAAAAAACTCTTTTAAGACATAAACTTTAAGGTAGAACTAATGCATAGGTTCACTGCAAAGGATTTTTATTTTACTTTTCAACACAGTTGCTAAGGATAAATGATGGGTAATGTTTAGGGGTAGAGATAGGACTAATCCTAAGTGCTACAAAGAAAATGACAGCAATACATCATGTATTCATTTACCCTTTCACTTGTACATGAAACCCTTGAAATGAGAAAAAAAAGAATTAGGAGAAAGAACAAGAAGCAAAACAGGAAGGGAAGGAGACTGGGTGGGCAGAGTGGATATAGGAGTGTGTTTTTAACACTGTAGACCTTGACAGAATGTTTAACAAAGAGGTAAATGGCTGTCCAAAGACACAAGCAACACATTAAGAACAGAAGAAGAAAAAAATCACGCGTTTAAAAAAGTTTTCCATTGTAAAAAAAAAAAATTACCACCAGTTGTGTGTAAGCTAAACCATCGGCTCATCATCACTGTCTTCATCTCCCCCAAAGACTCCCTGCGTGGGCCTCAGGTTGGAAAGAGGGATGGAAGAGGAGGGTGGAGGAGAAGGAGTAGGAGTAGGAGGAATGGAGGGAAGAGGGACAGGGGGAGGAGTAGAGGATGGAGGGAGGTTGACGTTGTTGCTGTAGCTGGAACTTCTGCTAGTAGAGCTGCTGCTGCTGCCTGAAGTGCTCCCGCTGCACTCCTCCACCTCCCGAGTCACACCCTCGATCCACACCTCCGTTTCATGCTCGTGGGGATGCTGCAGAGGATGATGATGGTGATGATTATTGTGACGGGAGAGGGGGTGGTCGGGTGGTGAGGAAAGGGGAGGCTCTGGGACAATCTGAGGTGAGGGAGGAGAGGTGGAGGAAGGCGAGGAAGGAGCAGTGGAAGAAGGCGGAGGTTTAGGGACAGACTTGTGGTTGCTGACATCCCGAAAGCTGGCCAGAGGAGGGCGGAGCCTGACGCCGGAGCGCGTGGAGCCTTCGATGGCTTTCTGAAGCTGGGCGTGGAGGGAAAGGTTCGGTAAAGGAAACCAGGAAGAAGAAAACAGATCAGGAAGGGGAGAAAGGTAAAAGAGAGGTGAGGTTAAGAAATAAAAAGGAACCATTTACTGGATACAGGAACAGAGGGATTGATGAAAAATGAAAGAAAAGGAGGTAAAAAAGGGAGGAAAAAACACTGGATGAAAAATGAAATAGAATATGAGACTCCAAACAAATTAAGAGCAACTGCATTCAAGAGGCTTGCTGCACACACTTTCATTTCTAGGTGACCTTCAAACAGCATCAGAGGTTTTTTGCCTTTGCCAGAGTTGTTTGTTTTGGCCTCACTGTGCCGTGCCAAGCCCTAATGCAGTGACTCCACCACACACTCACAGCAGGGGGGGAAGCTGTGGTGGGCCGTGCTGCTGTGGTCCAGCCTGGTAGCGGGTCTGACCACACCCTTTCCTCACTGTGTCCTCAGCTGTTTGTGCTCAAATCTGAAGAGAAGGTTGCTCTGTTGACCTCTCAGTTAAACTGCAGCTAATATACAAATCATTGCATATCCTTTCCTCTTTATAGATTCCTGTTAGCTGTACAGGAGCTATTTTAGATTATTATGAGAGCTGAACAGTTCCTTTATCACCCACTGACAACATGGCAGGATGCATTTATGGTAATGTGGTATTTTCCAATAAAAACAAGACCAGATATGAAGATATTATTCTGTGTTGGGACAGATTGATCAGTGTGATCGAGAGGGGAAAAAAATAAATTATTTTTCTTACCTCTTTTAACGCCACTACCCCCACGAGTTTGCCGATACTGGTCACATAAGCATGACTAAGTCCAAGCAGGGAGAATAATGTGTGGGTCTGTGGAGACAGGGTGAAAATGTAACTCAGCAAACTTCTCTCACGCAGAGACAGCCATTTTACATCAGTCTATCTGTAGCTACAGATGATTTAAAAACCCAGTGGTTCTCTGTCAACTCTGTCTAGACACAAAAGCAGAGAGATGAAAGAAAGCCGGCTCCAGGCTCCAGGTGAAAAAAAGAAAAAAAGAAAAAGTCCTTGAGTGTGTCTGAATGCACATTCTGTTCATAACCCAGCTGAGGTCACACTGTGGATGAGCTCTTTGTATGCATCAGCACATCTCAATCACAAGGCCTATTTTGCACATGAATAAATGCAATATTCTGAATATTACCATGAAAATGAAATCATACTGTCGAAAAAAAAAAGTAAGAAATAAACATAATAATGGTGCAAGGTATTTACAAGCTGCAGAGCCCTGCAAATGCCTGCAAATCCTGGATCACTTGCAGATTTGTCAGAATAACAATAATATGATTCAACCACAACAACTGCACAATAAATGTAATAAAGGTGAACAAAAAATTAACATAAATACGTATGTGCAAGCACTGACCATTAACAGCTTTACATTTTTTATATTAAGTCTTTATTTGGCCCTTTAACAATATATAGAAAAATAAATTGAGAAAAGTAATTTTTCTATATTTAGCGTTTATCACAGTGTGATTGGTCAAAATTGTTGTAGTGCATTATTGTGCTATCACTGTATCCACCAGGGGGCAGAAGACAAGTATCAGATTGTGTACAACAGGGTTTTGGGCCAAGGTTTTACCATAAAGTGATACAAAAGGTCTCAGAAACTGTATGCATCAAATGTGATTGTTTCTGAGATATTCTATGAAATTGGTAGAATTTAAGTCCCCCTTACCTTTTTTGTTGTATTTTATCTATTGGCTCTCCAAAATCTATGTTTAAACAGCTTTATACAGTATATATATTGAAATGTCTCCTTTAATACAGTGTAAAACACATTAATTCTTTTTTTTCTTTTTATGAGAAATTATATTCGTTTTTTCAGTTGACGTGACATCATTTAGTCCTTCGGGGCTTTCGATGAAAGTCTATTTGGAATATAACAAAACTACCCTTTAGTCCATACATTTTGATATCGACATTAACATCTATATGTTTTATGCTAGTAATGACTTTTTCTAAATGAATTGATAATCATTCATCAAAATTACAGTTACATAAACGGTCACTTATCTTGCAATGTTGTGGTCATCAAACTCAATGACTCAACACCAATACATGTAAAAAAGATAAAAAGATTATTGCTTTGTTAAAAATATATAGCAATTCTGTATCTCATGCATGCCACATGCTCTCCCTCTCTCTGGCATTCAGTATGTAGAGCAGTGGTAATTTTGAGCAAAAATCCCAACCCTGCGACACTCAACCCTGTTATGTGTTTGTGACGGGATTGTGATTTTAAGACTTTAGTTGGTAGGTCACGTCCACGTCCCTTTTGTACCGTTCTCATGGAATAACTTTTAATTAGGAGTCAATTATATTTTCGAATACAACTGTTGCTTTTAGCATTTATACTGTGTTCAGAAGACTGCAGTTTGTTTTTACCAAAACAAGCTGCAGTCAGCACCAAGTCAGGGAGCTAACTAATCTATTCAACTGAATTGGATTTATTTTCACAGACAAATTCCCACCGAAATGGAATAAACTGTCTTAACGTGAGGAGTGAGAGCAGTGAGGCTGATCTTAGCTTAGAAACTTGTGTGTTAAAGGTACAGTGTATGAGAATTACTGACATCTAGTGGTAAAGATGAGCATAGCAATGACTTCAAATGCCAAGCACAATTATAAATAGACGGTGGCCGTCAATGGCCAAAATGCTTCCAGACATAAAAATCAGAATCAGAATCGACTTTATTGTCATTGCATAAAGTACAACTAAATAGATGCAGCAGGTCTCATGTTAAAATGAAAAAATAAATAAATAAAATAAGACACAATGCAACACTATAAAAACAAGCAAACATGTTTTCTTCTGTGATTGGATCAAGTGCACCTCGGGTGCAGCGATGGCTGCACTACAGGTAACTACTTCAAAAATATCTACGTGTGTACTGTCTTATTGTATGTGCCTTTGAAGGCATTACCCAAACGGTACTCTAGCACCGAAAGCTCAGAGGGTTCTCACTTCACAAAGAGTGTTTGTCCAGTCAGAGACACCATAGTGAAAATGGTGGCAAAGTAGATAAAAGTGGCATTCTAATAGATCAAAAACAAAACAGTTATTTAGTAAAGTGATTAGATGGCTACAGAAAGTTTTTAATGATTATATTACATTTTTATGTCATTGAGCTTTGATTTTGTTACAGGTTGCACCTTTAAATGTAGATTATGGGAGTTGCTGTCGCAATTCAGCAAGTTTTCAATATATTCAAATTAAATGGATCCAACAGCCTATTAAGTTCTACGCAATGATTCATTCATTTGATTGATTTATTTTGGAACAGGGATAAATGGGCAACCTGCTGGATTGCAGCCCTCGTAGGACCGAATTGAGTAGCCCTGGCCTATGAGATCCAGTACTTTACCAAACACTGTAACACAACACCTGCCTATGGCTCAGTTTAAACAAATTGATCCAGTATTCAACAAAGATATAGATCTTTGTTCAATATGTCCACAAAAATGAACATAAGTCTGCAGGGTTTGCTCCAACAAACCTTGATGTGATGATGCACGGCAACAACCACTCAGCCGACTGACTAGGATAAGTAAGATTCCAAGTAAATAAATGGAAAAGCTTTTGTGTCTCTCTCCAGTTGGTCAGACAGCACAGTGTTTAAATTCTAGTCCTCGCTGAGTGAGTTTCATGTGCCGTCTCCCTTTGTCAAGGTTATCAACATCCTTGAGTGAATGAGATGTTAAAGAAGTAAACAATTTAAGGTGCTGCGAGTGCACACATCAGCAACAGACCTGATGAATGCCCATAAGGCTGAAATCTATTTGTTTTCTTCTTTGGTTGTGTAACTCCTCAGATGAAACAAAAACTTTTCTTCAAATGGAATTTTCCATTAAAATCAGCTGTTTAATTTTGTTGCAGATTATGTTGTACAGAATTTTTAAAAAAAAAAGGAAAAAGAAAAAGTTCCAATGAAGCAAAATACATGAATTACATGACAGCATGGAAACAGTGGTTTAACTAATATTTACATACACATTATTCTCCACCAACCTTGTGTAACGATGTTCTCTCCACCAGCTGGAAAGGGGAAGGGTCAACTCTTATCTCATCGATTTCCATCGGTTTGTCCATCTCCGCCTCTTCCCATGCTTTGATCTGCAGCAGCAAATAAATAACAAGGTCACAGAGATGAAATGTCTGGCAGAGACTGGGAGTCACGCTCCGAATGGGAGAAAACATTCTATTCAAATCTATGAGTTCAGCCACAGGGAAACATTAGGATTTGTTTATTATGATGAGTCATGAAGCTATGATTAAATATACCAGGCAACAATAACAAGTGTTACATAAATCATCAACACAGCTCTTTATGGGCGGGTGAAATTCAAGGTGTGTGGCTGTACAAAAGGAGTAGATAGTTAACTACTGGAGTGGAGAGGTTTCAGATGTGGAAAACCTTGAAACCCATGTAGCGTCCTTGCATGTCCCACTCTTCCTCCTGAGATTTAGGATGTCTGACACCTTTTAGCCTCTCTATGGATTTTACCTACAAGCATCGGCCTGCTCTGACAGGGGCAAGAAGTCTTGCAGAATTACAGAGTGGTGTTATGGGGGCATTTTGGGAGGGTGCCAGGAAGAATAGAGGCAAAGAGCAGACAGAAAAGGACTGGAGGGAACAACACTGCCGTCGATGCACTTGTGCAAATAAATAAATAAATTAGTCTATTTTCAAAACTCTGCCACATTATATTTCAAAAAGGAGTTAAATGCCATTCACATTGACGTCATTTACATCAAACCAACAAATGCTGAATAAGATAAAGATGAGTCATGCACCAATTACACAACTTATCTTAGGTATATTTCACAAAAAAATTAACTTCCAATCCATTACTGTGTTTACAAATGTATAACAAAGAGCCCCCCCTTTCTTTTTCACACGCTAATGAAGATGCAAAGGTGGTGGCTCTGACATCTATAATGAACTGTAATGATCGCTCTAATGAGCAATTATAACCGCAAAGCTCAACGGGCCGAAGCAACTTTGTCTAGAAGAGTCAGCTGAAATTCCTCCACAGCGATTGGAGAGACTGATAACATCCTTACTTCAAGTTACTGCTACTACAGGTGTGTCTGTAAGCTGTCGAATCATTGGTGCACTAAGTTTTTAGCAAACACTTTGGTAAATTTTTTGTAATAGATTACCTGTAAAGCAATAGTTTCAGAAAAATACAAGTCAACGGATTAACAGAAGTTTTTACAGGTAGGTTGGCCAATATATTCGTTTTGGCTTCAGTAGCTGAACACACTGTGGTCAATGCGTTGCAACATGTTTTAATTTACATAAACTGAATCATAGAACTCTCAGCTTACATCCACCTAAACAAAGCACTGAACTTTAAAAACTATCCCTGCTGCTGGTCGAGTTGATTAGACAAGTTCAGAATGTAACCTGCAGTGTTCTTACACCAAGTCTGATTTTTATCCCTTATTTGAAACTTTTTCTCCCTATCATTGTGGCAAAATGTCTTCTCAAATCTAAACATTTTGGTACATTTAGCTTGATGAAGTAAATTATCATATGGAACCACAGAGATTACCCCAATATAACTGAGGTAAATCTAACAGTGGTAAATTTGATCAAGTCTGTAATTCTGAAATTACTTGAAATACGAAATCGACCTTGAAAACCTGGACTTAAAGAACATTTAGTGACTCAGCACATCTGAGTTTATCTGATAATTATGCAGACATATTCAAGCAGACATTTTCATCATTACCTCATCTGTTGTCAAAGTGTCTGATAGAGGAGGGGGGCTGGACTCCTGGAGAGGAAAAAAATAAAAACAAAAATGTGTAAGAGATGTCAAACAGTTTCCTCTCTGCAGCAAAATGTCACCTCTAAAGCTCATGTAGATTTGATATTAAAGAAACAAAAGGACAATAACCCAGTACAACCCATTTAAGAAGCTGAATATTAAACAAAAACAATAAATGTTTCATCTTCAATTTAACAGTAACAATAAAAACTACAACTTAAAACTAGCTTGAAAGAATTTCAATTTTCAGCAACCATTGTTTTTATTCAGTTTGTCGCCTTTTTCTGCTGCACATCCTGCAGCTTTGTCACTTAACTGGAGGCAGCAGGTGAAATTCAGGCCAACACCTTTTGTGACATTCATTCACTCGCTGCCTTGGCAGGTTGACTGTTTATGTCCTTGAAGGAACTAACATTAAGTCAACTTTCTTAAAAAATATACCAGCCATGAGAGTTCTAGCCAAGAGATTCCTTTTTTTCTTTTAAAGCAAACAATTAAAATGTATAAAAAAGTGGATGTTTTCCAATTTCAGTGTTTATTAAGACATTAACTTTACACCTTCAACAGTTAACATGCTGGCACACTATTAATTCCACATGATATTAGAAATGTTAATGTTTGGCTTGCTGGGGGCAATATTTCACTGGGCATCTGTTTGATTTTCAGGCTGGTACAAATTTGCTTGATGTTAAAAACACTCCCCGTGGAGGAATAGGACTGAATCCAAAAACATAATAGATAATCAAACTGGCAAATCGCAAGCCATGGCAGAGGGGAGAAAAAGAAATTAAATTCTGGTCCTGTAGGATTAAAAGCATACACTTGTGAGCAGTGCAGTTTTAATTCCTGCCGGTGACATGTTTTGTTTTCCCCCTGTGAGTCAGACTCCCTGCTGGGCTGAATACAATAACTCTGCCTCCAATACAAGGCTTCCCTTGTTCCATTTCAGAGAGGGTTTAAAGAAATATGCCTGAGCTTCTGTCAATCAGATAAAAAGTGCATCAACCTGAACAGAGTGCAGAGCTGTTATGAAGACAGTGGCTCTATGAACGTGTAGTTTCTGAAGCTTACACCAACGATGGGAGAGTCTCTTAAATTTTAAAGTTTCATGACAGAAAAATTTAATATCGCTGAGAGGTCTCCAAAAGGTGCAGAGGTCTACAAAGATATTAAATCTCGAGACATGCAGAAACGAATAAAAATGGAGGTGAACAAAGTCTTGAATAGACAAGAAATGCAGAAATATATAGCATGCAATGAGAAGGGCACACAGAAACACACCTGTGACTCTCTCTCTGACGGTCTGCTGTTGGAAGTGAAGAGATTCCGGAGAGTTTTCCTAACAGACTGCAGAGGACCTTTTTCTGCAAGGTGAGTGAAAAAAGAGGTGAAGTGGATAAAAGTCAATGAATTATACAAATGCAGCTTTTGTAGAAAATAACCTCACTCCAAATGGAATTACAAGAGCCTGCAGACCCAAAGAATGCCTTTATTATTGTTGCCTGGATACCATTTCAATGAGAGAGAGTCTGTTGTTGAGTGCGGCAGGCTACTGACAAGTTTACTCTGCCACAAGAGATGCACCATCTGGATACTTGCAGCTAATATGCTGCCAAATATTCAGTCATTGCTGTTAGATTATTCACCCTGATTGTTTAGCATCTGTTAAATACTGTGAAACAAACATGTTTGCAAAAATGTAGTTAACTGTGAAATGCTGAAACAATAAGAAAATATATGGTATTGACTTTTTATTTAATGGGTAGAAGGACACTGGTGTAACTCCAAGATACAGCTGACTTTTGTGATTGTTTTTTTCTTGTCTATAGGTAGAGGTATAAAAAATATGTTAAAGTGCAGTTAAAGAGGTAGTGTACACTAAAATATGATGAGTTTTTTTGTTGGATACATTATTGTCCTTTATTGTTATGAAAATCTCCTGCACTGTTGTTAAAATTGACATTTTTTAATAAAAAATTTAAAACTCAAAACGCTACCTACTGGCTGAAATCTGACATAGCAGCGACAATTTGGGACTTTCCTATGTCACTGAGTATGTACACTGACATTAAATATGGATTTTATATAAGCTAAGTCAGTGGTTTCCAACTTATTTTCCTTGAGGACCTCCCTCATGCAAATGCTAAAAAGCTGTGACCCCCTGCCCCACCCCATCTTGAAACCATGCTTGGTTTTATGCGTTAATTAGCGAGATTCTCATCATAGATTCTGGCTGAGTCCTGTCCTTGGACAAAGCCAATTTTGAATTGAAAACATGTAGCCTTACTTTCTTTTTTTTTTTTAAATAAGAAATAAATAATCTCTGTCATGTTTCTCAGACATGTTTTATTAATTAAACGTTTCAGGAAAAATCAAGGTCACCAGGATAGACATGAAGTGCTCCACTACCGTAGCTCCACCTGCTCACTGACCTCCTAAAACCCCCGTACATGGATGAAAATTGATTGGATGCATGAGTTATGTCTGACTATGTCCTTATAAGTGGCTTTCTTTTTTTAAAATCTTTTTTTTTTTTTTAATTTTGACTATGGATAAATGTGTGAAAATATTGTAAAGCAGATTTTGATGACCCCCATTTTTTCACTTTGGGATTCTAGTTTAAAAAGTTTGTGTTTTCAGGCTCCCAAAACGTTCCATGTGAACGAAATGTCCAAATGATAAAAAAAAAAACTTGTGCAGACAAACTTCTGTGTGGACATGATCTTAATTTTTTATTACAATGGCTCTGAAAGGTCAAGCCTTGGGGACGCCCTGTGCACTTCAGGAGACCCCGTTGGGGAGTCCCGGACTAGATAAAACATTTTAAGGAGTGAGATGCAAATATAATAAGAGGAAATATTCAGAGAATCTTGGCAATATATGATTATTCTTTAATATAATTGAGTAATATCCCCATGCAAGGTCATGCAAGTACCCCCCCATAAGACAACTAAAATCAAGGATATTTCTTAAAAAACCACAAAAGAAACACACCTAAAGAGCTTAAAACCCTTGGATGTCTGCATCTTTAGACCTTCATTGCTGTTTTGTTCACTGTGTTACATCACACATATAATCCAGTTAATTCAAATGTGTTAAGCACCAATAAGTGTTATGAAAACCTTGTGAACTTCATCCACCATCTGGGGTCTGACTACATGCTTAGTCATCTCTACAGATCATTTTTTGAGGAAAAGGAAGGGAGACATAGCGAAGAATAAATCTTATTACATCACCGCTGTGATAAAAACATGTCAAAAGGAATCAATATTGATCTGAAAAGCGTCCCATAGCCCGTCATGTGAAATGGAGTTATGAAAGAGAGATCAGAAGTTGCAGTTTCATTTATTGACTTGATCATTAAACTGGTTGCCAATGTGGCCCTCAGCTTGACTGATAGATTATTGGGCTCACATGTAGATAAACAGCTAACCTCAAGGCAGCTTTGCAGACTTTTTCATATTTATTGTGGTAATTTATTAAAGCATAAGTACTCTTTTATCCTGAAGCAGCGGGGGCAAAATGCAACAGAAAGACAATAACGTAGTATATTTTAAAGAAAATCTATGATCAATAATCTAAACAAAAACATTTAGTCCTCTCAACTCACCAGGAGCAGGGGCGGTGTGGTTTGATGAAGGCTCCTGAGGTTTTGGAGGAGGCAGTGGTCCGTTCCTCTCCTCCTGAACAGGACTGCCCTGCAGAAAATAGAAATATATAACAGTTATAGATCTGGTGTGTATGGTATACTTACATCTGCTGGTATGCATTTCAATTTACAACCCTTCCTCACTTTACACTCCCTTTCCAAGTGTTCTGGAAAAACTATGGCGATCGCAAGAGAATGCACCACAGCCCCATTAAGCTAGTGTTTGGTTTGGGCCTGCTGGGCTACTGTAGTAACATGATGGTGGAACGTGCCAGGGCAACAAGACAAAGGAAATAAAGCAATTCGCATGAACATAGGGTTATGGAAAACTGATGTGATAAGGTTTTGGACAGTAAAACTTTGTTTTACTCGAAGATCAAATAGTTAAAAATCAAATCCAAACTAATGAACAAAGAAAACTCGTAGCATTAAAACTGAGGCAGATTTTAACAGCAAAAACTGCGCTAAAAATAATCCGTTAAGATTTTACAAAACATCAAATATATAAATAAATATAAAAGATACGCTAAATATAACTAATCAGAAGCCCACCTTCTCTCGCTCCTCCTCTTCCTCCTCATCTACGAAGGCGAATGACTCCCAGCTGTGTTTCTGACTCTGGTTCGGCTCCTGCAGGCTGCGACCCTGAACCCAGGGAGACACATTAATACACTGAATTATTTCCCAACACCAAAACACAATACCTTTAAATTCAGAGCATCAATGATGCTTTAGTGCTTTAGTTTTAGCAATCCTTCCTCACACTTACAGAGCGCAATTAATAGAATATTTGAGAGATGTTTCTTCTATTCTTTTAGGTTACAGATAGTATGCACAATTATTTATTCATTGTCGATTGTGGAAACTACTAAAAGAAAGCTAGACTGCAGTATTTGTTTTTTTTTTAACTCAAACTAGTTTTAGTTGCTCCAGTAGTCATCATCAGAGTTACAAGTATCTCCACTTTAAGTTATACCATGCATGTGCTCTTCCAGGGAGTTGAACTACAACCATTCCCTGATTCCCAGATAATGTCTGACTGACTATAGATTCAAAAGAAAATCTGATTTTGGGATTGCATTTGAATGAAATACTTTTTTACTTGCTTTTCATTTTCTTCTTCATCTCCCCCCTCTATTTCCCTGTAACTCCATAACAGTCTCAGCTTAATAAATGAGGCACTCAAGCAACCTCATTTACTGGCACAACCATGATCCAAATTAAACATAACCTCCTTTGCAATTTAGGTCAAACATTAAGCCAATCATTGCATTTACAATTATGTTTGCATGCAGCTGATACAACTCATCTGTTTTATGAAGAAAACAACCCACTGAAGGGCACTTTAATTCTATAATGGTTAGTATGATTGGCTTCCCTTGGGATCAGGGTGAACACGATGAAAGAACATTTGGAAACAAAACCACAACGAGAAGTCTAAAACACAATCAATTATATGCTTTCCATCATCTCATTTTAAAATCAAACTGTTCTCTGATCTTGAAAACAAGCCAAGCCTAGTTACGAGTCAATAAAACATTAATAAATGTGAAAGAGTTTTCTTTAGCTGCTCTCACCTGCATCAGGAGCCTCCTGTCTGGTGACAACCACCAATCACAAAGAACCAGAAGCTCCAACCGGTCAATGCTGCCTAATAGGATCATAGAATCTAGAGGAAAGAAGAGGGATTAACTGGATAACCACACAGAGCTCAATGTGGCTAAACTACCATATTGATTTGGATTATTTCACTGCAGGACAAAAAAAAATCTAATAAACAAAGTAAGCGCTCTTTTTTTAGGGCCTTTATGCACCAAACCGACAACCATCCAGAGCACAGGTGAACATTTGTCTGTCGTCTTTTTAGTGTATTTTCGTGAGCCTTTCAACACTTTTTTAAGTAGGTTTTGTCATTAAGAATAGAACAGAACAGGAAACTTTATTGTCATTGCATAGAAGTACAACAGAATTAAGTTGCATCTCCAGAATGTGCTCATCTATTTTCATAAATAAGATGACTCTAATTGACCGTTTAGTGTGGCAAATAAACTTATCACAACAATGTGCCATTCAACTGTGTTGCTTTTCAATGTATGAAGCATTAATGATTAATAAAAGCTTAAATGTAAAAAACTATTCATCAAATCAAAACATTTAAGCAGTTTAGATACAATGAAACACACTCAAAGGCACATTAATCCGGTCAGGCAACAACGACACCAAAAATCTAAACTAACAACGATTCGATTTTATGTACAATTCCAGTTCCCAAAAAAAAAGTTAGTATGCTGTGTAAAATGTCAATTAAACATAATGCAATGACTTGCAAATCTCATTAACCCATATTTTATCCCCAATAGAACATAAAGAGCATATTAGATGTTGAAACTGAGACATTTGATCCTATCATGGAAAATATTAGGTTTTCTTTTCTATTTGATGGCAACAACACATCTCTTAAACGTTGTGGGGCAACAAGGGCAACAAAAGGCTGGAAAAGTGGAATTGGTAGAAATTCAAAACATCTAAGACAATTTGACAGCAAACTAGGTTAATTAATAAAAAGGAGCATTTCAGGGAGGTAGAGCCTCTTAGATGTAAAGGTGGACACATTTTACACAGCCCCTTAACTTTATTGCTTCACTCAACACAGCAAAGCTACTTGCTTTTGAACTGCTGTACATCTTCCATCCCTTTTGGTGTTTGGATATCGTCTTTGCAGTATTTTTGCACAGAGGTCGATGATATGAGTAGACACAGGATGCTCTTCATTACAACCGTTTTTTTTTTTTTTTTTTGGTGTTTAAAAGCCCTTAGATACTAAAATCTGATTTTCTGTCACTTCTTTTTTTAAATTATTTTATTCATTCAAGTGTTTATATTAAATTCAGGATGAGCTCCTTTACCTTTTGAGTCTACCAAGGGAATTGTTTTGAGTGAGAAGGAGTCCAGGAGGTGTTTCACTTCTCTGTATGTGGACTGGGAGGAAATGAACTTCACCTTTCTCACCATAATCTCCCCCACAAAGATGTTGTATTGGCTGTGGAATGGATACACAGACATTTGACCCGAACTACTTGGAAAAAAGTATCATACTCTCAGAAGAAGCTATACAAGCATATTTCCATTCATCATTACCATAAATAACCTCTGCATCTGGAAGATATTTCATCCTTTTCCATGCATTTTTACCTCTTAAAATTTTCTTATTTTTAAAAGGATGTTTTAGAAAGTTACTGACTTGTGATTCTATTCATGAGTTAAGAAAATTCCGAGCATTGCATCAAGGTGTCTGCAATGTGTCCAATAAGTCAAATTTGAATAGAGCGCAAACCTCATGTGTCCGAAGCCGAGCTCCGGCAGGTACGGGAGCTTTTTGACTTGGATGATGGAGTCGTACAGGGAGGGTTGTAGGCCCTGGGCCACCATATTGGCCAGGATTACAGCCACCATCATAGGCAGGATGTGCGAGATCTGGCCTGTCAGCTCAAAGCAGATAACCGCCGTTGACACTGTGTGAGTCACAGCTCCGGTCAGGGCTGCCGCTCCTGTCAGAAAAATGGGATGGAAAGATGAGGGGAGGATGGGAGAAAAAGGCAAAGGAATGATGGTGCAAGGAAGAAAAGGGAAATAAGGAAAGGTGCCGGTCAAAAGGAAACTAAAGGGTACACGGACAGTGAAGGAGGAAAGATGCAAAAGTTAGAAGAAACAGGAGGATGGGAATGGGAGTTCGGAAGCAGGATGAAGAGGATAGTTACACTGTAAAACAAAAGAGAAAGCAAAAAGAAGGAGAATCTAATTAGGGAGAGAAAAATGGAAAATGCATAACAAAAGAAGTAGAGGATTTAGAGACAGAGAAATAATGTCAGCTTTACAGAAAATAAGATCAAAGAGAGACAGGAAAAAAGGAATCAAACATGACGAGGATAATGTGGGGAAAAAAGAAAAGCTGATTGTGTGGAAGAAAAAGAAACAGAAAGAACGAACAGACAAAAGTAAAAAGAAAATAAATGATGAGATATCTAGTAACTAGAGGCATGAGAGTCCATACGTAGAGAATTTGAGAGGCAGAATACTTTGAGAATTAAGAAGAAAAGACAGGAGAGGAAAGGGCCGAGGGATCGGGGGAGAAAGAGGAGTGATGGCCTTTGTGGGGCAGCCGGAGAGAGAGAGACTGAGGGAAGGCCACGTTTCTGGGTCAGTGGCTGAGGTGAGGACAGTAGAGCAAACTAACAGTGACATTTAACTGTCAGAGCAAAGCGACCACATGTTCTGATGGGAAGGAGGAGGTCTAGGAGGGAGAGGATGAGAATCTGGAGGAGTAGGGTGGAGGGGAGGGGGAGGAGTAGGGTGGAGGGGAGGGGGAGGACGATTTGATGGGGAGGAAGACAGCTTGACATTAGTGACGACTGGAGGGCCGGAGAATTTGACAAGAGGTTAGAAGTAGTTAGAAGAGAGAGAGATGATTAGCCATGTGACAGCTGACAACCAACCACTGCGACAATCTGAGGAATCAGAAAGTTGACGGCTTGATAGCAAAACTTTGATGGTATGAGTTTGAAACCTATTTGAGACCTTTACTGATGAGGCCAATTTTAATTTCTTTATTCATCTTGTAAATAAAGGGTAAGTGTTTTCATTTCTTCTGTAGGGAAATGTAAATCCTCTGTTCAGGAAGTTAAGGTCAAGCATGTTACAGGTGGGAGTTTTTACTAAGTTGTGACAATTTTCTTGCAATTAAATTCTGGTAAAGAAAAATCACAATATATCACAATGCATCGTCTTGTTGCCCCAGTATTGTGATACATATCTTATAGCCAGATTCTTGCCAATGCACACCCCTAGTTTTAAAGTATGCAATGCCAACTCCACATGAATAATACAGATAATATTGTATGGAGTCCTTGCATGTTGGTCTTTATCAAACTATATTCACAATGAGAATTACTGGTGAATTATAATAGAATTACAGATGATAAGTGATAAATTAAGTGGAAAGATCTCTAATACAAGAAACAAGGGACTAACCAATGACTGCGTACCCTCCAGGGATGATGCGGTACAGAATGCCATCGAACACAATCCCATGAGGAAACAAGGTGGCCATAATCTCACCTACCAGTCTGCCCAACGCAGCTCCTACAAGAGAAAGGAGAAGCTAAAGGTGAATATATGTTTAAATTAAGATCTCGAAAAACATCCAGTGGCATTTTACTCCACATATGTCAGCGTTGTAATATTTAATGATAAGATATCTGTACAAAAAATATATGTCTGTAAACTGCATTCGTAGTGTACAAAACTCCTAAATGTCAAGTAAGACGGGGTTGTGGAAAACCATTGTTTATCTATTTTAGAAAAACATTATGCAACATAAAGCAAACCACTGTATACTGGTGTGTTACACAATATCTTTAAGATTTTATTTGGTTTCATTAAATTACTGATATAAATTGAGGACAGAGGACATGCAAGGTCTCACTTACACTTAAACAGATCATGCAGTCATATCACAACCCAAAAAAACAGCCAGGAAGTAAAGTGATTTTGGTTTACAGGCAACTGGCCAAAATATCAATTTCAAGCTGCAGTCGTGTAAAGAAAAGCTTTTGATCCATTTGGACTATTTGATTTAATTTGCATGAACAGGTACAGTATGTGACCGGCTACGCCTGAAAAAGGTCCAACAATTCAATAAATGCAAAAACACAAGCACACAGAATCTGGCTCTTTTTTTTTTTTTTAGCACATCTGGGAAGAGTCTTTCATAGAGCATAGCGCGGCTCTGAAATTAAACAAAAACATTTAGTTCTACTTTATGAACCACTAAACCACATAATAAACATCCTATATTCTTTCAAAGTGCAACTGCAACTGGGAATATTCTCATTTTTCATGGATCCCTGGTGATTTGATCTCAGAGTAAAGCCTGTAAAAATGTTAATGTACTGTGCAACAGTGACAGTACAAAGGCCACAGTTTGATATCATAAAGAAAAACACATGCATAATTCAGCTTATGTTTTCATTGGAGGTTGTATTAGGCTGCTAACAAAAATGATCTCAAAGAGGGAACGATTCAAAGCTGAATCTACAAACTATTGACATAAAGACGAAGTGAACAGCAGAATTCCACACGAATAGATTATTCGATTGCTGATCCGAATAACAAACTTCATAAAGGCAAATTAAATAAAAACCTTGGGAACACGATTACCCTAAAAAGGGAAAGAAAACATTTTCTCATAGGGGATAATGGTTACAAAAGTCTCCTCCTCATTATTTTATAGCTGATAGAAGTAAAAACAGCTCGTAAATGTTTTTTTATTTATTTATTTTTTTTAATGAGGACTAACTGCTCTTCAGGATAATGAGCATAGACTTAATCTAAATGATGAAAAATATCATTTCAGCCACCCTCAAGCTGGAATAACTACCACATGCAAAAGCAAAAAGGGGTTTTGCTCACCTAGTATGAAGACCGGCATGAAGGCCCCAGATGGGATGGGCATGGTGGTGGCCACTGCAGACATCCAGAACTGCATGAGAGGAGAAAGATGCAGCTGATAAAACAAGAATGATGAACATCAAAAGCACTGTGCTTTTTTTTTAAATATCAAAATATGGATTTGCAAATTCCTTTTCTGTTGATATTTGTTGTCAGCCATTCAATGTGAGCCACAATTTAAAAAACAACACTCAATTCCATTTTCTCTTTCATGGAGGCAATAAACACAATCTTCCCTTTTTGGTTTATTAGCATATTATTAGCAAAAGCAATATTGTTTCCCTAAAGATCACACAACACTAATTAGATTGCAACCAAGGTGCTCCGTTTTGAGGTCGCGTCTCAATTTCTGCATTTCAGCTGAGAGAAAACACATCATCCTATTTGGCCACAGATTGATGAGTTACAGAGGTGAAATGTGTGTGTGTGTGTGTGTGTGTGTGTGAGATGGGGTGGAGACTCAATCACACCAGGGTGTGCTTGAGCAAGGTGCTTAATCAACAGCTACTGCAGTGAAGTTGCAGAAGATGAAGCGACCGTTGCATTGGGCGGCTGCCAGCTGAATATGAAAGACTGAAAAGATAAAAAGGTGTAAACTCCTCTGCCAGGTGGACAACAGCTGAACTTATCTTTCATGTTTGTGTCCAAACAAGATCTATATTAATCTAAGTGTAACTTCGAAATAGATTTTCTAATAACGGGCTTCGTTATTGGCCACAGAGAGCTCATCAGAGATAATGACTACCTTCAGACAAGCTGTGGATTTTCGAGGTGCGTGGGGGAAAAAATCTGTGCTTTCCAAAGTGCCACATGCTGTGCTTTGTCATTTTGATTTTAAAAAAAGAATTTTTAGAAGCATGAAATTACCATTTTACCAATGCACATTCCCATTCCACACATCACAACGTCATCAGTGTTTGAGAACTTAATTAGTACGGAACAAGATAAAGGCTCATTAGCACGTCTCTCACTGGGTGGTTACTGTTCTGATGACAGAAAGGACCACGCTCAGTTTTCTTCTCTCTTTTAATCATGAGAATCTAAATCAATCAGGGAAAAACATGCACAGCTCACAAAACCTGTCTCATGGCACAAAGACGACATCAGTCGGCACACACTGTCATATCAGTGTCATAAATCCTGAGAGCAATGAGAGCTGCAACACAATTAGTGCAGGTGTTGCTGAGGACTACATCTAAAGATGGAGGAAGAGGACAAAATGTGGTATTAAAACATTAATGTGTAATCTAAATGAAAAATACAATGAGAAAAACCTGGGCAACATCTCACCTCTTGTATTTCAAGAAGCCCATCTCTGAAGTCTAATAATAAAGTCCAAACCCATCAATGCTCTCAAGATTTGAGGTAGAAAAATATCCTGCGCAATATGAGCCACAAACCTGTCACTCAAGAAAGGAATTGTTGCCATGCAATGATTTTTCGGGCGAGACTAATTCCAGTCATGGACATCCACACAGAATTGTAAATTGTACATATACACACATATACACATTTGTATATATATATATATATATATATACATATATATTCCACTCTAGAATGCGCCGCTTGCTGGCAGCAAATTGTAGCAGCTCCGATCATACAATTTAATCATTACTTACCATTGCCTTTTTTGGGGGGACAATCACCTCTGTTTGATTTTTTCGAAGAAGATTTTTTCACGCTGGTTCGGACGCTGTGCTGATTAAGCGA
>JBBBVU010000018.1:23603123-23616530 GCA_037177055.1 Atherinosoma microstoma
GCTTCAGAGAGCCCACTCTCATCTGGACCAATCAGGCAGCACTTTGAGGATCATGTTTTTCGATTTCTCAAGTGCTTGCAACAATTGATTGCATTGATTGACTTAAAGGATTGCTCAACAAAATATTAGCTTATGAGTGACGTAACATATATCAATTTCTCATATTCTTTGCTCGTTTATTTATTAAAAATATTTCTATTGAACCACAATTCAATGACAATGTCATGATTTTTGTATATATTATTACTTTTGTCAGTTTCAATTTATTTCAGTGACAGCTGATTTTTTTTCCTTCAGTAATGGAAGGGTATGAATAATTTTGTTATATATATACTGGCTGTTGTGAATGCGCACCACACCGATTCATCAAAGAAAAGCAAGAGGACAGGAAGAGAGGAAAAGAAAAAGAAGCAAGAGATAAGAAAAGAGTCAGCCCCAAACTGACTTTTACCCAGAGGACAGATAAGATGCAAGATGGATGCAGAGTATAAGTCATTCTGAATTTCCTACCACCTTTCCTTCACACAATGACATTTCCCAACAGGGCTAAAGAAGAGAGCTTTGTAAAAGATGAGGTTTTTATTTTTTTCCTCACTATCACATCAATTCTAAAATTTCTAAGGTATCAGCTCAATGTTACAATTATGTCATATTATGTGTGTTATTCTGCTGCTTTCAAGAAACAATTATGTTAGATATAAAGAATATAAGAATTATATCTAATGAGGAATATAGTTTTCATACATACCCTACCGCCTCAGTGTGTGTGCCTTTTGTCTGACTTCAGCCTTTAAGGAAGAATGACATGATCTATTTACTCAATAGTAAAACAAACTCTCTGATTTACAGGATTATGTCCTGAAATGATTTGAAGCACCCAACTCACCTTCTCTAAATCTCAGTTATCACAGTTTATTTCTTACTTGTGGGCAATGATGAATGCACATTCCTTGCTAGCTGTATAAGCTTCTACAATCAATACATGAGCGAGGGACAAGTTATCTGTTATCATCCTTCACCTCAAGAGGCAGGTAAACTAAACAAGTTATAATCCTTTATTCCACAGATACGAATACCCAGCTAATAAATACCACACTTCTTATACTACGGCAACGCATTTTTCTTCAGCTGTTAAGAGTTTTGTTTTTTTTACCTTCTGATTATGTTTTTTTTTGTTTTGTTTTTTCAAATTCCAAGTATAAATATTTCCTTTGCTGCACAGAAATCATTTTAGTACCTGCTTTTTCAGACACAGCAAAGACAAGAAACTTTATATGTGAGTCAATTTAAAGCATTAAAACAACAATCCCAAAATTTCAAGAGGTATTTAGCCCATTTGCTCCATCAACTTTAATTAAATGGCTGGGGATGGAGGAAATATCTAATATTTAGATTCATCAATATGCTGAGAGGGAAGATTCTGAATCAGTTCACAAATGTCAAAAATGGATTTTCCTACAAATAATCTGACAAGGTAATGTTGATTAAACATAAAAGAATAGACAGCCTCTTTGCTTTAAGCTGATATATGGAAACAGTGACATCTAAAAGAAAAAGACAACACATTCCAAGTTCCCTGGATCCTGGACAAATAAAAAATCCAACCTGGTTGTTATCAAGATGAACCTTATGATTTCCATGATGCGATAAACATGAACGGTATAGTAGAATTGAACAATGAAACTGGAATCCCTTGTAAAATGTGGAATATTGTGGAATTTCCTCTTTTATCAGTTTCTGAGTCAAATGAACAAGAAAAGCTTGTTTGGAATTAGAAGGGTGTTTATGGCTGGATCATATAAAGAGTCTACAACTCAATGCAGCAGGACCAGGTTCCAATCCTGGCCTACCGCCCTTTGCCGCAAATGCTCCCCAATAAAGGCCTCTCTAGACCCACTAAATTAAAAAAAATGATATTTAGGTTATTTTCCTTTTGAACTGTTAAAATTTTATACGCCCACCACTGGATTTTAAGCATTCCCCAGGAAAATCTATGGTCATGTAATAAAACACTTAATTTGGGGCAAAATAGAGACAAAATATAACAGATTTCATAGGACCCTATACAATTATCAAATCAAACCTCTATGGTCACTTAGCTACATACAACAGTAGTACAGGCAAAATGAAACTGTTTCTCCAGGGACCAATTAAAAACAAATAAAAACAAATATATCTATACTTGTCTTATAATCACAATTCAGCCTCCTGAATTGCAATAAAATCGAATCATGATGTTCTTAAAGCTTCTCACCATTATAGACTACCGGGGTTAAAGTGTTCTTGCACTCAGTCTAAACTGTAGTTCAATTGAAACTTGAGTTTTTTTTTGTTTGTTTTTTAAGTAAAGCAAGGATTGAAAGTCAGCTGGATGTTGGATGGAGTTCCTAGAGACAAACACAGACGAAGAGAAAATCACAATCATCTCTGAGACAGATCCGAGTGTGTATTAAAGAAAAGCTGACGGTAGCAGAAGATGATATGAAAGCAGAAAAATACAGTGGCCGCCCATGTTGTGAGAGGAGTTTTAACACCCAGCTGCTCTCCACTTTGGCTGAATTAAAATTTCACAACGGGGGATCCGCCTCACTCTCTGCGCTCTGACTTAACCAGTGCAGTGTAAGATGTCGAGTGACAGGCTTTAATATCCTGTTGATAGGATTATCTTTAAGGCATTTTTGCCTAATCTGAGCCTAGACAGCACAGAAAAACAGAATAAAGCTAACCCTAAAAAGCCCAATAAGATTTTGTGGATTTTAGGGGGAAAATTATAACTTTGTTCAAGCTATGATGGAAATATAGTAATCCTCAACTATAAAGATGGTTCTTAATCCAAACATAAAACATACCAATATTTAATTTAAAGCAGCTTCTAAAGCTCAAGAACCAGGTTTATTTGACTTTTTGGGTTGTTTTGTTCTTATACATGTGAGAAGAAAACTGGAGTCCGGTGACAAAAAGACAAAAAGAGTATAAATACAATGAGGTTAAACACATCCTATGTCTAATTCATTTTTATATAAAAATCTTAAAGAGAAGCAAACACTTGATAATATTATATGTTTGCTATTTTGTAATAATGCCATTCCTGTTGTGCTACACATCATGGCAAACTTTTTGCACCAAACATGGAAATCTTTCAGTCATACGCGAGTGAAGAAAGCTGTGGAAGACTTCAGGATAAGCACTGTTTCTCCAACCTAAAACACTTCTTTGGGTATCACCGGGGAGCTTGAACTAACATTATAAAGCACAAAAAAAAGAAGAGATAATTAAAAACTAAAATCCACCTCAACCTTCATTCAAAACATTCAATGGATATCTTGGTCTGTTGCCTAGCTGGGTCAAGCCCCCCCCCCCCTTCTTCTTATGTGATGAAGAAATGTGCCACAAAATAGTCTTTTATTGGCTGCTACTTTGTTAGCTATCATTAAAACCATGTCAATGGCAGAAGGAATTATCAATCCCTCTGCTGTAGTGTGAGACCTTTAAAACAAGGACACTCTGCTATATACAACAGCTGAGTCATTTAATTCTAAAGTCATCAACAGGTTTTTCTTTTATACTGTCAGATGCTGATATTTTGAGACATACAACACACTGTGGGTCTCTCTTCGTTACCCACTATTGACCATTACCATTACTGGACCATTAGGGCAAGATACGCCTCATCATCCTTTCTTTATTCTTGGTTGTTTAAATCTCAGTTGTTGATTCATCATTGTTTGTCCATTGATACTTTAACAAGTCTTTCCATGTTTAACTAGCAGTGCAAAGACTATAAGTTTTATCTTGCCTCATAACTCGCCACCCAGTTTGGGAACCACTGGATTATCTAACTGGACAAACACTGCCCCCTATTACCATACTACTGGCTACTGGGGAAAAGTTCAGGTTTCTAGGATCCCCCATCTTCCAAAACCTGCAGTGGACATCCAACACAGATGGCATCAAAAAGACCCCGGCAGGGGATGCACTTCCTGTGTCAGCTCAGGAAGTTCAACCTGCTGATCCAGTTTTACACTGCAGTCATCAGTCAGTTCTCTGCACATCCCTGCTAGTCTGGTTTGGCCCAGCCACCAAACAGGACAGACGCTGACTGAAAAGGACAATCAGGACTGCAGAGAGAACCGTTGGTGCCAAACTACCCTCCATCCAGGATTTATTCACCTCCAGAGTTGGGAAGCAGGCAACAGAGATCATTACTGGCCCATCACACCCCGGACACAACCTGTTCGCACTTCTCCCTTCTGGTAGGTGCCACGTAACACAGTATGCCAGCACACCCAGACACAGGAACAGTTTCTTCCCACAGACCATCGCTCTGATGAATGCCTGAATCTGTCATACATTGTCACAACCATCTGACACCAAATCACCCATCTCCACTTGTCACACTGTCAAACTTCGATCACAGCAACGATCATTTGTATTTTCAAATTTGATGAAAACATGCTAATTGTGTGTCTGTACCTGAAACTTTCCACCTGGGATTGGATTCTCTCACACATTTACTAATGCCAGGTCTCATCAATATACACTTGAAATGATTAATACTGTTTATCAAATCCATCTTGGTCTATTTTGCTTCATCATTTTTTAAAAATGTTTGTAGTGTTTGACATCATTTTGCTACTCTCAGGAATTCTTTCAGTGCTATAAACTTTTTGCTGATTCACAGTCACCCAGGCAACCTAGTCTAGATTTATATACAGTGCATGTCTAAGCTCATAAGACAGCAAGACTCGTGAATCTCCCCGTGTGTGTGTGTGTGTGTGTGTCTGCTTTAAAGAAAATATAAGAAAGCTAGAACTATGGGCAGCTTGCCAACCCTGTTGACCTTGGACAAGAAAAGAAAAGACAAACACACACACACACATACACAGATGTCCCTGTCACCAACACACAACAAGAACGACCTGCAACAAATGTCCCTTATGAAGAGGAGGATGACGAAAATGCTGACGTCAAGGGGAGCCGGGCCTCGCGCACACATTCACAAGCTCACACCGATGTAAACTGGCAGATGCAAGACAAGCATGCACAAACGCACCAAAACACGCACACAGACACAACCACACACACTTGATATGCGCCTGAATATCTAACCGACCCAGCAAAATCCCCCAGCGGCCACATACCTTCATGAGGAAGAAAAGCAGCAGGATGACAAAGACGCTGACGTCGGGGTGCAGCCAGGCGGCTGAGCGGCCCAGACCGACCGGGGGAGGAGATCCTGAAATCTTTGTCCATGTGAAGTTATCAAACAAAGAGTTGATGCACTCTCGGGGCATCAGCTGTAGACAGGTGGGACAGGAGGCGGAAAGAGGAAGAAAAAAACAGAAGCAAGTGGTTAGAAATCTAAATCAGACGGGCAGAGAGGGAGGAATGGATGTTGGTTCAAAAGAAACAGATAATAAGAGTGGAAGCAATGAGGAAAAGGAGAGGAAAAGGGAAAAGGAGAAGAATAGAGGTGAAGAGGTCAGTCAAAGGTACGGGGGAGAAAGGTAAGGAAGTGGACAATGAATGAAAGGGAATAAAAAGGTCAAAAATGAAGGGGAAATAAAAGGTTATAAAGGTTAAGAGTCAGAGAGAACAGAGGAGGAAGTTTAAGGTAAGAAAAGAGGACAAAAGCAGGGAAAGAAAGGAAAAACAGATTAGACAGAAAAAGAAACAAAAAAAGTGAAAAGGGGAAGAAAGTCAAGAAGGAAAAACAAGCAGTAAATCATCTAGAAAGCTGGAAAGATGGGCAAGGGTGACTCATTCCATTTTGATGAGTCATGAATGACTAATTCACTTTAACTATTTTGCTCCGCATTTACATAGAACTCTGAATTTGCACAAATCACAGTACCTCCCACATTTGTATTACGCCTCTATGGGGGGGGGGGCAACACCAGCACCACTTAGATCTTTCTGTTTATTCACTTCCTTCTTGCATTAGGGTTGAATTACAGCCCTGAAATGGATCGTTTCCAATGGGAGCGAAAATGTGAGGATAACCCCTGTGAGAAGCTGCTGAGAGCCTTGGCAGAGCTGGGTGACATGCCTCTCCTCTTCATGTTTTTTTTTTAAGTTGTGGGTTCAAGTTTAGTCCACAAACCTTGCAGCATTTTATCTCCTCTGGTTTTGCTCCCTCTCCTGTCATTCTGCACTGAGCTATCAAGTTGGATTGGAAGGATTTCATCCTATAAAAGCTGTATATGCACTCACAGAGGAGAAGGAATGGAGGATCCATTCTACAACACTGCTCTGAGGGGAAATGATCTAAATTAATATCCCCTCACTCCACTACTGTGTTAAAAAAATACTGAGCATTTGTTAAAAAAGGTGTGAGGCATTTCTACAGTGAGGGTGTAAAGCACGTTAAGGTGTTACTGACTGACATATGCACACACACGGACGCACTCTCTCACACACCTGGTTCTTGCTAAGTGGTCTATTCTGAGCATCTGTGAAACACATGATGAGCCTTTAGTTCTGGCTTAGTGGGCTGTTGATACACGGCTATCTGAGATTTCACCTTGAAGCTCATTTTGTACAGCAGAGAAGGCTACAAGACACGCCGGCTCAATTCATGTAGAAACAAGGGCACTGACTTCACAATGAGGCCACAGATGCACATTAATATGGTGATTGTGTTCAAATATTCGATATACACAAATCAGCCAAAACATTAAAACCACTGACAGGTGAAATGAGTGAAACAAGTCGCACTGGTAATGTTGACCTTTAGTCCTGCTATTTGGCATGCGTCACCCATGTAAACATGGTTGCCAACACAACTGCTCAGTAGCTGCTCTACAGACACGACAGAGAGAAAACAATAAATGACACACAAACTCCATAGATCACATTGGCTACCTTTACATTCACAGCAATATTACAATATTCCCCAAGCAAGACTGTTCTCTGAATCAAAAACAGCATTTTCTAATTACCTTGAATAAAAAAATTCAAAGGAGCAATAACTGAATTAAGTGACATAAAGTATGCCACCCTTAGGCCAAGAGTACTTGCTTTTCAACCTTGCGTTTGCGAAGGCAACCAGTTCTGTTATGAGTTATTGTCGGAATATTCCGACTTTATTCTCAAAACCTGTGAAAAAAACATTTTTCTTAAAGTGACCCTAATACTCCGTCGTATAAAATATATTTTGACACTTTAGTAATTATTTGTAATTTATTACAAATGGAAGCGATTGTGTTAAATCAGCATGTGATATCATCTCATATCACTCACTGGCTCCTGAATCATATCAAATTGAAATTGTATTGTAGGATAATTTGTGATATGTGTAAATATTGAATTGTGATCAGCTCAAAATGTAATACTGTATTATGATTTCTACCCCTACAGAAATACCCCCTACTAAATCCCACTACAACTAGCTTATCAGAGTTTTTATTATATCTATGTAATGAAAATATAATATATTATATCTTTTCATGATGCATGCTGCCTTCCAACACACCGATCCACCAGACTGATGAATGACTTTGGGCCTGTTTTTTCAGCAAAATAAACTCATATAATAGCAACATCTCTCATACATGTTTTATTAGTCATGACCAAATAGATGCAAAAAATGATGCATTTCATCGGAAAAACACTTCTTCCTCTGCTCGAATTCCTTTTTGCTTCGCATTTTGCGTGTCCAGGACATTTTTGGGCTGAAACCTTTTGCCAGTGGGTGATTAGACACCAGCCAATGACAGCATGCAGGTGTGAGGACCATAAATTTGCACCTCCCTGAGTTGGAGCCCTAATCATTCTCTCTCCTGTTAGTTGCTTCACACACATTCACGCTTGAACAGCAGAACAGGGACTTTTAAGTTAAAACATCTGATGCAGCACCTTCCTACGAGGCTTTGTGGAGGCAATTTTTAAAATATGCTGTGGATCAAAGGTCTTAAACAGCTGGTAAAAAAACTCTGGTTTCATATGACCAAATAAAGCCACAGGTTTGGTCATTTTCTTCTCCAGATGCTTCTAAAACACCGCTTTTTTTTATTATTGTTTACTACTGATTTCTGTCTACCTCACCCTTGTTGCACAACATAGTTATGCTAATGCAGTTTAATGCAAGAAAACAAATGAATGCAACTGCTTCTAGCAATTCTAGAGGTTTAAAACACTCAAGATATGCTTTGAGACACAACAGAGCTCTGACCATGAAGAATCTTCCACATATGCATCGTGAAATTTCCACACCATAAAAATAATGGTCTGTACATTTTTTCTTTAAGCCTTTTTAGCCTTTTCCACATTTAAATGAATCCATTTCATGACCCAATTATTACTGCCTGACCAGCGCTTGTTGCTGTTTGAGCACACAACAAAAGCAAGTTAGGAGGCTCACTGCAGCACAGGAAGGTCACAGTTTGAACTTCAATACCAAAAAAATCCTGTGATGTTGAATCAGTTAGAAGGTACAGAGCTGCCTCCCATTTATCTCGTGCCTGCCTGTGATGGTGCTTCACACCAAAGGAAAACTAAAGAGAAACTACTAAAAAGATCTCTGACTGTTGGTGGCAGTTTTTCTTTGTAATGTGATCTGGATGGAGCATTCAACAAACCTCGCCTTTCAGGGGATAATGTATGATTGCCTGAGGATATACTGTTTATTATGCACCAAAGTTTTGCTCCATTTTGTTAAGGAAGCTGTGTTTAGATACATATATTACCCAAAGGTCTTCAAAAGCTTATTTAGAGTCAACATAGCAGATATTCATATATAGATTTCATGTAGAAATGCTTAAGAGACAGAATGGATTGACAAGGTCGGAACTCTGACCTCTCCTGCCATGAACTGTCCGAATCCAGGTGGGAAAGTCAAGGTGGAGATAACGAACGTAACCACAGCAGGAAAGACCAGTCGACTGGAAGAAAAAGAAAAGAAAACAGAATGGAATGGGGTGGTAGAAATTGCAATACATTCAATTTTCATAATCAAGCATACAGAGACTTACTGTTTAATCAGGCAGCGGGTCATGGCGTTTGGTCGTCTCATAAACAGAACCACTCTTCTGTTTAGATAAACAAAAAACGCCCCCAGAAACCCACAAGAGATCCTGCACGAACACAAAAACGCATCAAATTAAGTTAGCTAGTCATTTTTAACACTTTCAATGAACTACAAGTGAAAATGGCCCCTTAAACATCCTTGGAAAAAAAACATTTATTAGAAAGTATTACAAAAAAACCTCTTTAACCAACACTACATAAGCTTCTGACCTTAAGGGCACATTCACACCAGAACAGTCCGGTGGACTCGGTTTGATTGGGCGAGGAATTCCAAAAAATTTAGCCCTGTTTGGTTTGGTTCGCTTACATACTGCACTTTACTCAAGCATACCAAACCACCTCCACCATGTCATGCAGTAACCACAACTGCTCACTAGGGGCAGTATTCTGCAAAATGACCGCTGCAACATGTGAGCAAAGCATTTTCAATTTGCATATTTTGAATAATTGAGTATAAAACAATAACTTGGATCTTTAAGGAAAAAATATTTATATAATTAAAAGCCATGTTTAAATTTGAGTCTAATCACTTTACTGTATTATTTTAAAACATATGATTTATGCTTTATTTGCACCGTGGGTCTTCTATGCAAGTGTGGCCTTATTACTGCCATAAAAGGCAGGTAGAAGAAGAGAGTAATGCAAAAACAGATGATGGTGCATTAATTAAGTAGGACTGAAAAGATGAAGATGTGAAGTGATTCAGACACAATATGAAGGCAAGAAAATAGATGGAAATCACTAATGACGAGCAAAGGTCCTCAGAGCTGCACCAGAGTTGATTGTTTAGGTCATTTAGCCAACTGATATAAATGTAGTATCCAACAAGACAGGAACAGAAGGCATCTGAGGTGGTTCCCATCTCCAACTTGAACGCTACATGTTAGTAAATGTTGGAGTTTGTTTTTCTTTTTATCTAAACATATATGTCTGCCATTTACAGTTGTCTCAGTTTGATAATCACTCACCCGATGATGGCAAATGCTGGTAGCTCCTGCAGGTCAAAAGGAAAATCCATACGAAAGTTTGTCCTGAACAGAGCAGTGATGGTTACTAGGGAACAAAGAAAAGTTGAAATGTTGAAGTTCATGTCATCAGTTATTGATTTAACCACTAAATGGATCCCAAGTAGTTGTTTCATCAGAACAAAAGTCAGCTCAAGCCTTGAAACAACCAAAATGATTTGCTTTACCCTATGGCAACAGCTTGTGCTTTCTTCTTCATTTGTTACTCATTTATGTGTTTTTTTTCTAACAATAAACACATTAAATAAATAAATAGACATTAAAAAAAAAAAAACCTGCTGTTAAATGATGGAGAAGCACACCATCTAGTGTCACATGTGGTAATAACACATATACATACAGTGTGTCATCATAAAGAAGTGATGGATATTGGAGTGAGGGCGCCCTCTGGTGCAAGTCTAAGAAAGTGGAGGTAACATGATAATACCAAAGAGATAAACTTAATACTTTCCCTCCCTTTCATACCTGCATCTTTGTTAAACACAGACAGCACTCTAAAGATGAAGGCACTAAATGTAGCAGCAAAGTATCCTCTCCAGTAGTTTCTGACAGCAAAGTATGTGGATGTTACCTCGATACTGAAAAGCACACCTGGTGGAGAGAGAAAACGGCCCAATGGGCCGATAAAGTATTAGACAGGTACATCAGCATTTCTAACAAATTAGCTAAACCAAGAGGACACTTAAAACTATGCATGAATATTACAGGATATTTTTCAGCTTTAAACTTGTTCAGTTTCTTGTTTTGGTTTTTATTTTAATTTCTTCAAACTAATTTAGCTGATGATATATGAGAAACCCCAATCCTAAAATATGACAATCTAACATGTAGTCCAGGGAAAGGAGAACAGAAAAAGAAAGAATGGGAAAATAAAAGAAAACAATTAAAAGAAAAAAATTATTAAAATAAAATGATTGAAATGAAAAAGAATAAGATCAAATTAAACAAAAGAAAATAATTGATTAAAATGAAATTTAATAAGAATAAATTACATCAAATAAATCAACTGAAAAAAACAAAACTATTGAAATCAAATAAAATAGGATCAAATTAAATAAAATAAATTCATTGATTGAAATAAAATAAAACAAAATAAAATAAGAGTGAAAAGGTCATGTACCTCCAAGTGGAGTACCAAAGCAGCAGCCCACCCCAACTGCACAGCCCACTGTGAGGATGTCAGTATAACAGTATGGGTTCTACTGATCCAGAGAGGGAGGAGACAGCATTAAACAGTAGAAAAGTATCACATAGATGAGGAATATCTCATGCTGTACACAGTCTTCATTATCAAATTGAAATATTTTATTGAAAACCGATGTGTTTCCTGACATCAACTTACCTGATAAACTCCTGAAAAGAACGTCATGAAGCGGCTGAGAACGGCTGCACAGATACTGGCAATATGGACAAAAGGGCCCTGAGAAGAACACAACAAAATACTAAATTAAAGGAAGCAGTAAGGCATTGGGATCAATAGTTTACAGATGTTTAATCTTTTTGTTTACTTACCTCTTTTCCTACAGGCATGCCACTGCCCAAAGCCGCAGTCAGACCAATGACTTTGGCAACAAAGGCTTTGATTGTTAGATATTCCTTTAGTACTACCCCTCTCAGGATGGTCTTCAACTCTGGGATACCAGAACCTTTGATGGAATGTGAGACGGAGTTTGTTTAAACCCAAAGACCTTGTAGAATTTAAAGCACTTGTGTACCCTTACATCTTTAAGCTTTCTGGTGTGGTGAAAGACCAAAACTATGACTACACTCTCTTGTAAAAGAAAGAAGTACTCCCTTGAGTCCCTTATCAAAATCAGGTATTATCGCCCCTGTTCAGAAGGGATGGCAACCAAATGTTTGGATGAGTGTATGAACACGTTAGGCTTAATTTTAAATGTAATAAAATATTGTTATATCTCCTGGATTGCATCTATGAATTCAGCCTGGTGTTGTAAGATAAATAGACAAAAGTAATATCCAACATTTATCCATGACGAGCTTCACTGGAGCTTCAATGTAAAGTCTAATCATAATCAAAGCAATAACATCTTAGATACACACTGATTGGCCCATCCTGTGCAAACCAATGGATCTGAAGTGTGGCCAAAACCACATGCCAGAAGGGAGCTCCTTTCCTTTCTGCTTCCTCAGCTACCCTGAAGTAACAATTCTGAAATATTCAGCCAACTAAGAGGCAGCTGCACACAGAGAAACAGATGATAAAGAAATGAGAAAGATGAGAAAGCAGGGAGGTACAGACCAATAGCTTGAGGAGCAACCAGGTGACAGAAAAGGGAGGAGAAGAGGATAAACATCATAGGATAGGAAACCCAGGCCAGGTACTGCAGGGGGATGTTCCCCCTCAGCTCCCCGTGAATCCATTTATAGGCTGAAGAGGGATGGATTAGAAAGAGGAAATTGACAAGAGACATGAGCCAATCAGAAGAAAAGTGGAAGAATAACCAAATTAGATGAACAGATAGAGATGAAAAGAAAATGATGGATACATAAGAGGAGTAAAAGAAAGGTGAATAAGAATAAAAAGAAACATGGAAAAAGGGAAAGAACCAGCATATTTAATGTAATCTTTCAAGAAGGCGAAGTGAATAAATGTTAATCAGAAAGTGAATGAACTAGTCTGTGTAGTATCACCAGACGGTGGCAACAAAGGTTACCGTCCTATCCTGAAACTAGATCTCTTACACAAGGAGACAAAAGATGACAACAAAAACTTCTTTCAGTTATTATTTCACATCTGGTTAGATCTTGATAAGTCACATGAGTCTCTGACCTGAAACAGCTGGTAAGTTGGTACTTAAAGCTGTTGATTTTTACCAAGTCTAATGCAATTCTAAAAGTTGTTCCCATCCCACCTAATGTGAATCTAATCCTCTTTGAATTAGGTCAAAATCACCACACTTAAGCAGATGGTGTTTCCATTAACCTTTTCTTACTAACATCTTCTGAACTCAAAGCAAAAATGGCAATTGAAACCAAGCCTGAGGGGGTTTCCTGTCATTGGCGCCGACATCTTTGCTTTTATTTCATGTCCTGAAAATGTGGTGATCTCTATAGATGTACCTTGCAGACTCTTTGCACTAGCATAGTCCATTGTCCAGCTGACTAGTGCCATTGTAATACCCAGCAGAATCAGGAAGATCCAGTCCTCTCCCAGCCTTGTCACAAGGAATCGCTGCACTCGTGCTATACAGTCTGTAAAAAGCAGACAATCACAAAAAAAAGGGTAAAATAAAGCTTCAATTCACCCACTTTTATATATATATATATATATATATATATATATATATATATATATATATATGTGTGTATATTCTTCCGCACTGCTCCCCTCTCC
>JBBBVU010000018.1:23678016-23688419 GCA_037177055.1 Atherinosoma microstoma
ATAATAATAATAATAATAATAATAATAATAATAATAATAATAATAATAATAATAATAATAATAATAATAATAAAATGTTGATTATATTCTCATGATAAATCCTTGTCACTTAAAAGTAGAAGAATTATTTGCAACCTCCTACATTACCAAGCTGTTCTGAGCTGAACTCACCAGCAGGAGGGAGACGGTCATGAGCAGAGCGCTGACTGCCATTCCACCTAATCCCAGGAGGTGTAGACTCCTTCGTCCCGCCTTTTCAACCAAGAAGAGCTGGAGGACAGAGACAGGAGGGGGAGGGAATGCTGCTGAATGCACACAAAGTGTCCGGAAGAATAACCTTTTTTTGCTTAGGAAGGTTCTTTACTGAGTGAAATGACCTGGAAGTATCAAAGTGGCAGCCGTGATAAGACTTAATACAGGAATTTGTTTCTCTCTTTCTATTTTAGTACAGAAAACCCTGGATCATTCTGCATTTAGAATAGGAGATAAGTACCCCACAATCTTTGGAGCCACAACTTCCAAAACAAAGTGATTAGTGTGGATGAATATTAAGACAGGAGGAAACAATAATACATTTCATTTTTGTACCTTTTTCAGTGCATTTTTAAATGACCAACCTTGATAATACAGTCCTATGTTATATTGTATGTTATAGGACTGATATTTCACATAAAGATGAGATGGCCTCTGTACAATGTGATAAAAAACTGCATCAGATGAACTATCTAAAGCTCTTTGTCTTGAATGTTTGTAGTTTTAGAAGTGTAAATCAGATTGTTTGATCAAGTACGATCAGATCATCTGTGAAGGCTCTCGCTCATCCAGGTCACAGTACCCAATGTTGGTTGAGTCAAGTAAACTGGACTGGGTTCAGTTTCTTTTAGACATTTAGTTTTCCAGAGGAGCTTTTTTAGTTCTGATGGAGATAGTGAAAGCTCTCACTTAAGTGGTTTCACGGGCTACTTAGTTGTAATCTCCCACTTCCTCCATCAGAACTGGATGATTTTCATTAAAGTCATCTTTACCTAACCTCATGACACAAGCTTGGGCAAAGACATGCAGGAGGAAAGACAAAACCATACGTGTCACTTACAGAAACAACTGTGAAGATGGTGTTGACGATGCCAGCTCCGATGGTGGCATAGATGGGCTTTTTCACTCCGGCTGAGGCAAAGATTCCTGTGGAATAGTAAAATACCTGCGGGATGCAGAGAGGACAAAAAAAACATTTAGAACAATTATTTTCCTGCTAGCAACCAGCTTTCGTCAAGCTAATATTGTGTCTGATCAGAACTGTACAAATAAACCCAAATACCAATATAAGTTGGAAAAGTGAGCTCATGTAATCAAATTTGCACTTTTAAAAAAAGTTTATCTCAATAAATCCCAATGATTTCTTTATAAAAACAGCATTTTTTTAAATGTAATTTATTTATTTGATTGTAACTTTGTCCGATGTCAGACTTCCTGTAGTGTTTCCAGTTAAAACTGGGATCTGACGTTTGATTTTTTTTTTTAAAGCGGACCACAGGAAACGGAAAAGCTTTTAATGTCAGAGTGAATGTGAGCATGCTGCCTGTTGAGAACTCACAGCGTTGATCCCTGACAGCTGCTGGGAGAGCTGAAGCATGACAGCGACGAGGAGAGGTTGTCTGTAAGCCGCCGAGCGGAAAAGCTCAAGGATGGTCACCTTCTTCTCCATTGCCATCTTAGCGCTCTCCTCCTTCATCTCCTGCAGGTCTTTACTCACATCCTCCGTGCCGCGCAGGCGAACCAGTGCTGAGAACAGAAACAGATACGGGCTGATTCAGCAAGCATGAAACAAGATCTATACAGGGAAAGTTCTAAACGGACGAACTGGAACAAGCAAGTGGATTATATTTCAGTGGATGTTCTTAATTGTCATGACTAAAAACCAAGTTGGTGTAAATTAATTTAAAACTCTTGTAACAAAAATATAATGAAACTGGTGTTCTGCAGAAGATAAATCACATTTAGGATTTAACCAGAATCCTTTAATAATAAGAAGTCTTCATTTAAATATCTTAAATTCATGCTTTCATTCATTCTTTGACACACTGGAGTAATGACAACTTGTAATGAGGAAGTGATGTAGAAAGCATGTTGTCATTCTGAAGCAAAAACGGACAAAAATCTTCTACAGGGACAGTTTTAGCTTTAAAGTTCTGCAAGATGGCTTTCTGAACAAGAATGAGGTATTTTATCAAATAAGTTTTCCAAATAATGCAAGAGAAGGGCAGGCGACCCAAACCGGCCACAGGTCGAGGAATAGAAAAGGAAACTTAAATTACAGTGACTGACAGGCAGCGCGCAGCTGTGCTACATTCAAGTCTAACAGTCAACCTCACACAAGGGCTACAACAATATTAAGAAATAAAAAAATCAGGATTAACTATCTGTTCAGAATCTATCTGTGCTTCCTAACAGCCAACATAAGTATTATATAATGATAAATATCCTGTCAGAAAATATGATAAAATAAAATAGATAAAATTCTAAAAGAAAAAGATTTTTTTTAAATTAAAATCAATATGTGATAAATTGCGAGTAAACTCAGGACACTCATGCAATTAACTGCGATTAAAAAATGTTATCGACTGACAGCCCTACCATAACTATTCCACAAAGAAGCCACATTCAGCACAGAAGCTACTAAAGTGCAGAAAAGCAGCGTATAGCTCATTAGTGGGTGTGATGATTTTCTGTAGTTGTAACAGTTAACTGCAGTTTAGCTGCAGAGCATTGAACATGTGTTTGTTTTTGGTTGACAAGAGATGTGCTGTAGGAAGGAGCCTCTGAGCCAAAATAGGTTGTTCTTTGAACAGAAGCCAAAAACCTCTGTCTGTTCAAGGACTCGTCTCTCCTAGATAAACTTGCCCATCTCACCTGACCTCATATTGATGTAACTGCAGCTGCTGAGTTCTCTCCTCATCTCTGCGTCCTGCCCTCTGATTTTCTCGCTCTTCTTGCTGTACATGTGTATGTAGATGCAGGACGTCAGCACCGTCACCGCATACCTTTGCGTGCCTGCTCCTCTTGTTTAAGGTTGATCAGCAGGAAACGGGGGCTCTCGGGACAGAAAGGCAACAGGATACACTGCAGCACAGCAGGGGCCACGGTCAGGGCCAACAGCAGGGGCCACAACTTGTCTGAGCCAAGCAGAAAATCCAGACCAAAGATCTAAATGCAAGGGAACACAAAAGTAAACCTGAGAGTTAGCTTTAACCGACTCCAGTCTGACAGCACCCTGGTGGCCCCTGGTAGGTCATTCCAGGTTAGTCAAATTAAGGGCCACTTATATTTGGGCCCCTTAGTTACAGAATGATCTACCAGAGAACATTTTTTTATTTTTAATTAAAAGACTAATCAAAATATTTGAAAGAAAAAATAACAAATAATTGTTTTTGATGTTGATAATAACCTGAGCAATCAGGATTCCCACCACCACTCCGAGCTGGTGCAGTGTTCCGAAAGCTCCACGAAGTGGTGTTGGTGACACTTCGCCCACATACATGGGGGTCAGGCCGGTAAATAGACCACAGAACAAGCCAATGACCAGGCGACCGGCGATCACCATCTCATAGGAGGAGCAGATAGTGGAGAAGCCCATGAGGAGGCCGCCTATCACCGCCAGACAGTTCACCAGGAACATGGAGCGACGCCTGAGGGGGAGAAGGAAGGAGACAGTAGAGCATTAACTGGTGAACAACTAACTTGTTTTTCTCTAAATAATTGTTGTTTAGAAATAATGTGGGCGAGTGAAATGCTCTTTTTTTCACGTAATCGCATATATTGAAGCTTTTAGAAAAGTGTACGACCTTCAAAGACCAATGTACAACTTGAGTGTTTACACTATTCACTAGAAATCTCAACAGCATGGTCAATGCCAAATTATCCGAAAGCCCAAACCCAAAGATCTAGATGTGTAATTAGCTTAGTTTGACATGCATGCTGGTTTAAGGTGAAAACAGTAAGCCTGCCTTTCTATAAGGTCATCCTTTTAAATGCATCTTGGTCATTTAACACAAACATTATTCTGAACACACCAACAAAAAAACAACAACTCAATGTGACCTGTGAACAGAGTCACACTTGTATTTTATGTTCTACTTCCTGTCTTTATGCTAAGCTAAGCTAATCACATGATCTCTTGTTTTATAGATGGAGTTTTATACAGGCTCTTGCTGTGCGAGCAAACCCAGGCCTAAGCAGATATCACAAGACAGTAAAGTGAACTTACTGCCAAAAAAAAGATGGATGAAATTGTTTAATATTCCAAGGTTATCCTAACCTTTGCTAAGCAGATAAACAGGACGTGGTTCCAGGCCAAGACAAGGTCAGGCGGGGACGTCTTTGCAAGGTTTGCTCCAACTGCAAACCTTTGATCTTGTTTCGTAAAGCTTTACAGAATCTGCATGCACACAGATTTTGCGCCTCAATGGCACTTCCATCAGGTGTGTCATCAGTGCGATTACTCACATAAAAATATCAAACCATACGATACCAAGAAAAGTGTCAAGATTTAGTTTTTTTATGCATCTTTATTAACAAGAAATAATTAACAATTTCTTCCAGACTGACCCGTGTCTTGTACAGTATGTTTACAGAACCATCCATTTTATAAAATATGGCAGGTTTTGTTTTAGTCTCGACATGACCAGTTTTACAAGCCCAGTGAAACTAACATGACTGCAATGTTTGCTGATACTGTCAAATAAAACAAAAACCATGATCATTCAAAAAGCATTGTCAGCCTACTTTTTCCATAAGTTGAAATGAATACTCTGACCAATAAAATAGCTTTTTATGACTTATGAGTCATCAAGAATCTAAAAACAAAGGAAGTGTATGTTACAAACTGAGTTTATAACAATCTTATGGGTAGTTTTATGTGCATGCGGTGTTTGGATCCAGTATGGATTCATACACATTACGTAAAAACCCGTCTATGACGCCAAATGGGAGCCTAGACTTAAGGCCAATAACATGTGAAATTATTTTTCATTATTTCCTTCACATTGGAAAAGTGTGACCCATCTCTGACTTTATTCAGAAAATACATTCATGAATGCAGTCGTAACAAAAATGGCTTCTTAATGAAAAGAAAACACAAGTATGTGTTGATGTGAATAATAAAATTTCAGAAGCAAACAGAAAAAAAATTAAAGTAACATCTGTAGGAAACATTGGAGTAGAGTTAATGACAGACATGCTTCATGAACTCCTTTAACTGTAATGGCTTTTGTCAGTCCTGATGAACCGAACAGAAAATCCACTAGAAAAACACTCAGAGTTAATTAGTCATTTCAAAGGCAACAAAGAAAGTAAATTTCACTCCCTACCTGCCAAATCGGTTGGCCATGACACCCACACTGAAGGAGCCCACCATGCCGCCAACACTGAAAATGGCAACAGCAATACTCCACACGATGGTACAAACTCCCGGGGTAATGGGCACGCCGTAACGCTCCACCCAGGTGTTGTTGAAGAACGAACGGAGTTTCTAAATATTAAAATGGATGGAAGACAAGAGAAGAAAAAAGGGAATCTTTAGTTTGGAGGAATCTTAGTTTTGCCTTATGCTGAGTTGAATTTGGTCTCTCTTTGTAAGAGAGAAGTTGCTAATTTTCCTACTAGCTTAGCCTAGCTTCAAGACCAACAACATGTTAGCCTTCTTCTGCCAATAAAATTCAACATATTTGTTGTCCCACAACCAGATATTTGATTGATTTTACATATTTTTTTGGTGTACGAATTAAATATATAAGATACAGCCCAGTTAATTAAAGCTACCTTCTTCCACGTTTGCTTTTCTGGCAAGTTAGGCTAGCCATACATTGAGTACCATCCTATTGATTACTGGGTGATTTTTGTTTAATTGTTTTAAAGTCCTTTTTACCCTAGCAATAATCTACATATATATAATATATGTGATTTTTTTTTATGTGGGCAGTAGTTTGTTGAAAAAGATACCAAACCATATAGTTATTTTCATTGACTGAATAATAGGTTATTTTTCAAAAGCTGTATTCCTCGCAGGCATAATGTGGTCTATTAAAAATTTAATCTGTGATATAAAATATAAAAATGGAACTAAAAGCTGTGTAATGCCAACACAAAAGCTTTCAGGTTGTAGTGATATATTAAAATAAAATGAGAAGTAGCTACTTACTTGTTTTAAAGCCACATGCACAAGTGCTTAAAATTAAGGCTACTATGACTTTTCCTTTACCAACCTGCTCTGGAGCATTGATGACTCCTGTGTTGTAACCAAACTGCAAAGAGCCAATGACAGCGGTTCCCAATGAGAACAGGAGATAACCTGTTACCTGCTTTTCCTGAAAGAAGAGAGCAGGAGAGGAGGAGAGAACAGAGAAAAGAAAAAATGGAGACATAATTAGGGTGGAGCAGGAGACACACAGAAAGACGTGAGTATGAAATATGAGCTCATAATTGGATTTTAAATCACTGCAGCAGACAGTTGAGATTAACTGCTATGCCGATGGCACACAGATCAGGGATCCAGTGATGCACATAGAACAAAAACTACAATGAAAAGCACCTACGAATAGTCACTTTTTATACCTGCTGGTTATTGCTAGTGATGCTTTTTTGTGGTATCACAAAATAAGTTAATAAATTATGTCAACTGTGTGACTAAACATGATAAAAACTAAACAAACATAATTTTCTACAGTGACTATTTAGAAGGCCTTGCAAATTTGAGTCTAATCTTCCTAGTAGCATGACCAATTGCTTTTGTGAATGTGTTTTGACTTTTCTGGAGATAATTAGCTAAATGCAAATGTTATTAAATTCTGAAGTCATCTACGTCTTCTTGCAACAGGGCCAGGCTCTCATAATAACATCGATTTATCTCATTAATGAAATCAGGATGGTCTGTGAAGGAGTCGTCATTATCATCAGATGTTTGAATGCCTGACCCTCATTAGGTCTCAGCAATGTTCCTGAGAAATAATAATGAGCTTCTGTTTTTGTAACCTATACATGAAAGTTTTTATGAAGTACTATGCCATTTGTCTTTGCATATATACATATACTTGCATATTTAGTGTACAAACAAACGCTAATCCCTTAAAAGCCTTCATTTTTTACCTAAAATTGGGTTTTATGGATAAAAGACTTGTTGTAGACCGACTACTTTTACTGGACCTTTGCTGATGTAGCAGCATCAGCAAAGGTTACAGCATCATCTGCTACTGGTGTACAGTATGACTTCAAAGATAAATTGCAATGGCGACTGGTCTGAAATAAGTGTTTACTGAATCTACAGTAATGATTGTAGCCTGGTATAAATCATTCAAATCTCAAGAATCTCAGCTTTCCAATGGTATAACATGTTTAGGTCCTTGGATGGGAGATTGAGTAAAATACATATCTATTTGTAACGTCCCATCCTCGGGACGTCCAACAGGTTAAGGAGGCTGTTCCCTTTCCACAAAATCGTGTGGTCTTGATCAGTTTCAGTGGCCTGACATCCACCATCATCAACTCTACTGAAATATGTCATAAAAAGCATGTAAGTTCATGTAAATAAGTATATGTGACATACAGGCGACATGCAGTTAAAAATAAATTATGTACAATGATTAAATGCTTTAAAGTAATACTACACAAGTTTCCAATGTAAGAACTTTGTGTTTTTGACTCGTTCTGATTGCACATTGACATTCATGATGTAGATTCCTGGGACTGTTATTGGCCTGAAGCATTCCAGGGCAGAGAAACCACACTTCATAACTTTGTGTTCCAGCCCAGATCATCATGAGGCAACTATTTTTTACTTTATGGCAACAGGTTACAAGTAAGCAGCTGGATATCAACATAACAGCTGTTTTGAATGTGCACTATGTCTGATTCAGCAAAGAAACCCATGATCAAAGTCAGACTGGCTTTAAGTCGCTGGTGAAAGCTCAGAGAAGAGACAGGACGCAGGGTGGATGCTGAATTAGCCTTGTTAGGGGGCGCCAAAGTGCACAAATTTAATACAGGTCATTAGTGTTGCTTTAAGCTATCATTTTCTTATGATGGATGGAAGTGGAATACGTTTTCTGGAAAAAATGTTCATACCGTCTTCTGGTTCAGTTATTATGCAAAACATCCTTTTGATAAGGCAGTTAAGAAAATAAAGTCTCTGTTAACTTGACATGTTTTGGCTTCTTCCTGTAGCTTTTATCAGAAGGGTCACATGATGTTGTGAAGTGTCTTATAGGCTACTCTTTCTTAGGTAAGAAAGAACAGGACGCAGCCAAAAACATATCAAGGTAAACATATACCTTATTTTGGGAAATGTTTTCCTAAAAGAAAGTTTTGTGTAATAAATTGTTTTGTTTGTTTGACAAACTCCATTTCCAGAAAAAAAAGGAATTCAACAAAAACATATCTGAAAAGGGAAAACAATGTTCAATGTCTTCCCCATCTAGTTGTTCTGAGTTCAGAAAATTGTAATATTGAGTTTGATGCAAACAAAATAACATATTTACTATTATGTTGCATCACCCTTATATTTTTTAATTAGAAGGAAGAGCAATAATTAATTGAATTGGATTATAAACATATTAATTGAAAACTCTGAGACATTGAAATATGAGAAAATAAGCAAAAAAAGTTTAGTCAGATTCCTGTTTCAGCTTCTGTTCTTTACTTACATATTATATTAGGCTGGTCAGAAGTTAAAACTAAGACCTTTTCTGGTAGTCATAAAAAATGACACAATGACTGTGGAACAGAGTATTATTTTGAAAGGCACTATTTACTTATAAGCCCTTCTGCTACCATTAAAGGTATACCGTGTAACTTTTGACACTATGGCAAAATTAAACAGTCTTTCTCTTTCTGGGCTCCTCAGAAACCGTGTTCACCTTCTTACTTTGTTCAGATTTGACAAACTTTCAAGGAAAAAGTAGCATGTAACACAGCCTACTGTGTTTTATAGCTGTAGAGCAAAGCGCTGCAGGTCACATGATCCAGGAGAGACGGATCCGCTCATGCAAAGTTACAAAGTCTGGTTTCTGAAGAGGCCAGCCCCCCTTGGAGCGTCAACATGTGTCAAACACTGTATATTGACCCCAGAAATCATCCATTAATAAGTTTAATTTTGGAAGAAATGACAGGTTTAGGGCCCCTAGTGGCCAAAAGTTACACAGACAAACTTCTGAAGCAAAGCTGACTTTGAAAACAATAAGAAAGCTCAAGATTTACAGAAGAGCAGGAAAGGGCAGAAAAGCTGACTTCCACTCAAAGTTTATCCAGAATGTTCCCACGAGTTGAAGACAGGTGTGACAGATGTTTTCAATCTGAAGGTAATTGTTGTGCTACAGAAATCCAACTTCTGGCAGACATGTTTCAGATCAAGTCTGGGATTCTGGGAAAGAAAATAAAAACCTGACATTTAAGTGTAATTTTGGAGCCCCCCCCCCTACTGTGTTCATTAATGTCTGGACCCTGCAGCTCTTTAGAGGGGAAAACGGTGTAATTCTGTGTGGAGAGATTAATTTACGTTCGTTCCCAATGATGCTCTGCTTGATTTGTGATGAGAAATGAGCATACAACAAAAAAAATGTAACATTGAAAGACATTTCCAGAACAAACCCAGAGTTCACTAAAAACAACCAAACTGAAGGGGATGGAAAAAAAGTGTTTCCAGAACTTCTGTGGATCAAGTCGTCAAACTGGACTCTTGCTGGTTGCAGCTTGAAACAGAGACGGTACATAAGCATAAAATACAATGAAGAATCATTGGTTCAAATATTGGAGCATTAAGATGCTGATTCAGCTCCGACAGACTCCATCTGTGATGAGTCGGCTGATGGTGACGATACAGTGAACTCTGATGGTGAGCAGGTTATAAATGTAAAAGCAATAACTCTTGTAAGTTATCTTGAACAGGTTTTGTCTTTCTATTTTTATTTTGTGAGTAAAAATGGTTCTTTTATTAAACGTAGCGGACCTCTGCTCTCATTGACACCATCGCCTTTTACTTTATTGGAAGTTAAATAAAAAACCTTTTATTTCTCAAGATGTTGCCTAAGTGGAAAAAATAAATATATAATAAAGGGAAGCTGCATCCAATGAGTCCATGTCACATAGACTGGAATTCTGGCCACATCTGGTTCTACTTGACACTGAATGGATCAATTATGTTTTCCTTTAGAATAATTGCTGCTCACTGAGCCCCCGGAGGAAGAGCTGTCTAACCCACGGTATGTTGTACCTGTGAGATGTTTCCTCAGCTCTCCTGGACCAACAACGCTACATCACTGGCCAAGAAAGCCCAGCAGCCAAAAGCGGGGGGGGGGGGGGGGGGGGGGGGGGGGGGGGGGGGGGGGGGGGGGGGGGGGGGGGGGGGGGGGGGGGGGGGG
>JBBBVU010000018.1:23698822-23724446 GCA_037177055.1 Atherinosoma microstoma
TCAGCTGACTACCTGAATATATCAATGGATTTTTCTTCCCTGATGGCACGGCCATATTCCAAGATAACAACACCAGGATTCATGGAGCTCAGATTGTGAAAGAGTGGTTCAGGGAGCACGAGACTTCATTTTCACACATAGGTTGGCCACCACAGAGTCCAGACCTGAACCTCATTGAATCTTTGGGAAGTGCTGGAGAAGTCTTTTAGCCACGTTTTTTTTTAGCCAGGCAGTGTATACATTTAAGGGATGGGCATTTCAGCTAACATTTTCTTTGTTTGTTTTATATCTAATATTCTGTGGCCTCTAGTGTCCTTTATTGTACAGTAGGTAGATAAGAAAGTGGGTCAGGGAGACATCAGGATTAAATCTGGGTTGGCTGCGTTTATGTGGTGGCTGCTATGCTCGGTAAGCTAAACACCGCGCCCACATTCTCTGTATAAATTCAATTTTTGTGGATCTTGTTTTGACTCCATCTAGATGTAGGGGATTTTCCCATACTCTACTGAGGATGATCAATAACTACGTTTATATGGACAAATATTCTATCTGACTGAAACCAGTCTGATCAGAGATTCCAGCTGACGTGTTTACATGGACGGTGGATAAAGTGATCGGATAAGTTGTGTGTTTACACGATGGACAGATTTAATACGATCGTAATGCTTTAAACACTGATTTTACCGAAGAAAAAAAACAAAACAGATTTGATCAAATATCTGCTTTAGCAACTCGTTTTGAATCTTTCGACCATCAACATGCTCGATAATCTGTACGTCTTGCAGAAGCATGTGCAGAAAGAACATACATCACAGAAACCTTTTTCCTGATGATCTGATTGTGGAAAGGCTTAAAACTACCACTCTTGATCGGATTAAAAATGTATTCCAATCGAGGCCGATCAGATAAACTGAGGAGTTTACATGAAGCATTTATTATTAATCAACGTTCTATGGGATAAAAAGTGCTCCATGTAAATGCAACTAATGCCACCCAGTTAAGGCCTCTTGCCCCTCTTTTGTGACCCCACGTAACATTTTCTAGATCTGCCACTGAAAAGAATTTGACATATCTTTATTAATGGCCAACTTTTATTGAATTCCTTATGTGTTATTATCTTGTTGCCATATTGTAATTAAAGCCCCTGTGTCTGTGTACTTCAATGTTTGACAATAACTTGGGGAGGAAATATTGTACCAACACATGAAGAAAAAGAATAGATGTAGGGACATAGTCTCAGTTATATTATACCCCATAAAAGGGGCATACACATCCCAATTCTTGTCAAATGTTCCTTTAACGTTGATCCATGTCCCTCCAAAAATACATTTAGAGCTGCTGTAGAAGCACATGGAGTAAATACCAGTTTATTTCATGAGCCCACATTCACAGTCACAGTGTGCTCTGAGAAACTCAACGCTATGACTAATGCATATCTCCCTTATGCCTGGAAATAAATTCTAGTTTGGTGGGTTTTTTTGCGACATTAAGACATCAGAAGCAAAAATGAGATATGGAAATTATTCTTCATGAGTGCATATTGTAGTCTAGATCTCATAATTAAATAAAGGACTATTGTATGGAGGGGGAAGGGAAAAAAAGCATTGCCTCTTGTACTTCACGGCAGCACCTGGTTCCAACTGGACTCAATAGTCTGACTAACACTTAATCATGATGTCTCTTCTTGTCTGATTTCTTGCTTGTGTTGTTCTCACCGTCTGTTTAAAGTTGCTTTGGATAAAAGCGTCTGCTAAATGACTGTAGAATAGGATAGTTATTTCGAGCATCGTATGGTCATTGTTAAGTACCACATACAAACAGAATTTCATTGGCTGATGCCTCAGTCCTCAACAAGCTCAGTGTAAACACAACAGCAGAGACACGCTCACTGAATATTGCAGCCTAAACGTTTAAAAAGCTAAAAATGTAACAAAACTGGATTGTTGGGGTCCATGTAAAAGATAAAAGACCCTTTATGTTGAGGACATGTTAGCAGATTAGCAGGAGCCTTTAAAACTGGACTGAACTTTGGCAGATTTTTACACTTTGGCGCCCCCTAATGACAAATCTTATTTATCATTGATGTCCAGCACTTTGTTTCAGCTGTGGTTGTTGTTAAAACACTTTATAAATAAAGTTGGTATGGTCATTGAAAAGCCATGTTATCCGACTGTAGAAGTTAGACTACGGGTTATTTATTTCACCAGCTATAAAGACATGAAGTCATGTAGACTGTTTATTTCACAATAGTGTTACCTTGAATGTCACAAAGAGTGAAGAGAGGCGCTCTCGTAGAGGGGAAATAATGAGTACTGACTTCTTTCCTCAACCCTCTGGCAAAGAAAAGTGAGCTCTTTAGTCAGCTTGGGGAAAGGCTCAGGATTCTCCTCTTTCAGTCATCACACAATCAAATCCTGACTTTTTAAAACCACGTTGAACAAAAAACAGGAGTAAGATAGATACATAAAAGTCAGATATGTCTAAAAGGCTGTTTTGCTTACCCAGATAGTTCTGGTAACAGTTGCGGGTCTGGTTGGTGTTGGGGAAGCGGGCATCAAATGGAGCCGTCCTGTATTTCTTCAGCTTCTCGTCGATTACGCCAGCCATATTTACCTGCTGGTCCTCTGCAAAAGTTGAACAACATGCCAGCAACTTCTGACTTTAATACCAGTATGCACACAAGAATTTTCCATTACCAATAAAGGTTACAGGTAAAAAAAAAAAAACATTCATCTAATAAACCAGTGAGTCTGGTTTCCCCGTCTGATTACTGAGATCAGAGCTACACATTTGGTGTTAAATTAAATAAAAGAAGAATTGTCCGTTTAAAAAACACTGGATATAGTCAAGTTTCCTTCATAATAATCATAATTTTCTTTTGTTAACTCTCAAACAAGTTATCTGCTAAATGAATGAATGAACAAATAAAGCTAAAGCAAGTGGAAAGACAGATTTCTGGCACAAAGCATGAGTAAATAATAAAAAAATACGGACAGTGAAGTTGTAAAAATTGTAATTTGCACCAATATCTACATAAGAAACTGTTTACTGGCTTAATGGATTCACTATACAATTAAGCAAATAATGTAACTGACTCAAGATTGATTTATTCAGTGGTTGTCTTTGTGAAAATTAAAGTTAATGTTCACTGAAATAAACCGCTGAGGTTTTTAAGCCGCTGACGCCTGTTAATCTTTACGGATAATTATAGTAAAGTAAGCCTCGTTGACGGTCACTGGACGTCCGCAAATGACTCCGAGAACTCTTTTTACATCTAAATAACATAATTATCATCAACAAATAACACGGAAAATAAAGGGTTATACATTTAAAATTAATTTCTAATGATGAGCTAATCGAGAAAAACTCAGAAATATAAATACAAAATAAATGAATAAGGATATACCTTTCACACAGACACTTGACTGTTCTTACTCACCGCGTCCTCGGGGATACTCACCCGCAAGGCAGCCTGGGAAAAAATGAATCTGACACAATACATTGAGAATACGGCGCTGCCACCTAGTGGACAAGATGAGGAAGTGCAACCAGACAGCACAATGAACTGAGCTAGTCTCCTGTTTGATTAATTTAGAGCAGTGGTCCCTAACCTGGGATCCGGGATCCGCCCAGGGGCCTCCCAAAGAGCACAGGGGGTCCCTAAAGCTTTTAACATTCAGAGCCATTGTGATTAATGTACACGCATTGTCACTATTTTAAAGAGGAAAAAAAGTAAGGCTCCATGTTGCTAATTTAATTTTGGCTTTATCGAAGGACAGGACTCAGCCAAAATACATTATTTATGTTGAGAATCTCATTTTTGAGAGCATAAAACCATGGCTTTTTAGCATTTGCATGATGGGGTCCCCAAGGAAAATAGGTTAGGAACCACTGATATTGAGGACAGAATAATTATGACAATATGGGACATAACATATATGCTTAACTACGGGGCAAGAAAAAGTGCATTCTTGCCTTGTAATGGTTACTACTTAAGCATATGCAATGCAATGTTAATACCTTAGGAAAGGCAGTTTGTTAAAGAAACCTTGATCGAGAATTAAAACAGCAGGTATATTGCATACATGTAAAACTTCGAGGCGAGGTTGACTTATCTCAATTTCACCAATTTATTCCTCCCATAAAAATATAAATAGATAGAAATAAAAAAGTAGTAGTAGTAATAATAATAATAATGATAATAATAATACTAATAATTAGGTTGCATGATATCTAAATCCCTGAGCCTACATATGTATTTAAAAAAACCCAAAACAGAACAATAAACGAGAGAATGAAAAAAGAGTATGAGACAGAAGTTGAACATTTCATGGTTTCATTCTTTGTGTTATGACACCAGTCAGTGTATTAAATACCTCAAAGAACTGATGTATTTGTATCTTTGGTATTAAATAAATATATAAACAAGTAAATAAATTTTAGCCAAAAAATATACCTGAATTTATGACTTCATCAACTCACAGACTAGTATAAGCATGAATTACGAAATAGGGCTGTAATATCAGAATATAATGTCATCATTGTGGATGTAAATTAGCAGGGAGAAAATGTTATAAGATGTCATTCAAACAGACATACACTGAACATACATCAGAAAAATAGAATTAAAATGAAGACAAAATCTTTTTTTTTTCCTATCTTAAAGTGCATAAAATGTATTGAGAATTTGAATGGGTACATCATTATGTATAAGAATGATATTACAAAGTAATAATTGTTAAATAAATATTTCTTTTTTCTTTTCTTTTTTTAAATCTTCATTATTCTAGTCATACAAGCTGAATCCTGAATATTGTGTTTAGTTTGAACCCTTTTACACCCAATCCATCGCCGTTGAGGATGGCCTGTGATTTTACGGGATGCTGACCCTCCAAGAAAAATTTTGCATCATGAAATTGTAAAAAAACCCCCCAAAAAACAGGGAAATGAGATGGTGAAAAATAAATAGGTAGATGCATGCTTGCTGTAAATACAAGAGAAAACCGGTTTGTGAGCTCTTTTCTCTTTTTCTCTCCCCCTGCTTCCTCTCCTCTCACTGTAAAGTTGCCTGTTTCCTCTCACAGATCCTCCTCATCCAGCTGGAGCATCTGGAGATGAACCAGCTCTTCCTGTAGTTGTCTCCTGGGGTGAGTCGACCACACAGCTCCCTGCCTTCTCCTGTTTTATCTGGCTCACGTTCCCAAAATCTGCAAAGACAAGTGTGGAGAAAAAAAAGAAAGAAGAAAAAAAGGAAAAAAGAAAATCCCAAATGACTTTCATCTGTCACCATGGCAACCACTCCTACTCCATAGAAAGATGCATTATGCAATTAAAGCAGTCTCTCACTGTCTTTCAATCTACTTCTCAGTACATCCACAGCCGGGAGACACCATAATTAGAACATTTTGATTCTCAAAGCCAATTTTAGTTTATCTGATTTTTAATTAGATTAACACATAGTCAGCTTCAGACAAGTGTACTGATGCTCAGAATAATAATAAAAAAATACCTAAGCAGATTACAAATTGTGGTTTGGGTTAAAATGACTTGAACCATGAACTAATGTGTTTTCCAGAGCAACCTCTTTTTATTTATTTCTTACTTTACAGACTAAATGCAATGGCACTGATGGCAAGGAAAAAAAAAATTATAAAAAAGAACTAAACATAAAAAAATAGCAAGAAGAGAAACAAATACCTTTTGAGTTTTATTTTCCTGTTCAATTTTCTCCAAACATATTGCACCATAGCAACTGATTTATATTTCGGTCCTAGATTCTTTACATTTAAACCATAAAGAGAGTTGGCATAGTTCAACACTGATGGATTCTTCATGTCCCTGCATCAGTACCGGCATTTCACTGGATGGCGCTGCATCCTGGCAGCTGATCCAGCAGCATCTGATCAAACTGTCACAAGCTTTATTAGCAGAGATCTCTCTCCGCTGGCTTGTCACCTCGAGTCCTGTTTGTCCCTCTTCAACCCTCCTTAGGCTCCCCCCTCCTCCACCTTCCTCTCATACCTCTCATACTCACTGTGCTCCTTTCTCCGGCAGGGAGCCATCGCTCCACTGCCAGGCCCCGTCCCCGCTGCTGCTCCTCAGGCCCAGCCAGTATGAGTCTCCCTGGCTCAGACTCTGAGCAGTTTGAAACAGAAACACCTAAGAAACATGTCAGAAAATGTCATTGTTTGTTCAAGGCCCTCTCTTCTTCTGTAGTGTTTCATATAAAATCCCAAAAGACAAACGTGTTCCATCAACAGTGACTTGAGTGAAAGACAAAACCCTGAATGACCTGAAGCTTCTTCAGACATTTTCATACTACTTAGAAGTTGTAAATCTACCCATGACCTTTTCTGTCTGATGCTATGCGTCTGAGTGTATTTATGTCCTAACACCTAATACATCAACATCTCCGATGTTTACAACTGGAAAGATGCAGATTATGACAGTGGAGTTCCAAGTCAGACACAAAAACAGCAAAAGATTTTTCAGATTTACCATGAAGATGGTTTCTAGTGTTTTCAGTGTTATAGAATCAATTGATAGAATTGAAATGTTTTATAAAAAGTAATAATGAGAAAATGACAGACTAGACTGGTTTTGCATGTGTGTGTTATAACCTGCTCCTCCTCTGTCCTGATAGCGGCCATGACGCCACCCAGTGACATGCAGTGGTACTGACTGCTGATCCAGTCCGCTCTATCTTGACTGAAGAGGAAACATTTCTCCCCCTGAGGCATCCAGCTGGCCGGACATGGCTGGCACTCCCTCTCTGAGTAAAAATTAAAATAAAATAAGTGACCCACAGATTTGATTTGAATCTGCTTCAAGCCATCAGTAACCTTTTCAAATTACAAATACCTCACCGGGGTCAATTTCCTAGCTGTGATTAAAACGTTTCCAGCTGTGAAGACATCCCAGTACGAGTGTTTCTAGCCCCCGCATGTCTGAAGGATTAATTCACAAGTACTTTTTTTTTATCAAAACAACATGGGATTTATTTTTTAATGATCATTTTGAACAGATTCATTTACTTCTAGATGTATCTTAGGGGCTAAAATTAATTTTACACTGATGCTAAATGAATACAGCCTTGCAATAAACGTTCTCCATGGCTATCTGAGTTATTAAGTCTGTTTATTCTTTCTCTATTGCACTTTAATCTGTCATGGTTGAACTGTTTGTGGTTTGTTTTTCTTTGCAAACCAGAAGAATATTGCACATTGATGAGCATGAGTAAAAAAATGGGTGCAGAGTTAGCATTAATAAACATCTGTTGTCCCGTGGCAGGTCACAGACAAACTTCACAAATAATTATATAATGACAGTAATAAAAAGTAAAGGGTAAACCGGTCATATTGTATATAGTGCATGAGTTAAGGTGCATATTTCAAGTGCATGAGGCTGGAGTGTAGTTTTAAGATTACAAGATTAAATGCAAACGCTATAACTAAATTTGAATACAGTCAATTACTATTCAATCACACAGGATGAGTATACACATGTATTCATACGTATATGTAAACCTGTGTGGTATGTAACGAGATATAACAGGAATAAAACACTCAAATACAAAAGCAAGGCAGATGTTTACAGCACACAGAACTATATCTGTACACTGCAGAGCATCCATCTAGCTCTGAGAAGGTTTAGTTGGTTAAAAGCCAATTTTTAGATGGGTTTTAAAAGTGGTGTGTGTGGCGTGTTCTCTTATGCTGATGATATCATGTTTCAGATGTAACTACCCCTCACAGTCCATTTAATATTCTAAATGGACTGTAATCCAGCAGGCATATTTAAACGCCAGTTTGTGAAGTGATAATAAATATGAGCAATAAATCATGGCATGCAGGAACATTCTGGCTGCACCGAAACCAGGGGGTTTCAATTCTGTGACCAATTCCAGCTTGTAGCCTTTTAAAAACACATTTCAATGAGAGATTTTTATTAGCTGTTTGCTGAACAATCACACATATGATCACACACTCACCACCAGTGGTGGAATTGCTGATGGGGCAGTACTGGTTCAGAGCAGGATACTGGGTGAACAGGAGCTGGTGTGACTTGTTGAGCTTCTCCAGCCTGTTTGTCAGATCTCTCAGTTTGGTTTCCTGCAGCGTCGACTGGGACTGAGTCATCAAGGTGATCTGAACCACTGTGGTATCAAATGCGCAACAACAATGGATAATTACATACTGAATGCATGGATGTATCCATGGATACGAGATAAAAAAAGGATGTGCTGGAGAGAAAACAAAGCAGACTGACAGAGGTAAAAAAAAGAAAAGAAGGAAAACTGAGACCATTTAAAAATAACAGAGATAATCCTCTATATAAATCATCACATTAAAAGATTATTTAAAAACAATATAAGAACACTGACGTCTTTATTTCTGACTAAATGACAGCTGCTGTATATTGTAAGTATTTTAGTTTTAATTCAACCTCACATAGACAAACTTGATTTCCTCATTGTTCTACCTTCGTTACAGGAAGCAACAATTATCCAGCAAATCATTCCTCTGGATTCATTCTGTTGTTGAACAAACCTCAACCCTGCAGCTTCAAAAAGGATGATTGAGTTTTACTCATGAGAACATCTATTATCGATTAAAATAAGAATGACAGAGCTTTTTAGCAATGATAACAGAAATGATTCCCCTTGCACAAAACTAAATGTCTTTCCTTCAGGTCTTCAAAGCAGCCGACACCTTCTGATGTTTATCATGCTTCATTTGAAATCCTCTCCTCAAGAGGTAAAATAATAAATATTTTATAATCTGTTGAACTTTCAGTTCTTGGTCACTGATAAAAGCTTCACTGGCATGAACCAGCATCTGGGGCCATCTGAAGAAAATTGCTTTTACGTAACCAAACAAAATATGTGTGTGTTCACTCCTAGAATTAATTATAAGGCCATCTTCTTAAAAATTCAGAAAGCTGAGCAGAAACACACTCAGGCTTCCACCTTTTATTCTTCTGGCTTTCTTTCTGCATTTTACAAAAATATTCCAGCTTCTCATAAGATGCTTGCATCTTATAAGTGTGGTCAATCTAGCTCCACCTGGAAGGATATTCACATTTAATCTAAGCAGGGATCTAATATTTTACTTAAACATTTTTTTTAAACTAAGTAAAACAAAAAAATTTAAAGAAATCACAAACATTACATTCTGCCATGTGTTGGTTAGCACAGGCGCTGATGAGATCCCTGATTAACAGAAAAATTTACATGTGATTCCTCAATAAGGCATGACAGTAGAAAAATGGAACTGATCACAAATATGTTGCTTGCACTTGAAGATCTAATGCTTACAGCAACATAGGGGATAATAGAAGGTGCTAATCCATATACCTTTGTGAATCAGTGATCCCTTCATGCAAGAAATTAATGGTTCGATTTCTGTCAACAGTCATTGACTTTTCTTCTTCTATCCCAAATGGCTACATCACATGAGGCTTGACAACTAAGGGCTGAAACAGGAAGTTGAACAGATATGTGGAGGGAAGGAAACAGTGGTAATAACGGGGCCTTGATCTCCAAACTGGGAGCACCCATGTCTGAACAGAAGGGTAACAGAGTTTTTATTTAAACATATTTATATATTAAGAGCCATAAGCAGAGCTTATTCATTCGTATATATATATAAAAAAAAAACTGTGTAGACTTCTGGATCTGTAAGAAGTGATGAGTTCATATTCTGAAAATACCATAAAAAAAAGAAGCAAACCTGCATTGTAATGCATTATTAAGCTGATGAATGCACATTTGATTGTTCAGTGGTGGAAAAACCATGATAACTGATCTACAGAGATTTAGAAAAAGATGATATATTCAGATGAGTCATCTCTCAACACTCGACATGTGGGCGAACACATTTATGATGTACACCGAGAGAATATACAGGTTGCTTGACCCTAACAATGATGGTATAAAGTGGCTCTATTACGTGTGTGTGTGTGTGTTTGTGAAGGGGGGTTGTCGTCGTATATGGGGTTGGCAGGGTCACTGAATAGTTTGAGAAGTATGAAAATGATGTGAATTATAAGCTATGGTATTTGCAGTTGAATGCCTGAAGGAGGTTTTGGACTGATGGGTCAGACAGGGTTCCCTCCAGCCCAGTCTCACGGGAAGACAAAATCAGGAAACATAACATAACAGGAAACTTTGAATTTGTGTTGATGAAGATGAATTCCGTATTTTTTCATGCTTTTTTTAGTGTATCATATGGTGTGTCCAGCACATTTTGTGTTTGGTAAAGGAGGCATGACGCAGATCCCAGTCATCCAGGAATATGTCAGTAAAACAATAGGTCAGCCAGGCTTTAGTAGAAATGATTAAATGGGAATGTTTGTCCACATATGCAATAGTTAGTAGTTCTATGAGACAGGTAGGAGTGAAGAAGAAAAGTAACCTGTTCCCTTTATGTGGAAATGATGTCCTTGTGAGGAACAGGTGCATTGTAATGCAGTCAAGCATGTAGCTCCATCCCCCAACCCCTCCGACCTCCAAAAGGGAACTTTTTAAGCCTGTAATATGCAAAGCAACAGCTGAGGCATAACTATAGTTGATGCAGTGCTTTCTGAGTGGTCAAAGATCAGGGTCATGGGTCTTGTTATTATACTCAAACTGAAATCCAAGATTCCTTGAATTGTTTAATATTACGCCCCATAGAAGGAGAAATATGCAAATCCCTTCCAACCTTCCTTTTTTTATTCTTTTTGTTGTTTTTTTTCCCAATATTTGCTTATGCATTTGTAAAAAAAACAGGACATCCTCTCTTTCCTCATCAAAAATGGAGCTTTTGTACCAAATCATGAATACAACCACTCTATACTGGTCACTATGGTGGATATAACTGGGCTACTTACAGCACAGAGTCTGCAGCAGAGTGATGATGGTGAGCAGGAAGCAGAGCAGAGACAAGTAATGAGCCAGCTGTCTGTACTGAGTGAATGAACCTAAGACACAACAACACCGAAAAAGTTCAATTTGACTTAACACACACTGTCAGATATCAGTGGGAGTTGAATTATCACCATGCAGCACATTTTTATTAAGGTTTAATTCATGCAAATCAGCCCAACAGTGCAGCAGTATGAACATTTTACCACTTACCTCTAATAACATCAAGCCATGCTGATAGTTTATTTTTTATTTTTGAGTAATCTGCAGCCACCCCCCTGCAGCGAATTATCTGGGACAGGGTTTCTGGAAAGATTGTGAAAGGTAATGTTTTGAATCACATCATTAAAATTACTTTGATTGCGCAGGAGAAGCTGCTTCTGCAAGCCCCAAATAAAGCTGAAACTATAAGCATGGCCAGACGCCACTTGGGATGAGTGGTTAAAATTTCATAACAATATCATCGCCTTTACCGTTGTTTGGAAAATAGCCCTTAAACTAAAGTTCCAATAAGCTCATTAACTAAAATTAACAGAAAAAAAACAACAATGAGTTCACAGCATTCTTCTAAAACCCACTTGACACGGTTTCATTCGATTTTGAGGCTAAAATTTTCCAATACAGAAATAACAAGCAGCAGAAACCCACTTAAAGCTCTCGATCTTTGTAGGAGGTGAAAAGCTTTGAATTTGTTGTGTAAAAAATGACCTTAGAATAACAAATTTGTAAAAAGGAATTACATGCGCGAAGCTGTGCTGGCATTTCATACAAAAAAAAAGAAAAATGAGTTACCTTGGTCTGTGGATGTTTCAGGAGTTTCTTCTTTCAGCAGAGTCGATCCATTATTCACTCCCATGATAACCTGATCACACCCAAAGCTGATGCTTTCTTTTTTTGTTCAATTAATGCATAATAAAGTGTTAAACTTTGTCTCTAAGTCACCCAGAATGCTTTGTTTCCGCAGCTACAGACACAAATGACAGCCCAGCGTTCAACAACGAATTGCACGGTGTAGCTCAGACGAATATTAAAATACCGTCTCACCTTCAACTGTTTATGCAAAGCAGAACTGAGCCTGATAACCAAACAAGTCTGTTAGGAGGGCAACCACATTATCTCCTCATTTTAATACAGTCAAACCATGTTGTTATTTGACATGGGTTGCTTTAATTCTTATTAACAAAGTAGGATTTACAGTTGTTTGCCACTTTTGTTCTTATATATGTAGTATGTCTTTACAAACATACAAATTTGTCACCACTTGGATGAAAGGTGTACAGACTACTAAGGAGCAGTCAGATGTTTAAGTGTTTATTTATGATCAGCTGTATATGTCTGAAAATTATTATCTGCCCACATAGTGACTGAAGGTATCTTTCATGGTATTCATATTGATGACTCGTCATCATTTTTCATCCAAAGAAACACTTTCTTGAATTCCGTCTGGAATAATGGCTGGTACCCGGTCAGGCCAATGGAGCTGACCAATCAGAGAAGAAAAGGCTCATGGATTCTGGCTTTGCTAAAAAAAAAAAAAAGACTCTGCAGTTGGATTCTTAAACAAAGAAATGGTTCACTTTAAGGTGATGATTTTCATGTGATTTAAAATCAAAATAAGACTTACACTCACAGGCCACTTTATTAAGACAATATGGTTTTGTTTTTTTTGTTTGTTTGTTTTTTAACAAATGGCTAATCAGCCAATCAAATGGCAGGACCTCAACACATTTAGTCATGTAGACGTGGTGAAAACGACTTGCTGAAGTTCAAACTGAGCATCAGAATGGGGAAGAAAGGGGATTTAAGTGACTTTGAACGTGGCATGGTTGTTAGTCTGAGTATTTCAGAAACTGCTGATCTACTGAGATTTCCACACACAACCATCTCTAGGGTTTATAGAGAACGGTCTGAAATGAGAAAATATCCAGTGAACAGCAGTTATCTGGACCAAAATGTCTTTGATTTTAGGGGTTGGAGTAGAATGGACAGACTGGTTGGAGATGATAGAAAGGCAACAAAAACTTTAATAAGTTCCAACCAAGGTATGCAGAATGGGTATGCACTAGAACTTCAAATTGGAAAGAATTTCACTGATGATATTTCAATGTTTTTGTATTTTCTATTAATCCAATTCTTTGTTGTTGAGGCATAACTCCCACTGTCTCTAATTGGAACTTCAATATTTAATGATTATCATAAAGTCCAATGACTGATTAAAAGAAGTGAGGTTTAGTAGTAACAATGTTTATTTAAATAATGTTTTAAAAACCATAACCATCTCATTTTGAATACCTTATCTTAACTGAATAGTTTCTAATGAGTAAATAGCAACTGAAAGGACAAGGGAACAGTGAGTTGAAACCTCAAATAACATTTTACTGATAACGTCAGAGTTTGGGATGGGTATCAAGCATTTTTAGCTCTCCAAGACCCAACCTCTCCATCGTGCAAATAGGCATCTTTTGATGTTTTTTTGGTGACAGTTTTATAAAATGCAGAGACACTATGTCTCTATATGGTCTTAATTTTGTTTACAGTTACATGAAAAAGCTAAACAAAACAAAAAAAGATGTAGTTATTTTGGGTTTAAGTTGAACCTGTACCCATCTGCCAGGTTTGTGTCAGTCACAGATGTACTGATATATAGACAGATTGGAATGAGATTCTAGTGGTCTAGTGGTTATTTCACATCTCTAGAGCATGGGTCTAAACTTTATTATCTAAGATGAAAATGCTCTCCTCCACAGAGCTAGGATCATTACACAGTACCTCCAGGATTTGGGAGTGAAGAGGATCGAATGGCCCGCTGTGAGTCCAGAGCTCAACTCAACTGAACCATTGTGGGATCAGACTGGTCATGCTGTAAGTGAGTGACCCACACAACTACATTGGTTGACCTTCAACAACTCCTGGATGAGGAATGAGATGCCATCCCTCAGCAAAGTGCAAATGCCTGGGGCTGGTGACCAATATGAAGAGGGGTTACCAAGCTGTTGTGGCTTTGTGTGGATCTTCCACACACACACGACTGAGGTGTAAAAAGGCCAATGTGTGTTGTTTTTTCCTTATGACTGTGGGAGAATGCAATCATCCATACCACCAAACAACTCAAAACAAGAGCTAATACCAACAGGAGAATATTGCTAAGGATTTTTGCAAACGTTTGGGGGGAACTACCGACATTTTAAGCAGTGTTGCTCATTCCATAGAAGCACAATCCTTACAAGTTATACCTCGTTGTAAAAGGTGTCTAATCAGGCTTTCCAATGATGCATAATGCAACATCAACTTGAGTAATTAAAGAGGAGAAATAATTGACCAAACACAAATGTCCCTACTTTATGGGCTAAGTTATATGTTTTGCTTTTCACACTAAAAACAAAAATCTTGTGCAATGTCATGCCAAATGAAATAAAATAATGTTGACATTTCTGTTTGAAATCATAAAATATATGAATAATTTTATTCAAAATCCTCATATTTACAATATTTAACAGCATTTATAATGCATAATATTACTCTTTCAAGTGTTACATCTCAGTTTATATTTTTGGCTTACACATAAGGGAGGGACTGTTAATTGAACACACTGTAATACTTGAGTATATTTACAACCAAAGACACAAAAATTAACAAAACAAAAACTATGAAATGTTAAGATATACACCAAAGGCGGAGACAAGCAAGTGTTTATGTTGATCTATACAACGGTCCTTTTCATGTCAAGATTAAACTACACCGACGATATGTGGGAGTAAGGTGTGTTAAGGGAAATCATAGTGACAAAAGGAGGAAATTTTAAAAACAAACATTAAAATATATTTGGCCCATCACTACTACAGGAAGAAACAGGAGCATGGTTTCAAAGTGCTGCTCACCTTCGCATCACAAAAGAAGACTTTGCAGATTTGCACAGCTAAAATGTGAAAATATTGCAATCCTCATGCTGAGAGAACCACAGATATCCCTTTTTACTACTAACAAAGTGAAGTAAAAGCAGCCTTGTCTGACCCTGAGTTAAACTCAGATGGCAAAGGGTTATAATTATTTTTAAAAAAGAAATAGAAATTAATCCCCCAAGATGGTTCAGTAAAGTTTAGAAGGTGCTATTTTGTTTTTACGTATATACATTGGGATAAATAGTAAGGATAGACTGATACATCGACCGGCCGATATATCGGACTTATATTTGTGTTTTTTAATCAGTAATTGGCATCGGCCGATCTTTTTCTCGGCATGAATTACAGACAGGCATCTGCAGGCAGCTCTGTGTTGTTGGAGACGCTGCCGTCCACTTGCCGAGCATACCCCCTTCCCCCATCAGAGAAGTGGGAAGCCTCACCTTTAACACTGCCCATCTGCCTCACCGATTGCAACAGGTTGATTTCCATTTTCATTTTTTCTAACAAATCATTTATTGTTCTGTTTTATTTTTATTTGAATGTTGAATGTTGAACATTCAAAGATAAAGCTATTACCTGCTACGTAACATTACTTGTTCAAAATTAGTTTTAAGTTAAATAAATGTTTCTTTTTTTTAACAAAAATGAGACTCGTAACATTTGTTATCCTTGTGTCATTTTTATTATGTAACTTAAGGGGACAACAGCGTATCAGACCCAGATATCGTCTCCAGAAAATCAACATCCCGTTTCGGCTATCGGCTAAGGCTGATATTTAAAAAAAATCGGTATCGGCATCGGCATTAACAACTCCATATCGGTTGATCCCTAATAAATACTGTAATAAATTCTTATTATATTCAAAAACAGACTATGGGACAAAATTTACATGTACAAAATCATTCTTTCATTATAAAAACCTGGGGAGAGAAGCTACAAGCAGCTAGCATGAGATTAGCATTTTTTCCCCCTTCTTCTTCTATAGCTTCTCTGTGTATGTGTGTGTGTGTTGGTGTTTCTGCCTCTGCCAATTGGTTTGAGCTGTTCAGAAATAGGCAGGATCAGGTCAGGTGTTCACAGGTAAATCCCACCTTAAGCCACCGCGCGATCAGGAGACATTGGCATTACCCTACACGTTGAGGGCTGGTTAAGTTTGAACCAATGCTGTTAGGTGACATGTCACACCACACATTAAATCTTCTTGCTCTTACATAACAACCCTTTGACAGTGATCCACTTACAGACAGAGAAAATTTAAAGTTAAAAGAAATTCAGTCCTTCACTGACTACATGCAGCATTACCTGGAACATATAAAGCATGCATCAAATCTTCTTTAAATGCCACAAAAGCATGTTTCTCTCTACAAAAAACTGTAAAATAGTTTCAATATGAAATACTAATATAATGTGCAAAAATCAACATTATTATGTCATGCTATCACAATGCCAAATTTGGCTTGCACTGTTTAGAAAATAAACGAACAACAAAAAAGAAAAAGTGTCCTGCAATTATACCATCACAACACAGGTGCAGATGTGGCTTCCCCCCCCCCCCCTCCTGTCCCTTTTAATCTTTCTTTTACCTTCTGCAATGTTTATGCTGATCGCAGCAAGCTAGTTAATGGCAACCAGCAACGTCTTGAGCTGTTCTCCTGAAAGGAAATCTAATTATGCACGTTGGATCCCTCGGAGCAGCCGCAGTCATGGCCATAACAGCAGTAAGTCCAAAGCTCTGCGCTCTCTGGCGCTGCCAAAGCTGTCCTGCTGAGTGCGTGGAAGTGAAAGAGCGGGCGGAGAAGGCAGAAATGTCAGACAGGAATGGCAAAACAAAAAAAAAAGGAAAGAAAAGAAAAATCAGCATAGCTTTTTGCTCTGCTTGTCGCCCATGACTGAGCTTTGGTTAATCAAGTTCTGTAGATCAGGACAGTGAAAAGTCCATGAAGAAATAATGTTGCTCCCTCATCTTTGGTAGATGACGAAATTATTTTTCCACTTTCCAAATTTGACACAGGTATGATGAGCCTACAGCTCTGCTTTTGGAGTGTCATTGGTGTCCATCTTTAGTGACAGGGCTCGAAAGGAAGCTCGGTGAGGCCTCCGTGGAGCTCCACCCATTCTTCTGACCATGACATGATGTCACCGATCAGGTGGCCTGCACAGGTCGCTTGATTATGGATCTCACTGGCCGTGAGGACTCTGGACCAGAACTGGAGATCTGACATCTCCCCCATGAAGGACTGAGTGATGTCAAATCGGCCTCCCATTGTGTCCTGTAGACAGAGGAGACAGAAACACAGAAAATGTAGGTTTATCTCTTCACACAGATAAGTGACTGAAAAAGGATTAGACCGAGATGAAACTAAGAATTATAGATGACTTATGTGATTTGTCACATCAATAAAGCCAGGTATACTAAAGGTCACAGTTTACAACATGTTCATGATTAATAGGTGATTATTTGATTATTGTTTACTGTGATGATCCTTCTGTGTGTCTTTACAAACATTTTTGATTAAAAAACATGGCTGTCATGTTTTATAGCTTAATTACAGGATATTGTAAGTATTATTATTTAATTTTATTTAATTCCTTAAAATTATATTATTTTACAATTTTTTAAAAGAAAGTAAATACAGGCAAAAGGGAGTGTTATTTAATTTGTTTGAACCTTTCTTTAACAAACATGAAGATCCTCAATGTCCACTCTGACCAACTTCACTGTGTCAAGGAAATATAAAATTCTAAAGTTGATGCCAGCAAATGCTCATCTTGACTCATCTGAAAACTTTTTATCTATTTGAGCTGAGTTTGGGTCCAGGGAACTTTGTCATTTTATTGTATATGCTTTATTAACCTTTGTATGGTTCAGTTTCAGAGTATATTTCTGTATGCAGAATGGACTATGTCAAGAAAAAAAAAAGTTTTTTCAAGAAATTCTTGAACCCACAGGCTATATTTATCCTGTAAATATGAAAGTTTCTGCTCAAAGATCACACTCATCCATCCAGCGAATTCCCCTGACTCCATAAATCTTTTTACACAATAGTGTTCTATTGATGTTGAAAGAACCAAGTTCTTGGTAACTTTGCACTGAGAAATGGAGTTTGGCACAAAGTTGCAAGCCATCTTTTCTTGAAAAGATTCAGCCTAAAAGTTCCTTTTATACCCAATCCTGACACCCTCACCCGTTACCACTTCATCTGCTGATTGTTGAATCCTCAAGAAAAATGCTATTTTAAAGAAGTTTTCTAACTTCGTTTTCTTCTCTCAATGTCTTTTGAAGGAGTTGCTGGATCAAATTCGACATTTGTTTCTAAACACAATGAAGTTCGACGAGTGATTAACTTTCATAATCAAGGCTTGAATCCATTAAAATAAATAAAAGATGACAGCTTTTTATTTCTCCGGTGATTGTGTTAGCCGTCGTCAAAAAAGTGTCATGTGTGTCTCACCTGTTCCTGACCCAGGATAAACACCCCTCCTGGTTTGATTGGGTGCCAGGCCGACAGGTTCTGCCCCGAGCCTTTCTTCACTCCATCCTGGTAGGCTTCCCAAACACCATCACGTGTCGACCACGTCACACAAACATGATGCCACTTCCCATCTGTCACGGTTATGGGCAATGTAACCGCCTAAAGAGACAAGTAAGGAAAAAGTCAAATTTATAGGCTTTTGATTTAAAACTGTAATTTCTTAAAAAGTTTAAAATTCATCAAATCACATTGTCAGCCCCTGGTGGCATGATCCAGGATTGACCAGCTCCAAAAACCCTAGTTCTGCCCCAGCCAAGCTCATGGGAGTGTCCACAAACTCTGAAAAATTAATTAAACATTGCGCAAGGCCACTAAAAGACACGTTACGTAACCTTCTGACCTTGAAACTCTTCCTTCCAGACTCCTTTGATGCCACAGTGACATTTATTATGCACAAAAGAAAATCTGCAAAAGTTCCGTAGTGTGTCTTTAACTGTGTAATTGTTTGATGACGGTCAAGTTTGTAACTTCCAGACGACTAGCCTGAGGGTTTATCCCCCCTGGGTCTCTCCCACAGAAAATTAGGTCAATCACCAAGAGACAATAACAAGATTACTTGTTTTGCTAACTTGGTTGCTTAGTTCAATGAGGACAGTACTTGGGCAAGGAACAGAAAAAGACAACCGTCCGTCTTCTATCTAATGGAAAAGGTATCAACTTTTTGGGGAACAAGGTTAATAGATTAAGTGAATAATTGGTTTTATCCGCAAGTTATATATGGGTTAATGTTGCTTAAACTGGGTCATCCAAAACCCTTTTCTGAAAGAGACAAGACAGAGGAATGCTCCATGTTTGCACATTAATAAAACATGATATACTGGAGCTGGGGCCATCCCTGTGGTGGGTTTCATTCTCTATGATGGCTGCTGGTGGCCTGGGTCTTGGGTCCCTCTTTGTCTTCCTCTGATCTTTAGAGGGGGAGCGATTGCGTTTCCAGGATTGCATTACTCATAAAACATAACTCATTCCTTCTACTTTGCTCTCATGCACACATACCAATTCACTAAAAAGCAGGGTTAGATAGTCATTGTGTTGTCCTGCAGGTTTAATCATCAATAGCTACAGCTAGGTTTTCATACACATACTGCTGTTGTTGTTGATTATGTTTGTCTCAGTTTTCTTTCTATAGATGATCCTGATGATGGTCTGCTTTGTTTTCTTACAGAGGCTGTAAAATGTTTTCTGTTCAGATTCTTTACAAATATAGCTGCTGGTTATCGCTGTTGTTTTTGATGTCCTCTACTCCCCCCCCCCCCCCATCAGGTCCAGCATTGAAATATAATTCGGCGAAAACCATATCAGACAAAAAAGAACAACATTCAACTGTCATGAGGAGCCTTATCCACAAAGTTGCATTCCTTATAAATCCATTAAGCTCACTCATGGTACAACACATCAGCCAGACCATCATTCTGCTCGCTATGATGGTGGACAGGACAAGGTTGAGAAAAAACAAAACAAAAACAAAACAGCTAATAAAAAATAAAATATAATATTATTTCTCTTATTTAGAAGCTGGGAAAATCATCCATGCTATTAGGCCTGTGCTGGACATTAACCTCAAGAAGAAGTCCTGATTTGGGATCTTAATTTTCCTGTCATGAAGCTTTTGTGGCATGATGTGATGACAGCTCAGTTTTGGCCAAATCAGATGGTGCAAGTGTGTCTAAATGAGTACAACATATTGTTTTTACCTTGTCATTAATAAGCAGCTCCATTGGGTTGGTGCCCCATTCCATGAGCACTAGCTCATTAGCTTGTCCAGGTACGGCGTAGGAGATGGGGGTCCCGAGGCCGGGACCTTCACCCGGCTTCAGCCACAGACAGATGGTCATGGCAAAGATTTCGTTGACCACCGACCTCTTCATCCTGGCGTACATGTAATTAGTCCTCATGGGGAAATCAAGCAGGAATGCGCTGGGACTCTTAAGCTTCTTGTGGTTTCCTGAAGAGATGAAGAGAAAGTTAAAGTTTAATTTAATCTTTTGTTATATAGAACATCTGTTTCTTCTCCTATAAAATTCCAATATGGGTCAAATTTGACTAAGATAAACAAGTGTCACCAAATCTTTTATAAAACAATCCAGTGATTCTCATCCTGAGACACAACTTCTTCTTTTTTTTTTTTTAATTGAAATAGCTGCAATTTCTGAAACTTGTGAATCTGTTAAATTCGTTTTTCATAAGGCAAAAGCATCAATATTTGGAGGCTGGAGAGGTACAGGAGCAGACATAAAGGTTAGCCGTATTTTGTCTCTTCTACAACTTGAAATTTAATTTGTTTTCATATGCTGTTATCTTTCATTTTCACTCACTGTTTGGGTATATAAATTGATTAAATGCAACAAAGGCAGTATTTAGCAGATGGTTAGGTTTAGACATTAAAAAAGCATCTTCAAATAAAGAAGAAAATCTGGACTTCTCTAAAAAATAAATAGAACCTCTTACACATTTACTACATGCAAAAAAAAAGTCTGCGTCCTAAAGGTGATGAATCCACCTGTGAAATATGCAAGTAAAGTGCAGGTGCAAAAGAAACCTGCTACTGAACTATATGTTACCCTGCCACAATCGAAGTAATCGAAGTGCACAATTAATTTCCATTAGTACATGACAAGTTTATCTTAATTTCATTTCAAAATGATGAAAAAAAGGATTTAAAGTTATTGTCTTGACTATAATAATGGAAGCTTTTTCACTGTGTAACACTAAAATAAGCACAGGTATGTTAGTATGATAGCAGGCAAATCTGCCTTTCTATTGGCAGCTAATGAGCTTGTTTTTTAAGTAATAATGATTACCCTTCTTATCATTGACAATATTTGATCAAATGTTGTTAATATTTATAAAATTTTAGATATGCAGGTAAAAAAAATTATATTAAGCAACTGTTCTTCCAACCAAAACAAACATATTCATTATTTGTCTCTATTTCTAATTAACATAGTTATTGAAAAAATATGATAAAGGTTTAGGCAGGTTTAGGCACAACAATCATTTAGAGAAAGACTTGGGTTAAATTAGGAACTGCAGAAGTTTAAGAATATTCTGAGATCCTTTGGTGGAATACATTTTTTTGTTAAACCATCCATCAACTCAACCAGCTCACTACACAAAATTCCTCTGTTTTGGCTAATTTCAATGTATTTATTTAGTGCTAATTCACAACAATGGTCATTTCAAAGCATTCTAAAAACAAAGTCCAATCCAAATCATGCCAATCCAGCCACCATTTCAAATGGAAATAGCTATCTAGTGTGCCTTAGAGGTTACTCTGAGGGTGGTGTGTAAAACAAACAAACAAACAAACAAACAAACAAACAAACAGACAGACAGACAGACAGACAAACAAAAAAACAAAGATCAATATCTATTGGTATCGAATAGTTTTTTCTAAAATAACTATTGTTTTCATTCTCTTAGAATGAGCCGTTTATATCTACTTGCCATGGCAGCTGCCACATTTGTGCCACCATTTTAGCTACAGTGTCTCTGAATGGACAAACAACTGAGTGAAGAGAGAACCCTGTGAGATTTAAACTGTACCAACTTTGTTTCATAGGTGCTGGAGTACTGTTGGGTGTAAGTATTGCATTGAAAGGACCAAGAAGAAGAAAGCATATTTGTACACAATTTTGAAGTAGTTGACTGTCGTGCAGTCATCACTGCACTGAGACCGAGACCACCGGATCCACCTGCAGGTGAAAACATTTATGTCTGGGAGAATTTTGGCTAATGATGGCCGCTGTCCATTCACAACTGTGCTTGGCATTTGAAATAATTTCTTTGCCCATCTTTACCACTAAATGCCAGTAATTCTAATACACTGAACTTTTAAAATGCTGTATATCACAATTAATTTTTCTACTTGAGGACTAGCATCCAAGACCAGAACAGATGGATCCATATTGAAACTAAAGCCTAAATCTAAGCCCTTTATGATCTTTTAAGGCTTTCTATCTCACAAATGTCAAACTAATATTTACTTGTGTCCTGTTTTCTGGGAGACTTAATAAGTTGTGGCTCCTTCCAGTAAATCTGGAAGGATGATTAAAGCTCAGTGCTCACGACTGCACAACGGGGACTCACATTCATTAGTAACCAAATTGGCTGCCACAATGCAGAGCAGAAAAATCTTAGCAAAACAATAGTCATTCGCTGCTATATTTATATCCAAAATCTTAAAATATCAAACCAGTAGCAGTCTCACTATGGACAATAAACTGATCTAACCAAGCCAATGAATGGGTTATTTAAAAAAAGTCATAAAACAGAGTCAAATATTTTGTAGTTAATTTGCTTGTTCAAAATAATTCTGTCAATATAGTCACATTGAAAGGACTTGCCAAGAATATAAACAGTTAGTTTTAAAGTGTCCCCTGTAATAACAGAAACACAACTGTGTGTGTATGTTTACCTTGGTCATTGCCGTGATGTATTTGACTGAGAACTGTTTCCAGCTTGTTGTGCCCAGCGCCTCGCACACTGGTCTCCTTGCTGCTGTAAGGCAGCCGCCGTGGAGGATGGTCTCTGTCATGGTGACTGTCATGGTGGCTGTCATGGTGGTCATTGCCATGGTGATTGTCATGGTGATCATCATGATGGTCATCGTGGTGTCCAGGACCACCATGGTGATAATCGTGGTGATCGTCATGGTGACTGCCACCATGGTGATCGTCATGGTGGTCATCGTGATGGTCATTGTGGTGGTCATCGTGATGCTCATCATGATGGTCATTGTGGTGGCCGCTGTGATGGTTGCCATAGTGATGATAACGCCGACCGTGGTGCCGGTCATAGTGGTGATCGTCATGCCGATTATGGTAACTGCTGTGATGGTTGTACCTATTGTTACCGTAATGGTTGCTGTGGTGGGTGTTGTGGTGGTCTTCATGGTGACTAGTGTCGTGGTGGTCATCGTGGTGGTCATCATGGTGACCAGTGTCATGGTGATCATCATGGTGGTCATCGTGGTGATCTTCGTGGTGGTCATTTCCATGGTGGTTATCATGATGGTCATCATGGTGATCTCCGTGGTGGTGTTCTCTGTAGTATGAGTGCAGCTGCTCTTCAAGGGCATTGATCTTCCGCTGGAGAAGTTCTCTCAGGGAGCTTGAGTAGGAGCTGGAAGAGTTCCTGGCCTGTAGACACAAGATAATTAATCAACCTCCATAAAGTGAGAACATCCATCTAAATTCTGCCAGACAGCTAAAATATGATATTACACCAAAATTCTATCTTTGGAAACTAGATAACATACAATGCACCACAATAATACTATGACCGTTATCAAAATTATTTTAATTTAATCATCAGAGTTATTATTGACAGTCATAAATTCAATGCAAATAATTCAATAATAACAATTTCCTCTGGGTCATACCTGACATCACCCCATATCATCAGTTACCATGGAAATGCAATTGTATAGTCAACCCGCTCCCTTTACATGTTTTTTTGGACCTGAGCCAAAGAGAGGTTCTTGCATCATCTCTGCGCAATGCAGATTTATGATTCATCACTGAAAATCCCTTTCATCCAATGATTCACAGCCTATTACATCTTCCTTGGTCTATCTGCATGTTTCCCTTTTACACATTTCATATTTGTGAATGCTCCACACAGGTGATTGGGAACAGCCGACCTATTTTACCCCACTCCAAGTTAGGTGGAAAGAGTTTTATGTTTGTTTTCAATGTTTAACCCGACAGCGCTTTTGTTGAGACCTTGTTTCCCGTGAATCTGCCAGGCACAACAGTTCATTTGCAAACACTCTCATTAACTGCAGACTCATTTACATATTCAGAATTACTCAGGTCTTTGGTTTAGAGATGCAAACTACAAGGTTATTCTGCTATTTTTTTCTTCAAGATGTATTTATAACACATATTCCCTATTAAATATAAAAAAAAGAAAAGTATTTTTTAAGGATGTCAGACTTGTCAGCAATTCAGATTATTTTGTCATATTTGTGACTGCACGGCTAAAACAACTGAATAAACATCCTCCAAGAGTGGTTATACATGACTAAACAATCAAAAGGGGATCTGTTTGTTTCTTAATATCTTGTTTTGATTACAGGATTGACTTTGCAGTATTGTTTCTTTTTAACTTCAAGTGCTTTCTCTGTATGTAAATAGCTACTGAAGAGGATTCTTTTTAACGTCAAAGCACCGTCACATTTCGCAAACTGAGCTGCAATAAATTTCTTTACATCACACCAAAGAGCCTAAGTTCTTTGAGGTATATTCAAGCAGGAAGAACTGTGGCATGACATTTAAAGTTGCAGGGGGAAAAGTTTACACCCCCTCCCTTCACTTACTCCTTATTCCTTCCTCCCTTGCTCATCCTCTTCTTCCTCACCAACAAATCCGGCTTTGTTCCCTGCCAGCACACGCCACGATTAATAGCCTTGTCAGGGAGGATGAATCTAATTGAAGGTGAGGCTGGCTAGCACCCCTCGGTGCATGACCACAGGCTGGTGGTGTAGACATCTTGTTAGGAGAGGGAGTGATGGAGGGTAAATCCCAGCTCCTCTTGTGTTATGTCCTGCACCTTCAAGGGAGATCGAAGGGGATTTCTAACAACAGATTCCCCGAGCCTAGCCTGAGACCACCCACTCTAATAATAAGGCTTTCACAGGCCAGTGGATAGCAAAGTTTTAGTTTTGCAATGTGACACTAGGGGTCATGACAACAGAGGATGCTCGTTCATGTAAATATACAGGACGAGGCACAGTTCATGCAAAATTGTTTTTACAGAAAAACAGTTAGAAGATCTCTTATTTAAGAAAAATTTAAGTTTATAAGTGAAAGATTTTTGGATGACGGGATTAGTTGTTCCTGAGGTTATTGGCTTGTCAGCCTTTGAATAAACAGAATATCAGTGCAGTAAACATGTATTTAAAATTCCAGTTATGGTTGTTATATCACAAGTAACTTTTTTGTCATGCAAATACGCTGATAGTCTTTTATAAAATACACCCTGCCCAGCTTTTAAGAAAATATTCAGACATATTTCTCAGCAGGTAATCACTTTGCTCTGCTTACAGGATCACTTTAATAAACTAATTAAATTATTTATTTTTGTTGTGACTATTGTAGACTAAGCCAGTTATATGTAAATTAGATTATACATACACTTGTCAAATTAAATAGAAAAGATTAAGCAAAAAACTTTTTTTCAGTTTGGTTTCCTGCTTCTCCGTGTCACAGCTGTTTTCTGAGGTACAGATGATAGTTATCAACTTGCATATCCAATGATCCCCAAGATGGAGCCAAAGC
>JBBBVU010000018.1:23728097-23739026 GCA_037177055.1 Atherinosoma microstoma
TTTGGAACAAGGCCGGTTAAGATGTGAGAGGATTTAGCAACCTGGAGCTCAGGCTTTATCACAGGCTTTGTTAAAGCTCCTTTCTGGAAAACCCCCCAGCACAGAGAAAAACTACTTTAACACTGTTTGGTCATTTCAAGAGACAAGATGCCTCCAAAGAAAACTGGCTTAGACCGACTTCAGAAGACTCGTTATAGGATCATTATATTCTTGCTGTGTTTTAAGTTCTAGGATTAAAGAAGAAAAAAGAAAAAGAATCTTCTGAATTGTTTCCATGATTGTCTCAGAATTGATCTGAATCTCCTTTTGATCGTCCACTTGCTTCCTACACAGCTGGTGTAAAAGGTTCAGAGCTGCAGCTCAGCATCAATGAACATAGCAAGAGGACATAGCTGGATCCGTGCGTAATGTGCAGACTTCCAACCATAATGAGCTCCATCATAGCACGATGCCATTCATTCAGAACAACATGGCTTTAATCATGGAATGACAGGATGCCACAAACAACACCTTTGGCAAATAATGTGGCAGGATGTAGGAGGGCCCGGGCAGGGATTGAGCCCACAACCTACCGGGTGAAAGTCATGCACGCTGACCAGTCAGCCAAAGGGATATCCGTGTGGCCAAGTAGCCAGGGCACATGATCAATCGGAGGCATAGCGACAGAACCCACACTGTCACATCTCTCCCCCTCTTTCCACAAGCACATCCTCGTGCTTTACGCACGTAGCCACCTATTTGGAATCCATGATACATGGACCCTACTTGCAAGCGCCAGAATGTGGCAGGACGTAGGAGGGCCCGGGCAGGGATTGAACCCACAACCTCCCAGGTGAGAGTCATGTGCGCTGACCAGTCAACCAAAGGGATATCCCTTTGGCCAAGTAGCCAGGGCACATTATCAATCAGAGGCATAGCGACAGGACCCATTACATTTAATGGGAAAGCGTGTCCAAACTTTTGTCTGGTACTATACATATGTGCTATTTAGCGTTTTCTCCTATGCAAAATGTAAATGAATAATGAGAAGGATAACTAAGTGAAGAACATGTTCAATACATAGTCAATACTGTCAACAGGGGAGAATGAGACAGTATAGGCGAGGATTTGGGTCATGATTGAATCACTAATTAAAAGGTGGTGAATACATTTATACAGGATTTGTCTTATAGATAGCTAAACAGATTTTTAGAAAAACAACAGGAAAAAGACATAAATTACATTTCCATTACCCCCCTAATGATCAGATAAAAGCTAATCACTTTTGTCCAGGGATTTACATAATGATGGCAGCAAGGAGAGACAGATTCAGAGTAAAAAGGTCTGGTTTTCAGGCTGGTTTACTACGACAGAAAGGAAATATTATATTACTCATTCTTTCACTCTGAAGAGATATTTGGGGTGTAGTTGATCTGGAACACTTATTCATATGCCACTTAATTCTTTTGGTTAGTGATAAGAACTTAGTTTTGTTGGTTTAATTAACTTAAAATCAAGATGATCGTAGAACCAACAATTGCCTCCATTAGTAAAAAGTGATTGATTTAAGTTCATCTAACTTCATTTATCAAATTAGTTTATCTTGACAATCGGACCTACTGAATGATTTAATACCAATTGTACAAAGACCACAAAGACTTATTGGAAATATATATTTAGCAGGAAATTAACCTTTTGTGATTTCTGTGCTGTAAATTTAAGTGATGTGCTTCAATTCCTGAGTTATGTTTACATTTAAACAATGTTGTTGGAATATTCTGTTCTGTTTGAATGTTAAATTGTCTACCATGAGGAAGTACAGGAAGAGACACACCCACCTCTACCTAGCACTGGTGAACGAGTTGCTCTGGCAACAGAAATAAGTTGTTGATGAACATCTACGGTTGATGATTTTGTCCCATTAATTCTTATTGAGAAATATATTATAGTTTTAAACACTAAGTTAAAATGTGATTGTAATGTATTGTCTATTCAGCCTATGGGATCAAGTATAACATTAATATTTATATATAAAGAAAGTTACTTTATATAAATCAAATATTTATTTTGTAACAACTTGAATTTCTTTAGTGTTTTTCCACCAAATTGAGTCAGAATGATTCAGATTTTATATTTGAAAGAAACTAAATGATTTGAGTGGGTCTGACTTAAAACTGATAAATGAACTGGAATGAACTTAAGTCAATCACTTGGTGCCAATTGATTTTAAGTTGGTTCAATGGTTCCGTTTTTACAGTGTAAGTGCTTCATTTAAAAAAGCCACAAAGTCCTCTTAAGGAGGAACCAGGGGTAGTGGATATTGCAATCACATGCAATGCTTTAAGCCATGGGATGCTAGTTTGACACCCAGAAGCAACAACTGCATTTTTAGTTTCTGGGTTATTTACAGCCAATAACACAATGCTTACTTAATGCACACAATGCTTAACATCATTGGGTTCAGCATATAAATAAAAACTATCTGGTTAAGATCACAATAATGAGCAGCATTGTGCTGGTAACTTTGGTGGCATGCCAATTAAGAAGACACTGTCAAGTTGCCGTTTGGTTTGTATTTTGTTAAAAGTCAAAACCTTCATGATTTACACCAAAATACATCATTCGTTCTTTTAAACCGTTTCTTAAATGGAAGCTTTTTTGACACTCCACATGCATTTTCTGTAGTAGTAGTTAGTTGTAGTCATAGGTAGTTATTGGCTGCATGGACAAAAAATTCAAAATGAGTCCACAACTCTTCCTATGAATAGATGTTATTAGTTAATTAGTAACTGAATATTGGTTAACTGAAATCACCACTGTTTGACATCTCATTCATTAGGGAAATAAATTCTAGATCATATAAATAAATGTATATTGGCTGGGCTCTGTTTAGCAGCAGGAAGTGCATCTCCAGCATGCTCGTTGGATCAGCCAAAGAGCAGGATACAGAGCCAAAAAGAAAAAAGAAATCGCAGGACACATAAGCTGTTGTCCCTTCTAAGCTCCTAATCTTTATAGCCTATCAACAGTTCAAACACTCAGTGCATCCTTGACAGTGAGTAGAAACATCCAAGTCTCATGGACTGCTCTTTCAATGATACTGTCTTACAGTTAAAACAAAATCGACTTCTCTTCTTTATCATTTTTCAAGAATTAAACTCTCCCCACTATTACTAAATGAACTACAGTTTATTTCCCCAAGAGAACTTTGATATTCAGATAGTGAAGTTTAACAATCCAGTGAAACAAAGATGTAGCTGTCATCCCGGGATTCTAAAATCTTAATTGAAGAAGCTACTAAAACATCCAATATTTAATTAACAAGAATAAACATCCTGCTGTTAGCAGCTTTAAAGTCTGATTCATGAACTATTTCTTTGTAAACATGTTTCTCTCTTTCCGTCTGTGAACTGAGTCCTTTTTAATGAGGCATTCAGGGATGTGCGTGCAGCCGGTAGCTGAAGGCCTTAATCTGACAGCGAGCCCCGCTGTCTGATACTTAAAGACAACATTAGTGGAGATTTAGAGGACGTGATACTTTGCAGAGACACGTGGCATCGCACGGAAGTCGAAAAAGCATCGCATCATGAGTGGCAACAATCTTCAGGGGTGCTCATTGTCTTTATATCAAAGATGGACGGCGCCTCCGTGACGTCACCCGTAAGTTTCTGAAGAGCTGAATTGAAGCTGGGAGGGCGGTTCCCACCGTCACCGACTTGTCTTGTCACTCCCGGAAAATACAAAAAATGTGGCATTGAGTGGGGGCTGTGAGTGTAGGGACGGATGATTAGTTATGTTTACACGGACCAATATCTGAGCTATCTGATTGAAATCAATCTGATCAGAGATTCCAGCTGACACGTTTACATGGACACTGGATAAAATGATCCCATCCGTTGTGTAATTATAAGATGGACAGATTTAATACGATTCTAATACTTCTGACATGCGCAGTGCTACTAGTTCGGAAGAATGAAGGTTTTCTTTTGTTTATTTTTAACCTTTTGACCGTTGAAATGCTCAATAATCCTGAAACTCTTTCAGTTTCCAACAAAAACGTTGTATTCTCCACGTTCCCGGTCTGTTTTACTGCCATCATTGTTCAACTCTTCCCTGACACTCATTACGCTGTTAGCCGGCTAAAAACCGCAGTTGTGCTACCCTCTGCCTCTTTGCCGTCAATATCTGACAATCAAATGTTATGTCAATCAAAACTTTTTTTCTGCTCATGCTTCCTTCAGTGGATCCATAGCAAAGTGCAGATCGTGTCTCCAGGCCTCTCCCGCTCCCTTCCAGGGTGACGGACTAATTGGATTGGTTGGATGTAAAACTGTTTAACAAGGGATTGGCTGCAGGCTCCTGTCTGCCAGAAAACTCTGAGAATCACACTCCTACCCACAAAGTCAAACCACTGTTGTCACGAATGTCACTGCAGAAGATGAACATGCATCAGAAATGCACCTACGAACTGCGATGTGCAAAAATAAGTCAGTTGTTAATGTTTTTAGAAATATTATTCAAATCTATCTTAACATCCTGGTAGTTATTTCATAAACCTGTTAAATAAAAGGCAATGAAAATCTCTACTGACTATGCATTTTGCATGATTATTGGAAGCATTTTTAATGTCTTTATACATCGCATTAAATTTTCAGGCTAGTTTTAGCCTATCACTGAAGAGTCAATTATCCAAGTTCAGAGCATGTGAACACTGGATAGATTGTTGTCCCAAGAGCTTAAAGAAACTCCACCTCCTCTTCATCCCCCTTTGCAGGCTGTGACTTCATCCTTGCACGAGTAAACCTTTGTTTGTCAGGTGTTGTTGCTGCACGGTAAACTTGGAGCAGAAGAGAATTACTGTTTATCCATCTAAACTTGCCTGGCAACAGCAAATAAGAGCCAGGGGGCACAGGAAGGACTGATGGTATTATTTATTATTTGTTCATTTGTTCCCCGCTTATTGCATCGATCTGATGCTGGAAGTCAAACAAAAAAATGAACCATTAAAATGTAAGTTGAAAATAAAATTTAGTGGAAAGTATTTGAGAAACAGAAGATCATTGTCTCTTTCTAAAAAGAAATGAATAAATATCCTAATAGTAAATAATCCTGTGGTAATATGATAATTTAAAATGCAGTCAATTGCTCAATTTATGCTCATTTGAGTGTTTCACAGATCACTCGCATTAAACTGTGAATATATTTTCCCTGTTCAAATCTGTAAAGGCTGTGTAGAGGCTGAGTTCTTTTGAGTTTTAAAAAAAATATATTTTAGTAATATTATAGGTCTTAATGACTAAATGTTGATTGTGACATTTCTTCGCTAGTTATAAAGACTTCTTTACCATCTTTTTTGCTTTTTCCTTTGACAATTTTTCCATTTTGAGAAACAGAAGAATGTCTTATAAACTAGAAACACGTTGTTATGCTAGCTAATCCTTCAGTTTATCAAATTGTGAACTTATTTAAAGACAGACTTGCTTTTAAATGAGACTTGGGGTGTTACTGAGATTATATGCATAAATATAGGTTAAATAAATAGATGAATAAATAAAAAATTCTCATTCATAAAGTGTTCCTCTTCCTTTTACGGATTAATACTCCCACTGCAACCAAAGCAACAAGGTTCTGGGATGAGGCCATATTTGTAAATTCAAATGCCACTTTTTCTATGAATCCTGGTTTCAAAAGTTTCTATTTAGCGTTATAACATAATATCAAGCTCACTTCTATTGTGTCTTTACTTACTTTCTGAATATTCAGACAATTAAATCCAAAACTTCCATCATAGGAACACTTATCATAGAGAGTACTTCTACTGCTACTTGTTTCGTTCTCTCTTGTTTTTCTTAAAGATGCAAACATCTCATCTTTATCAAGCAAACAAATGAAAACTGAGGATATAGCACGGAGTCAATATGAACTCATACAGCTGCATGCTTTCCACTCACACAACGAAAGAGAGCTGCTGACGGCCTTTTCAATGTATTACAGCCCCACAGCCACATAAAGTAAAAGTCCAGAAAATTCATAATAGCCATGTAGTTTTTCTATTTAAACTGTAGCAATGGTGATTAGATGAGAAAAACCCTCTTATTCAATTCTGATCCTGAACAGAAACCTTTTTTTTTTGATGAATAGACAAAACATGTTCTGTTTGTGCTCCTGTCAAATTTAACACAAACAAAGCTCATGTCCAGAGTGTATAATCTGCTGTGTCAAGCCATATTCTGGGAAAATATGTGGCATTGAAGTCATTCTAAACCAGTGATGTTGTAAATTACATAAGATTTCACAGATCTATTAACCTCCAACACTGTATTTTTTACAAAGAGCACAAGTAACCTCGTAACTGACAAGAACTTGAAATGCAATATTTAACAGCAAAGTGCTTTTAGACCAAAGAGACATTCGACTTCTAAAGACTGCAATGCTCTAAAACAAGCAATCATAAAGTGGTTAAAACAATGAAATTGATTTACTTTTTAGCTAAATCAAGTTGTGCTAACTTGTAGGATGTGGAGGTTGACTGGCAGACACATCCCCTGTGTTTACAGGTTGACACGTGTAAGGCCTGTACTACGAAGCAGGATTAACATATCTGGGATATCTGTCTGTTACCTGGGTTGTAACTGAACTCAGAGTTTTTTCAATCTTGATGGAGAAGCGGACAATTATAACCCAGAAATAAGAAGAATTCACATCATTCAGGCCAAAAGTAACACTGTTGCCGCAGCAAAATTGCTGACTCTGTTAATGCGTAAATTTGTGAGATAATACAATATCAAATCATCAGAAAATATAAACGTAAAACACATCTGATCACTCAGTTTCACTTTATTACGGCGCAGACGATTCGGGCAGAGCTTCCTCAGTTTTCTTCATTTCGTTTATATTGTCCATTCAGTTCTTTCGAAGCTTAGCTTAGTTTTAAATTGATGGTTTTGCATTTATGCCATGTGTGACCATTATCATTAACCTCATTATTTCAGATGCAATCCTAGTGGAGCTAAAACAGACTTGGGAACAAGTCAAGAACAGGTCCAAGACCCCAGTGGAGGTAACAGCACTCACAGCACCTCATTTGTTCAGGGTATGTTTCAGTGAGTCCATGTTAAAACACTGGGTTGCTTATAAAACACAAATATGTAGAAGTAAGAAGCTTGTAGGCGCTCCTCATGATCCGTGCACCAACGTCAACAGGATGTTCTAATGAGCGGGCAAATTTCCAAGAGAACTGATCTGTCAGGAGGTGGTCCTTTTTATCCGGAACATCTGCTACGGAGCAGGTTAGCCATTCAGCCTAAGCTATCATGGTGATTTACCCCGGTAATAAACAAACCAGCATTGTAGGATAGAAAACCCCGATTTAACCCTGAAGTTACCTCAATAAGAGAAAATCCAGCTTCTTGGTACAGGCCTCTGACCTTTTATGAGGTCTCCCCTTCCTGGGCAGGCCCAGAATAGTCGCAATGGCATGGAAAGCTCTAAGGCTCAGGCACTGAGGGTGAAAACACTTAGACTAATGTGACAATACACTAGCTCAATACAAGATATCATGAAGGCAGCAGTGGGGTTTATATCTGTCACTACAGTTCAAGAGAGGGTAAAACAGAAGCTGACGAGTAGGATTAAGAGAAAAAAAGCTATTTAATTCCGTTGTCCTCTCAGGTGCCTCATAATAAAAGTTGAGAACTTTTCTGTGCTGATTTGTTTGTGATTTTCTTGCAAAAAAATCGTTTATTTCCAGAATCCAGTCTGCAAAGTTACTCTGTCATCAACTTGAGGGCTGATATTAAGGTTTAGAATAAATACTGAATCTATCGTCCAAATCAATTCGTCCTTGCCTGGGATTTCGTGAAAGAAGGCGTCACGCTTGTGTACAGGTGAACTTCTGATCTGATGGGTGACGGATCATCCCCACTTTTTGTCTGGCCTCTTTAAGCTGACTCTAGCCGATGAAGAGGAGTCAAAGTAAAGGTCTCAGTGCTGCACGTGGCCTCAAGAATGTCAGCCCTGCACTGACTGCCGAATTGCCGAATACAACAATGTTTAATAATTAAATTATTTATCTGCTGTTATTGGTTAACCGTTAATATACTGGTAAGAGATGTAAATTTAACTGCCATTTATAATTCCTATGAATGACAGAAGCACACTGTTGTTAAATCTAACTATAAATTTAAAGCAGTTTTTACAATGAACCTTAAGTTTGATGCAGCAGCAGAGTTATAACCACTGCTGCACGTTTATATCAGCTGTTCGAATACGAGATTTCAAGTTGAGGTGTGAAAAATACGTCACAAATTTAGCTGCACGTGATCTAAAGCTCATCAAAACTGCTCAGATAATTGGACAAGGCTGGAGGCACATGCAGGTAAGTGAGGTGCAGAAAGTTGGAGTACTCAGAACACACTAGAAAATGATGGAATTTCATTATAAAAAGTGGAGTCTTGCTAAATACTAAAATGTCTTGAATGTAAAAAAAAGGGTAATGCAAGTAAAAAAGTACAATAAGCCCTAAACATGTAGAAATTTTTAGAAGAAATAAATACTTGATTACAGGAATATTTCAGTCAGTCCAAAACAAAGCAGCAAGCTGACAGAAAACCTGACTCATTTTCACCATCGCTGCATGTGAGAAGTATACACCCCGAAATGATCTCCAAGTTCAAATACAACTCATTAACCTCTGTCCATCCATCAGCTGTACCTACTTATTCCAAAGTAGGATCCCAGGGCAACTCATTACCTTAGTGAGACACGCTTATTTAAGTATCAGAACTTTTAGGGTATTTCCGTACAAATGCAATTTAAAACCAATTTTTTGGGGGTAATTTAGTTAAGTTTTTGCTCAAAAATTTTAAGGATAAAAGAAGTAACCTGCTAACCAGTGTAGATTTTACATAGAAAGCGGTCAGATTGATCATTTAAACAGATGACTGCTGCTAAATGTGCACTATGAACATAAGCTACAGCTCATGGTATCCAGTTAAATGTGGCCCTCTTAGTAAATCCTGCTATTACATAAGGAAATAATAAATCAACTACATCAATAGATGAAATACATTATAATAATAAAGAAAAAGTAACAGAAGGGAAATAGTTTACAAAAGGGAATAGTTTAAACAAATATCTCATAGAGACTGAAGACGCTTTATTCCCACCATCTGTGTGACTAAACAAACATGCTGAGACATTTACTTGTTTGTTTCCAAGCTTGAGAATTGAGAATCTCGTACCAGAGCTTTTGGGAGGATATGTAATTGTCTAAAAGTCTCTGTTGTAAAAAAAGACAAGAAATAGCTTTGCAAAAAGGAATAAAAGTTTTTATTACCTGCCTGCAAGTTTGAAGTCCCCAAGCTGGTTAGTCCATTCGGCACACTGATCAGCTTGAGGAGGATTGGCTTTAGATGGATAATTTTAACTCTCTCTCTCTCCCTCTCCTTCTCTCTCCCTTTCTCCAGCTCTCTCTCTCTCTCTCTCTCTCTCTCTCTCTCTCTCTCTCTCTCTCTCTCTCTCTCTCTCTCTCTCCTATATGCTGCAGAGTGATGTTGCCACACAGGGCATTTTACAACACATGAAAGATCCCTGAAACTCATTTATTCAAAACATAAAAATCACAGCCATAAATAATTACAATTTTTTTTTTATTGTGTTTTGTATCTTTTTGCTATTTCAGGATTAAAAATGGAACACACCACCATACAAATGTCTGAGCAGTCATTATTGAGAAAAGCCAGGAATTAGATAAGGGATTAATAGCAAATAAAAAACAAACAAACCCCAATGCCATTTCCATCCATACTATCAACACAAGATTCTCAAGGTAGCTGCCTTGGACTTTAAATACTGCTTAACACATTTAATAAAATGTGTTATATTTAACTTTTGGAAAACTTGTAAACGTTTGCTTCTTTAATTTATTTTACTCTCCACAGCATAAATCCAGAGTTCAGGTACCCTGGTGGTGTCATGTTTAAAGGAAGGACTGAAGCTGAGAAGTCTTTATTTATTGGTTTATCCAGAGTGAGAAGTGGGATTCTGGTAACAGGAAGATTCTATCTCCGGATTTTAGGCACCCAGGAGGAGGTTAGTGGAGCAGTCATAAGGACGGGGGGGTGAAGCAGGTTCAGATGCAGAGTTCTGTCTGTCCGATGTAGACAAGTGGACAGACAGAACAAACTCCGTGTAGTTATACAATGTTATCAGGGGTAGCCAAGGAGAAGGGGAGTTTGGGGTGACATGATTACTTTAAATTAGATTTGCCCATGGTGATTACCGGCCATTACCAAAGTTACGACAGCGGTAGAGTGTGTGATGTGGGCAATTAACCGACCGGCTAAAGCAGTGCTTCTTGACATTACTTGAGGCAGGTGATGTGAAAAGATGGTTGGGAGGTAAAAAAGGCCTCCGGACACCAACACGGTGAATGATCTATGGTTTATTGAAAAAAATCTGGCATCTTAAACAGATCAGCTGAATCTGTGAGGACTCTAAGGCCAATAATAGAAATCCCACAGATGGCTTTCTTTATATGGAATGATGACAGAAGACATTTCTGGGTTCACATCTGGACCAATCATGAGACTTGCAGGGACATATAACACTGTGTACAAACCAAAATATACCACTGCAAGACTTATTAACAGATTTATAAACCTATGCAAAGCTAAGGAGCAGACACCACATTTCCAACTTTTTTTTTGAGCGAGTGCCCCCCTGTCCATTATCCAGGCCCCTTACCATCTTACCATCCCCACCATTAAAATGTACGTTATGTTCAAACTGCAGGTTTTAACTTCCATTTGACTCCAGTGTGAAGAGTCTACAGCCCCATGAGATAATTTCCCATCTGAAAACCACCACTTGTTGTCTTGATACCCTGCCAACAGGGTTTTTCAAGACCGTTTCAGGATGCATGGCTTCAGATATTTTACAGATTGTAAA